>OW796107.1:4969784-5435216 GCA_941860345.1 Chrysodeixis includens | reverse complement strand
CATTATGCGAAATTAATAAACTAATCGTCCAAATCTTACTGATATACAGGAAAGAAATACGTTTACGAAATACAAATCGGTTATCATTCAGAGTTTTAAAAAAAAATGTTAGGGATAAATATTACACACAATGTACCAAACTGAATTACGAATGCCAAAGAGTTGACATATTGCACGCACTTAGTCATATATCAGAATTATACATCTCACTCTTTCCCAATACAAACGAATGACAAAAATATAAGTAAAAGGTACCTAAATCAAGTAACAATATTGTAATCTATAGTTCTTACAGATACTTGAACAATAAAACGTCCACAGTTCATAAGCTTGGCCACGTATTCGAACTCTTGACCCCGGTATGTTTCAAGCCAGTCGCCTTGAAACACTTTCGTTCTTTAGTATTTAATTTACGTCAGATACGGCTTAACCAACCATTCGTATGTCCAACTTGTAAATTCGTATTTTGCGTACATTTCAGTGCTAATTATAACATATTTTGTAACGTTTTGCAAATTGCGGGGTTTTTGAGTTAGTTGATGGATCGAATTTTTGTCTTTTTTCCTACAGTTGAGATGCAATTATTCATAGTTTCCTTCGACTAAAGTATCTAAGTTATTATTTAAATTTCATACCACGCAGAAAAACTATTTTGCTTTTTTATTCTTACAGCAATTATTTGTCTGTCAAATATGTACCTTTAATAACAGTGATTTACAAATTTAAACTGCTCAAATAGCACGTTTAGTTCATGAACAATAATTTTGCGTAATTTCTTTTTTCTACAAGCACTTTAGAGTTTTATTATATTGCTTTTATTGCTAATTTTCAGTATACCTATTTTAAAAATATGAGATATCCGATTAGATGTATTTCCAATTTACTAACATAATTGGTGGTCCATTTTATTTTAAAAGGCTATTTATTAATACTCATTGAACCTTAAATTATTGTTGAACTACTTCTGTGTATTTAACACATTACACCTAAGTTCAATTAAATACTCATTATTATATCAAGTCCTTTGAAACCTTGCCTCTACGGTAAATTAAATAATCTTACAAAATTATACCGTAATAAATTGATTTCCTTTCGATTGTGTGAATTTGTGTGTTCCGCGAGATCCATTGTTCTTTTATCGATACAAGCCACTTTCATGTTCTAAGTTCAATTACTTAATATGTATTAATATTGAAATAAAAAAGGATTTATTTACGATAATAAAACAAAACACTATTAAAATACAAATACCGAATCGAATGACAATTTTACACTTACGCCTATGACTTGGTGGAACATAACTTTTAATATTGTAACCATTGGTCGGACCATCGGACTGTACTTTGCAAATTGCTATCAATAATTCAAATTGCTGTATTACAAGTATGTTAATTCTTATATTCGTGCATGACTTTAACTAAAAGTAGGGCAATACGAAGTTGAAGTTAATTGATATGCCGGTCTCGGTGTGTTTAGCAAACTGCGTATATACATACAGATGCCAAGGAGCTCAAAACCTCGATCGTAAATGGAGTATGAGTGGCGTAATGTCTTGTTCACGTAGAAACAATACACGCGAAAATAAAATGTGTAATACCATGTCCAGTTGGCCTTAAGGACCAAAATCGTATGAACAAGTTTGCAGGTCACCCAAGTTATGACTGGAGTAAACATCAAGAGGAATTTAAACTAAGATTTTTGGAGTGCTCTTTGCAGCCACCAAGCAATGGTGAAAGCAAACATCAAGCTTTGAAACATGAAAAAAGAAATAATTCTGGGAAAAACATCCTTGTAACATATTATTCAGAAAGTTAATTAATTTGTTGAGAGACTTAAGTAATAAACATCATTAAGAAGGCAATCAAGATAAACAATAAGTTCTATATTTAGCACATTAACAAACTAAGTAGGGAACTACGTCATCGCACTTGGGAGTTATAAATTTGACAGCGATAACATCAAAACTGTAGGCAGCGTCTTATACTGAACATGATCTAAGTACCTATAGAGTATCTGAAGGCAATTGTTAGTTATTATAAGTCACCTACAAATGAAGCCACAATAGTAATTGTAGTGATCGTTCACATGCTACACATAGGGACATAATAACAATATTTGCATAATAAGAGGGAGAGTAAACAATGTTGGCGACATGAGAATCGTTGAGGTAGCGTCTAAATCCTTATGAGATACATAATAATACTGAGTCATGAAGTGTGTGGGTTCGACAGTTATTACGTCACCGAGAATGTCATCCGCGAGACCTCTAAACTACTTTGGCGCAAACACGTTCATAGTACTCACACATCGATCAACATCATCGTATGAGATCAAAATAACTTCCTGATATCAACGAGATAACAGTTTTTTAAGACTGTTATATAAATCTAGGCTTATGTTACATTATATAATGGAAAAACTAAAATGATAATGTACCTGTGTCACCATTCCGATGATATTTCTCCACGGATTTGTTGCTAGGATCTTCAAGACGTGTCACGTCTAATAACACACCAGCGTCCAGTGACGACTCAGTCGCATTACTGTCCCGCTGACAGAGATTGCCTGTCCTCCTTTTTCTAGTCCCGTACGTGTGAACGGGCACTATTAACTTAGGTCTTGGTATTGAGAAATCCGAGTCTGACCCACTAGATGAACTTTTTGCACTCCTAGAGAACACACCATTACCATTCGTAACACGTTCCTCACTGATACGGTCTTTTTGTGCCCCGAAAGACATAATGTCGTTATACCTGTCATACCTATCATCACTTTTCACTCTCACTGTATTATAAAGCTGCTTTCCATACTTATCACGTTTGATTTGTTTCGTAACACCGTTTGTAGTCCGATAGTCACTTTCTTTACCCAGATCAGTAGAGTGTAACCCATTAGCAATCGGCGGGGTGGCTTGGCTTTTGCTTCCGTTGAACATTTCGTACTGCATTAATGTCAGCTGTTCACTCGGCGACAAATTTCTTTTCGGTTGAGTGACAGTAACTCCATTATAACTTCCTTCGGGTTGGACCGCATCGAGATAAGCTCTCAGAGGCGCTCTCCCTTCGCTTTTTACTCTCAATGACTTAGAACGAAAGCTAGGTTTAGTATCTTCGATGCGTCCGTTTCGTTCGTTTACTGGTTGCGTTGTGTGCTTAGGAAGTTGATCGCATGTAGATAACGACTGGTTAATAGGCTGCATGTACGAATCTAAATCTTCCGCTTCGAAATCCATATCGAGGTTCTGTTTTCCGTTCCTCTGTTTTATTTGACTTAAGTCTAAAGTTGCCATAGAGTTAATTAATTGATACATAGTGTTCCCATTTTGTTTAGGTTCGCTATGAGATGTCTTGTCTTTTTTCGTGTCCTTTTGCATCTGTTTTATCTTATCACTGTCAGTGTCATTGTTCTGTTGACTGACTCTCGAGTAGTAGTCGTAATACGATTCAGAAGAGGGGTCAGGTGGGACCGCACCTGGATCCGGGAGCGGGTAATAGTTTTTTTTAGAGTCCACCTTTCTCTGCCGGTGTGCATATTTTAGCGAATCCTTACGTTGAGGGGGCACCGGTGGTTGTTTGCTGTTCGATGCAAATGCTTCGATATCCCACTCAGTAAAATTTCGTCGCTTTACCCTCCTCAAAGTAGATGGCCTATATCCATTGGGCATATCTTTAAAACTATAACTATGTTTCAATTTATTCTGTGCGAGAAGGTTATTATTTGCCCTCGCCTTCTCCTCTATATTTTGTTGATATTTAGCTAATTGAGATATATTATTATCATTAGGAACATCATTAGAATAACTATACTCATTATCTTCCAATGAATATGTTTTGCTATCATAGTCTTTGTCATTCGTACGTCCAATGTCTCTGCAGGACTTACTTCGTGATATTGAATTGAATTTAACACTGTTTGACTGGTCGTCGTTTTCATTATACGAACTTAGGTTTTTAGCTCCGACCCAGTTCGCTGCGTACACAAGGTCCATAGTTCTGTCCGTAATGGACAGCCACGGGTCCTCCATGACCGCTTTTCCAGGATAATGCTTGATTTTCATAGTGTCTTCAAGTTTCTGGTTTTAGTTGCGTTTACGTCGATCTGTGGCCAATACGTTTGGGAGATTGGAGACGTATTGGCTAATGTGCCCATTTTCCCGTTAGATGGATGTTATCAACTAGCTGTTAAAGGTTACAGCGGCGGTCGAGTGTCGTTAGACGGGAGATTAATGTGACGCACTCGCTGTTTTTGTCACTTTGTAATTATAATCAGAAACACAAATTACTCGAGTCAATCTAATAAAACAAAGATTTAAGATTTAACGCTGCAGCAAAATTTTACATGAATACTTAGTTCCCATAATATTCGCTCATATGAGGTTAATTCGTTTGAACATTTCTCAATTTGCCTACAAAATCATTGCGTTAAGAATGGCGCGTTCGATTGATTAACGTAAACCTATAACAATGGAATGATTTTGCAACAACTATTATACTTATCCGTGTCTAGAAACTCTATTATTTTTGCTCAAGATACAAAGCGAATGCACCTTCTCGACAGCTGCACAGTTTACCGCATTGCTAACGAAGTAACATCTGATAAAATACACGAGGACTTTTAATGTGTCACGAGGTCGGTCTTAGCCTCTTTTATATTGACCACAAGTAATGATGGGAATACAGCAATAATTTGACATTAGTGAATGTCATTAGTTTAATGTTCATGTTATGACCTAGCCTTGCTACACCGTTATACGAAGCTATGGAATCAAAATTTGTTAATTCAACAAAATTGATTGAAACTATTTATAACCTACATCATTTAGAACGTAAGTTTACATTCACTCATACTCGATACGACCTTCATGTAAATGCTTCATTGGTTATTTGGCAGAGCTGTCCTCGAGAACACTTCGCAACAACGGACGCGTCACGGGACGCAAGCACTATTATTGCACAATAAGTAGTTGGTCCAATACGGGCGACGAGGAAGCGTAAACTGGGCCTCAAGAGTCCATAAGGCGAATGTAAATGGAATTACATTGCGTAATAATTAGATAATGGGGCCTGAGTGAGTGCCACTGGCAGTCGGCACAGAAACTACTCCACACGGTCAGTTTATTGTTATTAATTTTGTCGCACTTTCACCGACTACTTAACGAGGCTATAAAATAAAGCAGATGCGCAACGAGATACGGAATTGAAAGTCAGTGTTGAACAAGAAACGGTAATTATCTATATTGATAAAAAAGTAAATAAATAAAATGTAGGTGAAGAAAACAATAACAAACCATACGTGTTAACTAGTAACAAATTAACAGCAATCATTAAACGCCTGATCGAGTTAGTAGGAAACGATTTCTAAGACATCAACCGATAGGCGAGTTGAAACAAGTTTATTGGTCCACATATCCAGTCGGCTGGTCAGCGATGATACGTGAGAAACATATGCAGGAACTCAAGAAATTGTCGATGCATGGTAAATCATTCTTTCACTACAACATAATGTACAAGGAAAATCCCCAGACGAAGACGACGAGAAAGTTCATGATCTAAACGTAATTGAATCTAAATGACTTCAATGTGAAGATTTAGAGTTAAAGCAAGATCATCATTACTTGCAGAATTGATGTAGACTTTTGAGCTTTGAAAACAAGACTCGATTCTGACGGAGTGGGATTAAATTAAGTCAAGTTACTTTTCTTAGAAGAGAATAGAGTGCGTGCACCTGGTGTCTATAAAACCGGTGCATCGTGACTACTAAGACAATCAATCATTCACTTGAGTGATATTACGGGCACAACAACTTCAAAAAAAATGCGTACGGAGGTAAGAACTAAGCTAGCCTACCAATTAACACTTAATCGCTTTATTAGATGCTCAGCCACTAGTAATAAGTTAAAAGAAATGAACGTGAAATTGCATAAAATAATATTACTGTACTCCGGTACAGAATCATTGTTATCTGTGCCGTTAGCGATAGATAATGGTCAAAACAATGCAAATAACTCGTCATTCATTTGTTATGCCTTACATTTTGCTTTTACATCGGTAGCCGTTAAAATCTGACTCATCAATGGATTGATAGTACATTCATTGATAGAATTACAATATGTTTGTCAAACGTAAATAGCACGCGCTGAATTTATTTAGAACTAACGGTAAGCTACTCGAATCATAAACAATAGTAGCCCTTTCTCCTATTCAACTGACTTGACTATTCGCGGTGACATTCGCCGCGCGTTATGCGAGGATAACATGGATTATTGTAGAAACAAGACCGGCCGTATTCGTACTGTACCAGACATTCAACAAACAAATTCGTCTTGCTTCAGGTAAGCAATTATTATTATGACGTAAAATAACATGGTGTTATAATCATCCACTGGCGTTTCTATTTCGAAATGTCTGTGTTACAAACACTTTCTACGGTCTGATGATAATTGTCATAATCGCTATAGTTATTATTTGTGATAGCATCATATTTATATGTACATTATTGTTGACATGCAAGGGAGACAATACTGCGTGCAGTATGCTGATGCTATCTAAGTAACTTTCTAATCTGTGTTTGAATATTGAAACGTGACAATAACTCGTGCGGGCATATCAAATCGTGAAACAAGTTCTAATGTGTGTTAGTGCAACAGTGATTTCAATAAATTAACGAAGCGCAAACTGGATTGTATTGCAATACTTAAGTACTAAGGTAATCAATTATGAAACCGGTATTGATTCAATTTGTTAACAATATAAACTCTATAGAGATAACACACTCCAAAGATATAGTGGAATAGAATTAATGGTCACTTCAGATGTAATTTGAAAGGACGACTAACAAGGGTGATGTCATACTGTTTAGCCAAACACAAGCAAGAAAGCCCGAGTCTCGGACATTAATATGCTAAAATATCTTCACTGTGAAGACAACGTTCCGAAATACTTTCACGGCACACGGGTAGTGCACGCAAATACGAACGGCTTGCAATAACCTTGTAGTGCATGAGAGCCTCCAAAACGTTACTTTCAAATCGTGAAACGGACGAAAGGACACGACGTTTATAAAAAATCATGAGCATAACATTAAATGATGATTAATTAATATTTAAAAAATAATTTGTATTTATTTTCAAGTATCAAGTAAAGGTAAAATTGTGCTGCAGCATTAAACCATCTAAACTCCGAGTCTAAATCCTTTTCGGAGCACGGATATACGTTTCTAATCCACCGAAATCCCACTGATACAACGACAGCTGCTTCCGCGAAAACTAAACACTTTGTTTTGACACAATAACACAACACTTTATTTACCATAGTTTAATAGAAAACGTCTCAGCAATAATATTTAATTGCGAAACAAAAAACTATCAACAAATCACATCGCTTCTTTCACAGTGAATTCGATCGCGACTATTTTAAATTCGGAACGCGAGACATTGGGGACACGGCGACCAATCACGTCAGCGCCGCTTCGCTTACTGCTCTACTCCGGTCTCCGATCCGATCAACTCCTGCGCAAACGCAGCCGGCTGACTGCTCGTGCGGGCGAGACAGACAACGCGCTAGACAGAGACAAAACACATACTTACCTGAATAATAAAAGCTCCAAGCTCACAAAAGGTGGACGAGGTGGTGAACCTTTTAATTTTGATCCTAGAGATATTGTAGAACAGTATAGTACGATATAGAACGCCGATAAGAAATAACATGATTATAGTTTCCAGACAATGGATTAAAAATCAGCATTTTTACGTATGCACATTGAACACTTGATATAATACTAAAACAATTGGACGACATCAAGGCTTCATTCATGCTGGCGTAAGAATTTAATTGTTTGACAAATGTTGACAATAATACAGTTAAGTTTGCTTAGTTACATAAAGAATTAAAATCTTTTTGTGTATTTTCTAGTCATAAGGAACCGAAAAAATGCAAACAAGACAAACAGATATATTTTTTGGTGTGTCATTTTTTAGTTTGTCATATTAACAAAAGTAATTCATCGTTCATATTACCCAAATATTATAGTGTTTTCAACTAAATTTGACACTCAATTATTACCTGCGATAAACTAAACTGTGACTAAAAATAAATCTATAACAAATATGCGTGACGAATCAATTTCTATTAAAATAAATCGATTATCATTATTTTAATAAACTGGTAAAACAAGACTGTCAATAATGAGAGCAAAACTCAAATTGATTAAATCAAGTTTTTCGAAATATAAAAGAAAGTTAACAGTGCAAATAAATCACGTAACTCTTCAAACTGGTTATTATGATCTAAGATTTCAGAACAATAATTCATACAGAAATGAGTTCGCTTTGTTTGCCTCAACTTGCAGTAATGGGTGCAGAACATTACCGCTACGTTAGACATCATAGAGATATCATCATACACGTCTTACATTTGAACACTCCTTGGAATAAAATTGCTAATAATTTTAAACTAGAAGAATTTACAAATGAAGATGAAGAGCTTGAGAAAATTGCAACAGAAGCCAGTGAAATCAATAAACTTATTGAACAAAACACCATGCAATTATGGTTACAGCCGAAGAAAGTTCAAGTAAAAGTAGAAATGCTAATCAAAGATGTTTATTCGGATTTCATTTGTGACGCAATTACGACGGTCAAGGCTGAGAATACTCAGATGGTTTCACTTTTACTACTCGACTCTTAAAAATATGAAACACTTGAAGGTGCACTTTTTTGCAATGACTCGATGGAATTCTCTCACTAGTGCGAAGAGAAATTTTCTTAGTATAATAACAGCTCATTCAAGCACTAGACATTTCTATTCTAATGATTTCTAATATCTGAATCATGTTACTACTGCAAGTGCAGACAAAATATCTATTACTACTTCACCCTACATGAATGTTAATATTTCCTTTGAATACTCTATCTTCAATACAAATGTACTAGCCAAGTTTAAAAGTGAACCCAGTTATTGTCTTCGTTTACAATCGTCGAGACGGAACGAGTGAATAGATGCTTTTACGAGCATTAACTCCATTCGTTGGCTTGTCTAATTGAACAATGAAGAGCATGCAGTCATTCTCCCCCCGTTTAAATATAACGCACTTTCAATGGGTGACGTCATCGCCCCGTATCTGGTCTGTAGGGTGCCCTTAAGACCTTAATGAATACATTGAATACGTTCACATTTTTATTACATTACTGAATGAATGGTCGATATGTTCGGCATTTGTTTATTTGTAAGTGTAATTCCATAGATATTTACTGAGATATTTTCAAACCTTTATAGTTTTTTGCTATTCCAACTTTAATCACCAACCCACTAGCTGCAATGTATGAGCTAATATTACTTGTGCAATACCTATAAAATGATTAGTTTGTCTATATTTAGATTTTAATTATTATACACAAGAAACGCTTTAACGTTACAATCTTGCATAAAGTAATAACCTAAAACAGAATTGTTTTACATAATAAAATCGAAGCTAATTAAACTTATGAAACGAAATCATCAGAATCTGCTAAGTAACGGACAGTTGTAACAAGTGTTAATAGAGGCAATATCAGAATTGGGTCACATGAACGATCAGAGTAAATATAACGAGAAGCATTCAGATCGTTAAGAGAAATCGCGATACGGATGGCCAGCCAGGCAGAATGCATGCGTAGAGACAAATAACTATCAACAATGCACCACACGCTAATTGAAAAGCATTCGATAAAGAAGAAGATCGGTTTCATTGTTATTCAGTCAATGGACGGTAAGATTTATGAAATTCATCTTGATTTTAATAATATCTGAGTAAGAATCATGTCACTATGATTCAAAATTTCAGAAAAACGATTAACGTACTACATTCGGTACATATAAAACTATTGTGATATTGAATATCTAACTTTAAAGTCTGATTTTCCAAGTTGAGCCAAATTCCAGTCTCATTTAGTCCTATTGCATCAAACTCATGATAGATGTCAGATAAGTGCCGTTGTCACCATGTTGGACACGCAATTGAACATCGGGATCTCGTTTCTCAGTGGGCAAATGACGGCAAAATATTGATAGTTCAGGGTATTTTTCTGTGTGAACATGGTACTTTCCCAGACAATGGGTATTTTTAGTAACCTATTGGCAGATAATGTTCGTAGGTCATGCGATAAAGACTCAATCCCCGGTATGAAGACCTAATGTTGAGGCCTAATTTCAATATGATTCATAAAGTGTTTAGTTATACACACTCATCACATACTGGACTCAGAGAACATACAGTCTTACAAAATTTTCCTTTCGCATGTCAGTTCTATTTTACGTCTCACGTACTTAGATAATCTGTCACATCCTAATGTAATAATAGGGTCAGTATTAAAACGTGATTCTAAGATGATTCGCACAATAGACTCAAATGTTTCGAGACATTAAGGTCGTGTTGGCCAATGCACGGATATAAGCGAGTGGAACTTAAAGGAAAATTGCCTATTGCGTCAGTATGATGCGTCTAGTGTCGTAAAATTTCGGAATAGGCAATTTTGTACGCACTTAATGTAACCATGTTCGTGATTTCTGTAGAACATAAGATCTAAAGTATTTCACCATCGTCATCATCATTATCTAGTTATAGCCAGAGTTAAGTAAAGTCATTTTCTATCATCAAAAGTTGTTTTTCGTTTTTGTCTTCAATTCAGATTGTTACAATCTAAGTCACAATTACTAAGAACAAAAACGTTATCAGTTAAAATTATAACAAGTTCACTCTCTGGATCTAATTTTGTTTTCTTTATCAAAAATACAAAACAAACAAGTGAAGGAAGACGCAGTACGGTTGATAACATTATTGGACATGATAATGTGGGTCAGATGGCTCGTTATCATTACAAAGACGGCATAATTGAAGATGTACACAATATAATTAATTATGTAAGTACCAGAAGTCCAATTCCAGACGTTAGTGACGTCAATATAGATAAAATCTTTGAAATTGAATTTAATCATCGAGTCGAAGACAAACCTATGCTTGGGGCATCGCCAGCCTTGGCTTTCATTACCAACAAACTCTTGATACTAAATGATAAGGTATCTATCATAAAAAGGACTTTAGAAATCAGTTCAACAGTTCCTTGTATACCTTTATTCAACTTTATTTCTTTGTTAAAATTATTAATGTTATTAGAAAATTTAGAACAGAGATTTTTGGAAGTTATCAAGTCTGCTCTGGTTTCGTTATTTATTGACGTATTCGGTAAGTCATTGAGCCGATTTATGTTATTTAAGGTCCGAAATCGATATCCATAACTGTCAAGTTTATTTATGTCCAAGTTTATCATTACTAGTCGACAGCTGTTCATAGAAAATGGGGTAATAACGTCAAACGTGCCGAATAAACATAATTATAATCTGTAACCTAGTAACAATACTAACACGTGTTAAATTGATAAAGACCATTATATTACGACATAATTAGATGCACTTGAAATGTACTGGAATATAATCTCGTCTTAAAATTTCGATAAAGTTGGAAGTTCAATATGGGCTTGTAGTACAACTGATATTAAAACAGTAGAGGTACCGGGTGATAAGTAAAATGCGCAACAATATGCAATATTCACTGGTTCTGCAAATAAAATTTTCAATATCTATAAATTATGCTTTTTGACAAATCAACCAACGAATCCGCAAATAAATGTCGTGGACAATAGTCTACTAATAATACGTTAATTTAGTCTTTGAGATCGAATTGAACAGGGTTTTTAAATAGCATTACTTTCTAGATCCTGTTTTCGTTATTTCAGCATAATAAATATTGTTATGTTACTCCACTACTGTTCTTAATTAGTACTAAAATACGTCTCTAGGTTTTACAACTCCTGCGTCTATTCAACCCAGCCATCTGTCATCGTCTTTAAGTCCATAAAATTGTCTGTTAGCAAATACATGTGGTTTAACATCTACAGTACTTGAACATATGTTTACAGGAACCACTTGTCTATGTTTACAAATACTTGTCAAGTACTCCAGTACATTTGTAGAATATCATACAAGATAGACGTTACACAAGGTTGTCAAAGAAAACGTTGTTGTTTTGCAGTCTGATGCTACTGTTTATAATTGATATGAAACTACATCAACGATTAAAAACACGATATTACGTTTCTAATCGGACTTGGAAATCGTTTATGAAACTAGTGTTGGAATTGGCTGTCTAACGCAACACTGGCTATGAGCAGTATGAACCCTGCAATTCTGGCATCGTCCATTAGCAAATTACACACGGGTGCTCTTCACTTTCACCGATGTCGATCGGCCGTAAGCCGGGAGTTAACGTCACCCATTATACCGGGCAAAAACTCGACAAGGCCTCGAATGTCTGGGGCTGCCAAGGCCACCGTCCGATCACGCATTGTCGGTACAATCACAACTTTTTGTACATTTCGTAACAGTGTACCAAGTTAACCGGACCAATTGCTTTTTGCCCTCTTTAACTAGTTTCCGTTTCTAGAAATCATCAATTGTGTTGAACGGCTTTACTTATGACAAGTTGTTGGCTGAGACTTTGCCCGCGTGAACATCGGTTATAGCTGCAAAAACAATACCCAGAACTGAAGCAGTCGGTTAAAAAGCCCGGATTGAACCTATGGAAAATTGATCTAGCCGTTTGAGCGTGAAAGAGTAACAATCATCCATCCATCCACACGTACAAACTTTCGTGTTTATACTATTTTATTTATTTATTTATTTCTAAAACACTTACATTTTTAATTAAGTACAATGTAGCCACACAACAAAAACCTCTAAGGGCTTATCATATATTATTATTATATATTACTAGGATGCTATCTTCGATGAACAAGACCCGTTTCTTCTCAAGTATAAAAACGCCTTGGGCTCTCATTGCGAGAGTTACAGATCGTACTGTTATTGATCTTAAGTAATTCAGACGGCCAATTCCTCAATAAATTCTGCCGCCAAAGTCAATGAGGCAATTTTATTAAACAGCTAATAAAATCTTACAAAATGATTGCACATAATATTACGTACTCGGTGACATTATTTGCTCTGATCAATTAAATAATAATCGTTTACCTTGTTCTGTGTGACATTTAAAGCTAACTTAGCTTAGTTATTATTATTCTACCATTCTATGACCAGTGTGTCTTGTTATGTACAGGCACAGGATAAATACATACGCTAGTTTAACTCTGAGTCTTAAAATCTTTGTCGGTCTTTATAATGTATTTACATCTGTAGTCATGGATAAAGTAAACGACATATGTAAAAATAATGAAGGAGTTAGTTACACATTCATAATTTATTTTTAATTTTAAAACTTGTTGGCATTTGTTATTGAACTTCTCCGGACAGTGATTTTTAGTTTTGTTTTTGTATTTTTTTGGTAAGTCTGAGTCTTATAAGTCAGAAGCAATTTTATACTCTAAGGAGACAAGATACAAGGCCTTGTACAGATGTACGACTAATATTATAAACGCTTAAGATTGTGAGTATGGATGGATGGATGTTTAATACTCTTCCACGCTCAAACGGTAGAATCAATTTTGATGAAATTTGGGATTGAGTTAGATGACACCCTGGGTTAAAGGATAAGCTATTTTGACTTAGAGGTAAATTACTAGCAGTTACCCAACAAAAGTTATTTTGACTTAGAGGTAAATTACTAGCAGTTACCCGCGACTTCGCCAGCGCCAATGTCGGTTATAACTGCAGAAGCAATTACCTCTTTTTAACGCAGTCGGTTAAAAAGCTAAGCTTAGCTTTTTAACCGACTAACTGGTAACTGCTAGCGGGTAACAGCAAGTAATTTACCTCTAAGGCAAAATAACTTATGTTGGGTCAACTGGTTTTAACAGTATAGTCTATATTAAACAATAGATTGTCTAAATTAAGACATACTTAGACACCGCTCATTCACTTTTAAAGTAACCATATCTTTTAACGTCAAGGTTTGGAAATGACAGAATGTTTGCTAAAAGGCACGTGAGGTCTTGCGGTTTGCTTGTATAGTGAATCATTGTAATGACGCATGGTGTTGTAAGTATATGAGAAAGATAAATGCAATAAAGTGCAGTGAAGGTCGCTTATAGGAAACAGAACTCTAAACTTTACAACCCGGCAGAGACCAATGTATTTTTTTAAATTTTCAAAAACATCTGTAATAAAAAAAGTACAAAAAATTATAGAAAAAACTATAATTTTTTGTATGTGTACTTAGACGAATACACGCTACCCGCATAATTAAAAAAAAACAACCCAATTAAGTAGAAAAACGCTCTTGTGTCTTGTAGAGAAATTCGACTATTTTAGTTATAATTTGTTGTTAAAATAATAATTAACCACCCTATAGACGTCCTACTGCTGACCACAGGCCTTTTCCTTCAAGGCAAGATGTGAGGATCCATCATTGGCTAGTCCATTAGCATTGTATTCATTACCTTATAAAAACTGAATCTTAAAAGAAATTATTTAAAAACTAAACAAAAATAAGGTCGTGATTTTGTACCAGCGACAGTCACCTTTTATAAATAGATCGATTTGACCTTTATCTATATTTTGCTGTGGTTTCACTAAGATACAAAAACTCGTTTCATTTTTTGCATACTTTACAAATATCTTAAAAAAAGAAACTATAATGTATACAAACTATTTTGTGTAGTAACCGTTAGGTAAGCATAGAATATACTTACGTAACTTTTTTCAAGATTCGGCACAAAAACTAACATGTTGTTCTTTTTACAGTGATTAGCGCTTAATGATATAATTTATTTTTTATTATTGTTACGGTAATGAGCGCTACCTTACGTAATATGAAATTAGTGTTATGGTTTAATTAAGTGTTATATTATTTAATCACAATATAACAATCGAAACAGTTATTTGAAGCTAATTATAAAATTGTTATATTTGTTACAATAAACAGGTAACATTTCAAGGTCGTTGTTACTATATAAGCTAATTAATAAAATTGATAAAAGTGTGTTTCAAGCACGGAGTAATTCAAGGTACTTAACAGTACAAAAAACAGTGTATTTTCTTTGTATATTTTTCAAACTGGAATATCCTTTTTTTTCTATCTTTTCTTCTATCTAGTAAACAGTAAATACGAATATAGTAAAGACTGTCTTAAGTTTAAAAAAAAACCGAGTATTTATCAGATTTTTTTAATTATTGTTATCACACAGAGTATAACAAAATTAAGCCATGAAACTCAAACCTTCACACTTCATAAAGGTTTAGATAAATATTTATAGTTAATGAAAAGGTAGATTTTGATATTTTCAAACTATCCTAGATCCTACAGATTTCTTCTCCAGCTGACGTCATTTATTTTTTTTACAGAACCCTTACTCAAATAGAAAAACTTGGGGTCAAGAGCCGTGTACGCAATATTTTTTATTAAATAATTAAATAACTAAACTCATCATCTTTAGCATCTTAAATAATTAAATGTCGATGGCCCTTGGTAGATGCCCCATCACATTCTGATTAAAGTTGGACCTGTGTCCCCGTGTAAGCCTTTAAAAAGGGCCCGATTTCTTCCCTTAAAGTTAGCCCTAAATTAAAAGAGGTACAAACAATACACCATACAACTTTTAGCCCTTTAGGTGGATTTCTAAGTACGTTGTAGTAAGTAGATATTAACACACGTGCGCATATGTAGTCGTAAGAGCCGTCAGGAAAAGCCACAGGTGCGCGGTAGCTGCTTTTCCGCTTTCTCGAGCTCGCTCAGGGAAAGTATCAAAGTATCTACTTGACTGGTAACTAAGAATATGACTATGTTGGCAAAACTAAACACTGGTGACAAGTCACAAGCCGCTGTTTAACGAATTTCGCCGGATAAGTGTTGTAGAAAGATAATTGTTAGATAGGTACGTAGCTTGTTTAAATAATGTGTTTTATGCAAGTTAAGAAAGTTTGTATCCTGTTTGGATTTCGTTTTGTTGTGAGAGTTTATAATTGTAATAATTTTAGTTATTTATTGTTAAGTCGATGACCGAGTTTTAATATATTATGTCAGTGAGTTAAGAAAATTCGTAATTGGTTAGTAGATATTTAAACCTAGCTCTTGTCGATAAATCTATCTTATTAAACATGTGAGTACTTAGGATCTCACTAGAATTACATTAAACAGAGAACAAAAAATATTTCAGTAATTAAACTCATCGTCATAAGCACGACGAGTACGCAATAATAATATAACGATAATTTTCCTGTAAAGTGACATCTAGCGTGCAATAGTAAAAACAATTTAAAATAACATTCAACCGCGTGAAATAGCAGCTCTTCAACGCCATTGACTAGCGCTATCTATTGTCTAGTAGACAAACAGTTTTACAGCGCCATCTATATTTGAACTACGAAAAGCATTGACAGCGCCATCTATGCGTTTTAGCAGAAACCTCTTTGTGTACAAGTTAGTTGAAAGCCTTTGCTATTTGACGCTAGATGTCACTACCTCAACATCTAGTACAACTATTATACACTAGATGGCGCACGACTTAGTACGACTATTACACGCTAGATGGCTTTTAGAAAACAAATCTTATAATCGACTTACCTTCCATAACATACACAATACTGCCGACATCGCCTTCTTTGATGATGAGGCTACCAGCAGCATATTCGACAGGGTACATGCAGTCCACGATTTCGCGGATCTGCGTCATTTCAAGGTTCTTCATGAAGTCATTGTCCAAGATAGCACCTTTTATTAGTTCCCGGGATCTGTAACGGGAAAACGTTAAAATTAATAATTGTCAATAATAGTTATGTTTATTTAATTACACAGTTTAGGTCATTGCATTTTATAACCGAGAAATTTTGTGTTGTGTGTTGTTAAACGTCATGGCTGCGCTGAAGTAATTTAGCATTAACAAATATTAAAATACTCTTAGACATTTCAGTAAGTTACGCACTTACTGCTTCGCGTTATGAGCTACATATTACCTACCCAATATGCAAGGTTGGTTTCAATACTTTAGATACAGAGTTCAAATTTACCCAAAATAAATAACGTGCAATTGCATATTTCAATAGAAATTAATCTGAACCTAATCACCTCAAGGCTCATAGCCTTTTACCGTACGTGTAACGTAACATGTTATGAACAATATGTATGAAAATGTACACATAATGTTCGATTTCATACATATTGTACATAACAATGCACTCAGCAACTTGATAACCAAAGACTGCATTAAAATCGCTGAATGTACCCAGTTTACCCAACAATGTCTGATACTTATGTTAATAAGTAGGGTAGTATTCAATCACAGTATTATAATATAATTCAGTATGAAGTCTTCATATAAACGGGCGCAACTCGACTTATACCTATGCTATCGAACCGTGGCATGTGCGCGGTTCTTCTCCATAAGAATGACATTTTGGAACCGCGCAACTAGAGTCAGTAACGTTTTGAAAGTGCCTGAGGAAGCCTACTCGAAAACTTTTTGATTTTGATTTTTATGACATGATACAGTCGCAAGCGTTTCGTAGTGACGAACGGACGGCGTGTTGTTGATTTAATACAAATGCTGTAGGTGGGCAGCCCTATCGCTGTTACGTACCACGTGGTTATTAGATTTTGTTTGAAGTAACGGCCAAGTTAAACATTGTTTATATTAATACTATTGTTATTACCAAACTTCGTTCCACACGTTCCACATGTCTCTCTTAAGAGCCATAACATTAGGCACAAATACGAATTATACATAGACAGGGTAAATACGGTATGTAAACAAACCACCCACTCTAGAAACGCATGTGTCCATAAAATCACTTTCGACGAAATTTACCGTAGCGGTGTTTGTAATGACTGTAAAATAACTGCATCAGTGCCAAATTTCATCTGTATTCAGTCAACCGTAAAACTCTGCTATTTCCGCCTTCATAATCGAATACAGTCTGAGGTGGTAAAGGTGTACAAATAATACTAAAATACACTTAAATACCACGTCATTAGATATGGAAAATAAGTGTAAGAAACCACTATTGTCTTTTTTTTTGCAAGAGACGAGAATGAGTCGAAAAGAATCGCAAATCGCTAGTACCTAATAAAGAATTTAAAATGATTGATGAAAATTGGAAATCTTATGTCAAACAGGATCTCCAAGAAGTTAGGACACCTTCTACGGCTGAGAAGACAAATGATAATTAGTTATTTTACAATATTGTGTATCAATTTATGGCAGTTTATTATGGTATAAAAAGCCTATATTAAGTAGATACCTAATATCTGCAGTGGGACACTGCAGACTAGGAAAAAAAGGAGATGATTACTACAAAAAAAAATACAAAAACAACTAAGTTTAGATCCTAAGTACAGGAAAAAAAACGATAATTATTGCAGGATCGATTCTTAAGGAAGGAAATCAAACGAATTGCTTTATAGTACTTAGAAATTATCAAACAAAACACATAAAATGAGCTTCAAGCAAAATCAATTACGAATAAAATTTACAGCCATCATTGATCACTCTAAATAAGCTATTTAAATCTGATACAAACAGAACATTAATAACATCTAAATGGATCGCGTCATGTTATGGTAAATATATCATATGTTATAAGAAAATACTTCCCATACTTATCGGTACAAGGTATATTATAAGTGGGCTATCAAGCTAATGGGAATAACCTTAAAATTATTGCAGTAAATTAGTATCATAAAGCATACCTAACACCTGTCTATGATGAAACTAATGATATTATGTAGGAAGGACACGGTGTCGGTGTGAAGTTTACGTATTTTGCTATGGTTAAAAAATATACGTAAAATAATGTATACCTAATCAGAGAGCTTTGCTTTGAATAATATAAATGTGAAACGAATGGGAGAAAATTCAAGACTGAGGGCCAACACCGCAATAGTTATGCTTTGTAAGCTTTTGACTGCTCGGATAGGCGAGTGGTATAGGTCATCACGCCAATTATCACTGCGCGACGTGGAGCGGGTTCGATTCCCGCGTAGGACAAACATTTGAGCGATCCATAAACGCTTTAGTCTGACAAATGCTTGTTCTAAGCCTGGGTGTCTATGCGCATGTGAAATTGTGAATTATAACAAATGTCTATGAAACCCCCCGCGACACAAGGATTAAATTCCTTAGTGCTGGGGGCCGCCTTTTTTAACGAAAAAATAAATAAAGAAAATAAGATATTGTATAAATCCCTGTTCTACACAATCGCAGTTTTTTAACTAACGTTTGACTACTTTTACCAAATAACATTTATGAAATAGATTTTTTGTGGTTTATGGGTAAGTACTACCAACTTGAATGGCAAGGTATAAGAACTTTGAATAAAGTTATCTAAATAATAACAAGTGTCTTATTAAGTGCAGGTATTATCTTCTTAAAGACACTTGATTTAATATCTAGACGACTCTTCATTAAACGGTATTAAAAATAAAGATAGATTCTATTATTAGCTCCGATCATTAAAATTTTATACGGTTAAAATACACTTAATTATTTTCGTTTATCTTTCTAGCTTTGTGATAAAGAAGAGACGCCTAAAGACATGTATAGTTTTACTTTCAAATCCTATCTAATTCAATATCCTATAAAATAATTGTATTTTGGCAAAATTTGGAGTAAATAAGCAAGTAAATGCAATTTATAATAAGTATATTCGACAACCAAATTCTCATTCAACCGTCAAAATAGTAGTTTTCTTAGTTCCAATAACTAATTGCAAAAAAAAACGATACATAACCTTTCCTAGAAAAAAAATTATTAAAAGCCAATTCTTACTTACACGACGCCGACGATTCTAATAACACTATCTAAGACATATGTACAATCCTTACACATAGAATGCACACCCAAAATCACAGCAATAAATTTAAGCTACAAAAAGATCTAACTATTGCCGTCGGCGAGGACAGGTGTCACATAAAGTTCAATCGTAATTATACCAAATGGGATCACGAAGGCACACCGGCTAAGACACGTCGGCCTTGTGCCTTACGATGCCTGTATCGAGAAGAAATTCAATCACTGCCTTGATTGATCGATGACGGTGAGTATCGATATAAGTTGTCGTGCTAATAGTCGGTGCGGAGTGCAGTTTGGTTTGAAGTTCGTATCGATTGCTCGTATTGAAGCTATTGAAGGGATTGTGTTTGTGAATGGTGTTTGGTTGATCGGTACTTTTGTTATTGTGAGAAAGGGATGCTAAATAATTATAAGACTCATGTATTTATTATAACTGACTTCATTATTTCATACGATTTATCCAAAATGACTCTTAAGGCAAAATTTTAGGGATTGAAAGTATCCTTAAAATATACATGTCCCATTTTATGTGAGCGAAACGAAAATTTTGATATACAAGGAAAGAAGTCTGCTAAAGTTAAGGGCATATTGCTTAGTGACGTTCTAAAATGCGTAACTGTCTCCACGTTCCAAATAGACATCATACAGGAGTGACATGATCAGTATTGTTCATGAATGCTGTTGAAAATGATATCAGATCGTAATAACCGATTGACCAAAAAAACTATTGGTAGTCTAGTCTTTGCCTTGCTTAATGGAATGCTTTGAAAATCATTATTTGTATGCAGTGCCATATCCTCAATTAAAAACATTGATTCTAATATTAAAAAAGTTTCAATTACAAATACGTTGGTCGATGATACACGTGCTAGAGATAGGTATAGCACAAAGTTTAAAGTTAAATACTTTTTCGTTCTCTAACCTATGCAATTAATCTCAAGTCGTACCAAGACGAATCTTGACGTTAAGGCTACAAAGCCACGGTCGAAAGTAAGATAAATAGATCTGAAGACACGAAACAACTACACACAAGGATGCTAAACCAACTTACGAAACACACGTTAAGTACTTATTCGTGACCAATGAACCCACTTAAATTAAAATGTAAATAATCCAAGTACTGTTTACAAAAGAAAACGTGGATATGTAAGCGTGAGACGTTGTAAATAAATTTGTTGGTGGTAAAAATGTGTTGCAAGATTTGCTTGAATAGTAAAAAAAATAGCAAACTATCTAAAAGTTACAAAATCAATGTAACGTATCAAAGCGTACGTTCAAAAATTAAAATTTAATACATAAATGCGATTTTATCTCAGAGGATTTTTTTATGAGTACAGATTGACGCTTCAACGCACATCAACTATGCACCAGTATAAATAGACCCTTACTGCTTAAAATAACACGAATAATTAATTATGATTGAAATAGATTAATTAATTAGATAAGCACAAAGTTAATATAATTAAATAATCAGTGGACACGTTAGTTTTTTTTGATGAAACGGGTTTGTAATGGGTGCAATTGACCTATAGGCTTTATCATGGGTTTTTTTTTCATTTGTAGCTGAAGAACATTGTACCGAGTAGAATTGTGATATCAATCATAGTGACAGCTTCTCAAACAAGTAAAAAACACTCATGTATCTAAATATAAATCAACGTGCTTAGTATAAGATCATAAAGCAAGACAGGTTCTTTTGTGCAAGTGAGATGCTGATACACGCAGTGTATTACAGCGTCTCGCTTCCGCAATGGCAAGTCATGCTTTAAGACTTCATGGTACAGACACTGATTTCGTTTACCTTTTCTAAATCAAAATTTGTACGCCTAAGCCTATAAATACTTAATTGATGATAGTTTCTTTCACGATTAATTTGTATCAATACTCACGTATGGCTCTTCGGTATTTTCACTAATTTCATTTCACAGTCCTGTGTGAGAGAGGACAAGGGTTCTGCTGATATAGCGGTCCTCTTCAATCGAGTTTCACCAACATGGTACACCCTGGTATTCTCAATACCAGGCGTCTTCATCACGAAACCTTCTTCTTCTTCTATACCACTCCTGCGGCTGTCTATCAACTGTCTCGTCAAAGGCTTCACGACCTGTCTAAACTTGTCTATTTCATTCTTCAAGTATCTAATAGTCGTATCTTTCTCGTCGATCTCATTTTCCAACAACGCTATGATTTTATCTCTCCTTTTTAGCTCTTCGGTCTTCTCCATCACCAGGCGTTTCATCTCCAGATATTTCTTCTCCATTTTGTAATTGTGCTCTATTTGACACTGTTTCGTGTGAGTTTGCGCCATTTTAATCACTTTTTAGAAACTGATACACAAAACTTTCTTTTGTATTTACTGTTTTAAATTCCACATTATTTTATCGAATTTCAATGTCACTGTCGCGGTACTTTTTACGGAACTGCACAGCAGTGTTGCCGTATAATCAATAAACCTATCATCGGAAAGATAAAACGTTGAATGCACTTCATGTTGTTTTTGTCTTTAAATTCCGCGTTTTTGTACTTTGCTAGCCAGTGTCGAATCTGGAGACATAAAAACAATAACTTCGACTGTGACGTGTATTAGAATTGTTGCCTTATTAATAGTTGTGGCGACTGATTGTTCGATTTCCAAGTGTGTCAGTACGTAGGTGAGTCAACCTCTCAATGACTTGCGCGCACACACGTAGTGGAATATGTTTCAGTATGTGCTTGCGTCGATCTTAGTTTTAATTGCTTTTCATTAAACATGATTAATGGCGAACATTAATGTGCATAGTTCAAGAATAAGAATCGAATTGGTGCTTAAAGCTCAGAGCCTTAAGCGAGGACACGCGAAGTGAAATTAGTTGAATTAATCGCTGTCTCCTTGAAATGTTTTAGTGTTCCATCAGAAACAAGACAATCAAGAAACACAAGTCAATTAATAAAGGCTTAATTGGAGATAATTTATCATTTTGCTACCTTAATTGTGTTTAATTGGCAGTAGCAGATACAGACATGCACATTTTATACCATTATTCAAAATAAGCCACTTGTTACTTGATAAAATTGGTTTCACTACTCATTTTGCTAACACGATGTTTTAAAAATATTCTCAACTCAAAATAAATGAATAAAATTTGTATTTTCTCATACAAATAAAGTCATCTATCATATACGTTTCATGCACCATTCATAATCGATCACAATAACTTCTTATCAATGTATGACAAGTTGTTTAGACATGTGTTAATATAACAATATTAATGTTTGAGCATTTCTTATTCAACCATTGTGTCTAACTACTAATTAACACTTGAATGGCCGAAATTGAGCAACATTTAAGAAGGAACTCAACATATGTGCATGCATGTTGGTAAGCGTAGGTGATAGTACACGCTTTAGTAAAGGTCGAAGCTAACGCCTTTCTAAGTACAGATAAGGTCAATGCAGTACTTTTTGGTACCAAGTATTTGGACCATGACATCATTGTTGGCATGTGAAGTATCATACTTAAAATTTTGCCAAATGTTCTTGACAAAGTAATCGATCTTGTTCTAACAGAACATGTAACACGTGATTTGAGAACTGACAACGAATTTGCTGGGAATGATAATGAAGCTGCTACAGATGGCAATGGTACTACACATGGTATTAACGTTAAAGTCAACAATGTTAAAGATACCGAACAAAATGTATTTATAGATTTAATACCAAACGGTTTTAGAACAAACAATAATAGGGAAATAATTCATATCAGGCTGGAAACGGGTCAAGATAAGATATAGAAAAATAACTCAGACAATTTTAACGGCTTAAGAAAATTCTGAGGCGCAGGTATCGAAAACCTATTGACTTACAACATCTTTATTGGTTGATAAGATAAAGTTTTATCGTTATATCATCAATTACAAGTTTTCTTTACATCAATTGTGTGTATCTATGTAGTCTATGTCGAAAACAAGCGACAGCTAATAATCGTACACTACAAAAGTTGACCTAGACCTGTTTCTTTAAATTTGGATCAAAGCCCAGAGCGTTCTGCCACATTAAGCCTAATCTCAATATTTTTGTTGTAAACTTAATATCTAATCGCTATTATGAGTGTAGAGCAGGTATTCGTAATACTATGAATATATAATTTTGCATAATTATATATTCAAAGACGCAATATATTAGAAATAAACAATATTTTTTATTTTTTTTCTATCTGAATCACAATCTTTGCAGTCTTTTTTAACATAAGCGTTACAAATCGCTGTGCCTACAAATAAATAAATTATCTTCTAACATTCTTGGCTGAGACAGTTCACATCAATCACTAGTAAAAGCTGGATTTGTTAAATAAAGTGGTACTACATCAGGTAGTTTATTTAATAGAGATCATGTACTAGCGCCATGATAAACATTTCTCATCGTCATGCCAAATAAGCCATCCACATTTATTTACAACTCAATAAAATTATCTTAATGAAATCGTGTGTCGTCTAACCAAATGATATAACAGAACCACATTGATACATGGGAACAAGAAAAACGATTGTATTCAAAACTGATTAAAGATTTATTTTGCATGCGATAAATAAAGGTAGTTCATTGAATAAAATTAATTAGTTTTTATCTTTACGATCTGATACTGTATTTTAATAGGGAAAATCGTTTGCGGAAAGTCAGGCCATGATTAAGGCCGATTGTGCGTGTGTGCATTTAGTCGGTAATCGTTAGAAGTTTAGTTACTTTACTAAAACGCTTACAATGACTACCTAAAAGCCGTCAATGATTGATTGTCAAAAAACCAAAGTCTAAGAAATAAAGTCACTAAACTACCTAAAAATAATCAAATAAAATACCAAGGACCTAATTAAGACAACATGTGCCTTAAATTTTGATATAGAACAGAGCTGTACGAAAAAATCAATATTTAAGAAAACCCAAATTCATATCCATTTATTGTAGTAGGTACTAAAAGGTGACGTTTGTCATGATGATCCTGAACAATTGGTACTCGTATCACATAGTAATAAACTGGCTGCTATAAATATACTGGAAAATCTGTTTAGCGGGCGTCATTACGCAAAAGTTATTTAATTTTATCTAAAGGCCGATAATCTTCATCAGGGCATTTACGTCACAGCGGTTACATTAAGGCTACGTTCAGATGCTTTGTGGCAATTGTGATAAAATGTTTTGGCAATCAAAAGTGTATTTTCGGCGTAGATGATACAGATAAAGTGAGGCTTTGTGTAGTACGCGTTTAAGACAATTAAGGAGCAATGTTTGAACGTAAGTCACTTTTTAGTACAATGTTACCAAAATATTAAAAAAATAAAACCATTAATAAAACCATGAACCATCCAAAAATATTGTAAAATGGTTTCTTATGGTATATTTTTTATTTCTAGTGGAATTAATGCAACCAGACTAGGTCTGGTTACCCAATTTCCTACTGTTCTGTAAAATCAAGATTTGGCCATAACTAAATTGACTTGAAAACACTTGCAGTACTTCGTCACTTAGGAAATTAAATAAAAATTTCGGAAAGTAAGGAGAAAGTGGACCAAATTTTTGTATGTATAAACCCTTAATTCAGTTCGGCTAAAGTTGACAAACTACAGGCTAATGCTATTTACGGCGTTTGACGTTATCGCGACAGAGTTGAAACTACCGAACCATTAGATTAAGCGCAGCGTGATGGCGTAATTGTATCACATTTATAACATACGAGGAACATCATGCAAAATACCCAGTAATACTTTTATTGATTTTATCGAAATTGCCTCTGATCAAAATATAGGACGATATGAGTTCACGAAAACAAGTGACAATTTTTTGAACAGAGGTGTGTTTCTCTTCATAAATAAAGGATTCATAATATTTCTAAGTAATAAGGTTATTCCAATGGGGTTTTTAATCCGATCTTTAATAGCAGGACAAAACACACATAAATATGTTTACCAATGTATTATAACTATGATCTATGGGAAAAATCGAAAGAGTCATTTTTATAGTCAGACATAAAATGATTTTCCTCTATTGGATAAAGAATCAAGAAAAAACGTAAAAGAAATATGAGACTACGTCAATATTTGAAATTCCCACAACAATATTTCTACCAATACCCCTAAATCATTGATCCGTAAATTCAATCAACATTTTCTAAGAAAACAGAAGCAAATATTTATGATACCTATATTTGGTTCAGTCTAAACAAATATTTACGAGTGAGCGATCTAGCTGGAGAATCTGATTCCAAAATAATCTAAGGTCAACCGTTGAAATGTAAGCTACAGGTGTTTCTTTTAAAATATTCACGTTTTCTGAACACTTATTTGGAGGAGGTTAATTAAAAGAATCTGAGGGACAATTTCGCGAAACCTTGACACATTTTATGCTTTCAGAACTTCTGCAACTGTCTCAATCGTTAAAAAATTAACACGGTTTTCAGGTTTGTGTCACTCCGGTGGAAAAATGTCGTGGCAACAACACGTGGTTATTTCTGTATTCCAGACGTAAGTATTTCAGAGTTGACGTTTTAGGGACATTTCGAGAAGTTCATTTGTCAAATGCTTTGGCTTTTCATTCGACAAATAGTAAATTCCGAGAACTTCTTACCTGTGTGTTCTAGGCTTACTAACCAACGAAAATAATGTTGTGATACTATAAGATTAATAAAATAGCTCTTGATCATCTACAAAATGTTATGTGTGGAACTTTAATCGAGATGAAATTACATCTTCGAATGGAAAATCTCTTTCATAGTTTTATCATCTCGTTAAGATTTCTCGACCTATTTAGTATCATCATCATTCGTATTGTCTATGTGGAGATCGGTTTCACTTGAGAGATCATTATAAGTAATCGTCACAATAGTCTGTATTGAATGCAAATCAACCGGAAACATCTGTGATTATCCTCTGCTCTTTGAATGGGCACTTCTAAAGCTTTTTAATGTGTACTAAAATTTTATACCTCGATAAAAATATTATAGAAATGGTAATAAAAGAGGTTGGAATAGCCGATATTGTTATGTGTTACATTCTTATATAATATTGGAATACTTGAATGTTTCGTATGAACAAAGGGATGGATTTATAGAAAACCTTCAAGAAGTTGTCGTCGAACGCCCTTAGCCAGTGGACGATATAATCGTCTTATAAAGTTACATCACATAGACATTTATTATATCCCTGATATATAATGGTCATGGTAACAATAGGTGATAATTGGTCAATTGTATATGATCATATGATTGGACGTCAACTTGCGGTCTTTGCTTTTGATTTGACGTAAGAGAATCAAGGATATTTTACTTAAAGTCTTTGCGGGAGGTATATTTGTGACAAACATTTTTATAAACTTGACTGAACGAAATGCGATTGTCTTGTGGTTTTTTTTTCATATCAAATGCTTTTAAAAACAATTTCTGTATTAAAAATCAATTTAGAAGGCCTAAATGAAAGGCAAGACATGACAAACTTAATAAAAAATAGCTTGCTTGATTTGCCCGTCGGTCAAATAGCATGATTTCTCAACAGACAGACTGGTAAACCTAGTTAACGCTTTATCCTCGTTACCTTTTACCTTAAATCTATTTGTGATGTAATCACATCATGACATTGTTTAGATTCACATTGTGCTATGAATATTTTTAGCACTACTGTAATTTGAATTTTTCCTCCACTTGTTTATTGCATGCAAAGCATAAATCCTATGAGGCATGTATTGTTTTCAAATCTCAAAGGAGTCATCGTAGTTACTTAAAATATAGTTTCCACAGCATTCAATGTAGTTTTGTGGTACGATGGTTTATTGAATGACAAATTAGTAATTGTTATTTTACTCAACACTAGAATCACACACACAATAAATTTATTGTACACGATCAAGAATATGACCATAAACATAAATCTGTGCCATATTAGTCGCTACTGGTTTGTTGATAGGTGTCACTTAAGATTTTTATAACAAATATGGACATTTTGCGTAAATTCACACGTATTATTAAAAACTTGATTGAATTTCACGTTTAGATACGAACTCGTTTGAATACGGAAACAACACTGGCTAGCTTTTTACGGAATAAAAAAACAATTTGATTTAAATTTGAAATAGGAGTAGAATAACATGCGGTGTCGATTTATGAAATTACAGTCGCGGCCAGACGGCAGGTCACGTTATACCAGCTTGAGCGTCGCGTGTGTACTGAACTAGTGAGTGAGGACCGACGCGAATTTCCACTTCAGCTTCGCAAAACACTCGGCCACTCGGTCTTCGCTCACTTCACTATACAAACTCGATTGCCGGCATTGCCATTGACGAATTCGTTGACATGCTATTGATGTTAATACTTATTAATAAAACTGTTTGCGATCAGAATAATTTATGATCGTCCTGATTGACTGTTTAACGAGTGGAAGTCGTTACTTTTAATTGTCATGTAAAGCGTAATTGCTAAAGTGGTTTACATGGTCAATTGCAGATTTGAGAGCCTCAATGATGAATGTTTTAAAATCATAGTCTCGAGTAAGCTATAATATTAAATCGATTTAATCTTCAGTAACGCGGACATTTCCATCAGACGATGTTTACAAAAGTTTCAGTTTGATGATCTCATTGGTTTTTAATGTTCGCTATCAAGCAGTAAATACTGTAGGTATGGGTAATCACAAAGGTTTAGTAGGCTGTCAATCTAATGAAAAAAATAATTTAAAGAAAGTGAATGATGTAAAGGCGATTGACAAGAAAGTGATTCAAGAATTCGATGAACGCATTGGCTAAGTAAACAAATTAGATGCCGATTGTTAAATCCTGAAACTTATTTATTTAAGTGCTTGACATCGGAATGCTAACAATGATATAATAGAATATCGTCAATGTAACGGTAAGGCTATTTTTTTTACTAGAAGGTGTGATAGTTTGATATTCAGCGAATCCAAAAGTAATTAAGAACATATTTGGCTAAAGATTAATAACAACTTTCATAAATCTTAATATTAATCCCGGCTTTCATGTCACCTTTTGGTCACCTTTCCATGTATATTAGCATAAGTAATAATATGGTTTTCACATGTTCTTGGAGTCTTTATCGCGTCTTGTTTGTGCATGTAATATTTTCGGACTCGACAAATCGACATAAAAAATAAATTTACTACAGTCCAGATTTAAAATTATTTAAATAGTTCTTAGACCATAGACAGTTAGGAATTGATAACAATTTGAATACATAAATGGAGTTATTTTACCTACAACCCTTTTCTCAACATAATGTCTAGTTTAAATATAAACTCATTCTTCATCGCGTCGTAGTTTTTCAATTGCAATATTCTAGTCATGATAAAGTTACGCCCTTGGTCACCGAAATTCTTATCGTCCTTGTCCAAATGACTTACGAGGCTTGGGACGTGAGTCAACTATAGATATTACTTCATGATATGGCTTACCAACAGTATGTACTAGAATTTTGACGACCGGATTTACGCAATAGATAGCTTGCGTTTCAGTAGTAAACCTAGTTTTATCCCTGCAGGCAAAGAATATTTGTTGAAAGTCCTTCAGATAATTGAGTCAAATTATAATTTTAAAGAATGCTGTTTGGAATGTACGAAAGTCATTGCAATATTAGATGAAATTAATGCGGTGGCGGATTATGAATATGGATTATGGATATAATTCTGTGATTAGAGTTGAGTAATGTGCTGTTTACATCAATAAACTAAAATCAAAAACTTCGGAAATGGTTTGGACAACATATGACCTAAATTAGTAATTTGTTTGAAATGAATGGGATCCTTGACAAAGTGGAACTTCTATTAAATTTTTCTAAAGAACAATCTGCTGTAAGATAACACAATAATGAGTCCTTTTCGTAAACGAGTTCGAGTGACTTAATTCTTTTATCACCAACAAGATTTACGATTATTCCATAGTTTAAATTATATCTCTTGCTTAATACAACGGCTTTTTCTTTTTATAGACCTAAAAGGACTCCTTCAAGCTATCAGGTTTTTTAAGTGGCCAGTTATACAATATTCTGTGTAAGAGTCTGATTCACGGGTCACGGATCATACAGGGTTGGGTTCAGATCTTTATTGTGCATCGATTGTTCAACGAATCAAGATCTTTGCAATACTTTATTGCAGTTTTAGTACTCCACTAAATCAATATGGGTTAGTTCGGAGTCTGTAACAATTTTTAGCCTACAGAAGGATTAGTAAAAAGCTCCATACAATCCCAGCTAGAATCAATATTAGGACTAGGAACAATGTGATATGAATTGGTAGATGAAATCATCACACTTTTTGGGTAATTAAACAAGATCGGTATTTTGAAAAATGGGAACAAAGATAGTCCAGTTAATCAAAACATCAAAGATATAAGTGGGAGGATATTGATGTTAATACTAATGATGTCGAGAATATTATTATGCCTTCAGATGATAAATTGTAAAATGACAAATTGAAAAAATGATTTATTAAGTACTGCTCTGCAATTATGATGTTATTTATACTAGTTTCATAATATGATTTAGCAGAAATATCTATAACTATTAAGTTAATTTCCAATTTCAACAAGGCTATTTATACAATTTTAGCAAAATTAAGGTTGAGCAATTAATGGACTTGTTTGTGACCTTAGCCAATGTTTTGACCATTAATAATGAACTATGTTCAAAATGGCCATGTGTTACTCGCGTCACTAGTAATTATGCGTTAGCTGCTATAACGATAATTGTTATTATATTATAAGTAATGTATGGGTTTGCGGTACCACCCACTTTAAAGAGGTTGAATGCATTATAGACTATAACATCTAGGTCGATGTTATGGTGAAGACTCACTGGTTGGTCTTCACATTGAAATTCAGATAAATATGGTTACTATCGACCAGGCTAAAGACTATTTATTATCAGAGTCGCGCTGAGCTTGCTCGAGTGATCATGCAATTCTGGCTTTGGCACTAAAAGGGGTTCGGGATGTTTTTGGTCAGTGTGAATCCGACATAATATCTTCACGCCGTGCCCCCGGTGTGGGTTGAAGTCATTAGAGTTTCATCCCGGAAACCAAAAAAAGAAGCCATTGTAAAGTCCATTTGTTCGTAAAATTATATTCCAATCTCTCAAGTAGCCTGGCGCGAAAGCGTATCCTTTTTCATAAGTTAGTAATTACATTTGTAAGATTGAACTACTTCAGGGTTTCAAACAAAATGAGGATGAAACCACCAATGACCCATACCAGACAATTACCTGCGCATTTTGACATTGAACTGTACTACAAAGTAATAAGGTTGAATATTCGCGGTCACCAGTAAATTCTATTTATAAAGACAATAACTAATTAAAGAATGGCACGTGTTACAATTCAAGTGTTGTACCTACTATATACCTACAAGAATTATACAAGTATTTTGACTCGACCGACTCAATTTATTCACAATGCACGCGTATTTATGGCGTGTGGTGTCCGGATATAAAGAATAGCGCCACCCCATATCCTCCACTGGGTGTCGTAAAAGGCGACCAATGGACCTTAAGACCTAGTGCACTGTACCAAGCACCTTGGGTCACCCGAATGGTGGCGGGTAAACAACCAACAATCGCATTCCCAAAGAGGGTTAGTGTCAGGCAGGCGGCCGACTATAAAACCATAGCCAAATCCATTAGCAACATGTTTAGAAAAAAAACATGTTGCGCCGACCCCAAGTAAAATGGGATAAGGGCAGGAAGATGATGATGATGATGCACGCGTATTTATGAAAATCAATTTGAACTAGATATGCAATGATTTGGCATCATCACTATCTGTCGTGGTGATATCAAACAGATGATCTGTATATGTATGTTCACACGTAGGAATATTTTTATCGCTGTATTAGACGAATATGTAATACTTATTTCCTGAAGATAATCAAATTGGATGGATTGTAAGAGAGACTGATGCAATAGATACAGTGTGGTAGTCAGAATTCAGCGCGATGAGAGGTGGATGATGTGGAATCTTACGCTTAGGCTTATTACATAGATTTGTTGAAAACAACGTTTTCCTAGAAAAAAAAGAAATGTAACAAGTGTAGGTAAACTAACCATTGAATAAATATTGATGATCCTTGAAAGTGCTTACAAAATATTTTGATCAAAACAATAACAGATGCCACTAACTCAAAAACAGTTCAGAGAATTGTCGTGACATCTCAGTAATGTAAAAAGTTGCGGTTTTAAAAGGAAATAATGGAATAATTAAATCCTTGTTTACGCCCCCCGACATTGTAAAACAATTAGGTATTAAAACAGTGATCGTGGCGTATTTGTGAATGGTAATACGTAATGTGGTTTACCACAGTTTTTAGTAGGTATAGTCGATTTCAGTCATCTTTGCTCAAAGTGCCATGTGTAAGTAACCTTTGTAAATACGGAGACGTCGTCAGACAAATTAAAGCTTCCATTGAGTGTCCTACAGTCGCAAACGCATGCACACATAGAGAAATGAGCACAGATGAGTTGAACTATCTGTAATTAGTCATAGAGTAGCAACTGACGTACCTATGATTTAAGAAGACAAATTGTTTTATTTTATTTAATCAATTTTAACACTAATTAGGTGCTGGTTTACCCATTATTTACGTATTTCAACTGGATATGGTAATTATTAGCACATAGGTACTACATACTTATATGGCAGATGTGGTGTAGCTTCGTCATGGATAAAGGAAAAATAGGAACATTCTGGTAGTTTTTATAGGTAAGTCCTTATAAGGTTATTAACTACCGCCTAGATATACATATACTCGTAGTCTACAAAATATATTCTTTTCCTCTATGACGGATAAGTATGTTGGTACTGTACATGTCAAAGCAGAATAGTTACATGATTCGTGGTAGTTGGTGCAATAGGGAACGGAGAAGCATTCGAGTGGTTTTAGTCGGTAAGAGCCCGGCAAACCCCTTCATCTTCCAAGGCGTAGAAAATCCATTAGGATTTCCAGCGGGTCGCAAAAAAATAGGACTTGTATAAAGATTTTTTGAACAGTGCTGTAATTTTTTGTACTTTCTTCCTTTTTACTAATTTTTTAACTCAATAATCGTTGACTGGTGGATAGCCGAGAGTAGTATAGGTCACCACGCCAATTACCACTGTACGCGACGTATCGCGGGTTCGATCCTCGCGTAGGACTAGAATTTGTGCGTTCCACAAATGCTTGTTCTGAGTCTGGGTGTCTTCGTGCATGTGAATTGAATGTCTGTGTAACCCCCTGCGAAACAAGGATTCAATACCTTTGAGCGGGAGTCGTTACTTTTAAATAACGACTTTTCTTTTCTCTCGACTCTTTCTTGTTTTTATTTATAAAGAAACCGAAGTCTGACTTCACGAACAAGTATATAGTAGTAGCTATCTAATCTATCTACATATAAATGTCCGCTTGCCAGTACTCGCGCCTAATTCACAATATTAAACGTACAAGACGTGGACAATAGTTGACATAATGTGTTTAGCGTCGCCTAATCGTTCATTGTTTGTTGTTTAAACAGATTTATAGGTTGTATTTACATTTATAATAGGAATAAATGTAGGCCAGACGAAGGAGGGGCCGGTGAGTAAAAAGGTATAGTTACGCACCTATTGTGTTATGCAAACGATCGCAATTGTACGCAATGTTTTAGGCTAATCTTTACTGTTGATTGGTCTTATGAAATAGTTATCAAGACGGATCCTAAATAGTCATAACCTGCTTAAGGCAATATTTAATATTTTTTTTTTAACTTAGGGTTTAATTATTTACAGTACCTTCTTCGAAATTTGCGCAAACTATTCCTCTATCTGACCACATAACACTTTAAAAAAAAAGTTTGAATATCGAACCCACGATTTCCGGAATAGCGGCCACTAACCGCTAGACCAACAGGACCGTCGAAGAAGCCCGTAGTTAATGAAATAGTTATTCTAATGAAGCTTAGCTTCTTATTACACATTCCTCGCTATTACTGCATCCCTGGTAGAAACGTGGCCTAAAGCAAGTTTATCTAGGTCATGACCTTAAGCATGCACTTAGATTTTAGGTCCCCAAAAGTCATACTTATCCAATCTTTCTAACAAGGTCAGATTAACAGCCTCTTTGCGCCAAGTAGTGTAAATATTTTTTTAGCAATAGGAACTTTTTGGCAAAAACCCTCGTTTTTTTATAGTTGAGTAGAAACTAAATACAAGGCTCCTTGCATTCTTCTTGTATTTTTCTATCCACTTGTAGCTATAAATATCCTCGGTATATTATAGTCCAACAAATCTAAGAAGTACCGTTTGACGTTTCATCATTTTCAAACCGAAACAACTTTGTTCATGCGTACAATACTCAGTTTCGACAACCTTTGTCATAAAACCATGAATTTAGAAAGATTTTATTATTGTATCTAAAACTTTACAATTTTTAATATCCTAATTTAATTGAAAACTTTCAAACAAAGCAAAATAACACATATTTACATAGTAAATAATTTCTAATAGTTCTATTTTTGACCTCATTGCAAAGTCACGTAGTTAGGTCACTGCTTGTAGTGTTGTGACTCTTCAGATACACTTATATGCGAAAAAATCGATTACATATACGAAGAAGCGAATGTATTACTTTCAAATTATCAATTGACGACACGTTACTGCGCGACCGCATTACGCACTTAATACATAGGTACCCTAAAATAAATTACGACTTCGACAGAGACGTACACTTTGATAATTTCATAGATAGTCAACTAGTCATTAATTTAAATGACGATGATGACGAAGACGATGGCGATTCTAGTACTAGTAGTGTATAAATAAAATATCCAAAACATAACTTTGATTTCATTATGACAATTGATCTCTTAAAATTCTGATATTATAGTAATCGATCTCATAAAAATCGGATATTATAGTAATCGATTTTTTTACTCCCAACCCTATTATCCTATTTGTCATAACTGTCAAACGGTACTTCTTAGATTTGTTGGACTATAGTTTTTGGAGTGAAGTGTGACCGCACATTAAACAACTCTCTGACACTTCAAACATCAAATCATTGGAAACCGCAACGCTCTCTAAAGTCTAAATTTAAAACGTAAACATTAAAAGATTGCAACACCGAATTTTATTTTGAAAATGAATTTGATGTTTCTTAAAATATAACTTTTTCCTATACATTTTCCTACTCATCGAAATTTTTAATCATAGGTCAAACAATTTCATGGATATTTTTAATTATATAGAATTTATTGAATACAGTTTTTACACATCATATTTTATTATTACAGATCTATGTTACATCTGCCTTAAAAATATTCTGTTAGTTTGAAAATAAATTTATTGTAAATTTAAGGCACTACATTATAAATCTTAAATTCGAAACGAATTTGTGTCGTCTTTTATAACTCTGCCAACAAGCAGCGCCATCTAGGTACTGCCGCGAAAGTTATACGTTGCTACTCGACGGCAGATGGCACTTTAGTTTCCCATTTTTCTAAACTAGATGGCGCTTTGTCGAGTATAAGAACAAAAAGCGAGCAGAGATTATTATTGTACATTATTGGTTCAGTTATCTGTAAACTACTGCATATTATAACTCTGTCCACTCACGAAGGCAGCCATGCTTAATTTATAGTCCAACAACGTGAGGAACGGGTCAAATTGATTGCGTAGTCGTTGTTGAATTGTTGATGAACAGTTCACAGTGAGTGCCTTGTGTCGTCTAAAAATAGAGCAGCCACTCAATGACAACTTATTGTGCTTTATCATTTGATGATCTTTAGTGGTTTCATGAATATTTCAATTGTAGGAGAGTTGCGCGACAATTGTCCGTATAAGTATCTAAACTACCTACGTAACCGGCGATTTGTTTTTAAATCTTAGATAAATACTAGCTGTTGCCCGCGACTTTGTTCGCAAAAATAATAGGGATGAAAAAGAAATGTTGGCACCTTCTCAGAACTACTGAATGCATTTACAAAATTAAAAAAAAATCGGTACAGCCGTTTCGGAGGAGTAGGTACGGTAACTAACATTGTGACACGGGAATTTTAGATTTACTTTAGGAAGTGGAAGCTACTCGGTTCATTTATAAGTTAATTATTTACAAACCAATACACATGGCTTCCAACGTATTAGTGCGTAATAATTCAGTATGCTTGAGTGCAAATGAGTTGAAGCATCTCTTATATTTGACGGCTGATCGCTTATCGAAATAATAATATAAAAGGGGGACTACCACCACTTTCACAAGTAGAACTGAATCAGTTGTGGAAGCGAGACGGTGCATTACACGGTATAGAGCGGCGTCTCTTTTCCACAACTGCAACTATATTATTTTAATAGACGTTAGTACTTAGCTCCCCAGATGTTTAGCATTAGGAACATTGCTAACACCCACTGACCAATCTCAAAGAGCCGTTCAGTTTTATGACCCATTTATCAAGTTTATTTAGAGTTATTGTGTATAGTAGTAAAATATATTCTAAGAAGTCTGATTAGTTATTTGAATAGAATGAATACTACTATAAAAGAATAGTAAATCTAAAACAGAAATAGTTAAATTTATTGAATGACATCACGCGATTAAATTTGAAACAGTTAAGTAGTTATTTTTAGCAGTCATTGAATTACTAGTTAGCATCTTAGAGAGTCGAGTTCCTCATATTAAATAGTATTTTTTGTTTCCGTTGTTTGACCTTTTCTAATTCTTCTGCCGTGCAGATCCAATGAAATCCACCCACATTAAACGAAGAGTTCGAAAGAGCCCAAAGAGCTATATTAAAAGTAAGCTGCTTTTTTCCAATTCGTCACCCAACTTATGAATTATACCAGCATTGTAAGGTTTTAACAGTGAGACAGTTATTCGTTCTTAGGACCATTATAAGGAAGCACTCGGAACTACCTTTTGATCCGGAAGTGGCTAATCACAGAAAAACTAAACCTGTCTGTGATATAATTAGATTTAATTATAGCTGGTCACAAAGTTCTTATCCTTTCCTGGGATCATATTTATATAATAACATTAATAAACTTATACAGATTTATTCATTGACAAATCAGAAATGTAAAAAGAAAACAAATTTATGGCTACTAGAACTGGATTATGACGAAACAGAAAATCTTCTCAAACCATTAAGATAATATACTTACACACACCCTTACTCACACACACACTCACTCACACACTTACACACACACTCACAAACACACATCCTTCTATAACTCTATTTTATGCACTTTTATTTTAATAAGTTAGTAATGTACACTGATATTATTTACTCCTAATTGATTTTTTTTTTTTTTATATTCTTTTTTCATTTGTATTTTCTATCTTATAAAATAACAAAACTTTATTTTATAAGGTATAATTTTATTAACTATATTATTTCATAAGAATTTATTATTTTAAGTTAAAACAAAAATAGTTTCTAGCTACATAAGTTAAACACCTAAAAATACTGTTTCAAGGAAGTATAGCCTGGTGATCTGTGGCACAGGTTTTACCTAATTCAGACACCAGTCTCTATGTTATGAACAACAAATTAACTATGTAACTAATTAGTGATGATGAGAAAAATAAAGATTTTTATTTATTTTTATTTTATTTTATTTTAGTTCTAAAGTTATTTGTGAACTACCGGGAAGACCTCAAGTAGGTAATCAAAGATCAGGTCAATTCTGGTAAAGACTACTTAGAGGTACCCGAGTAATTTTCCTGAGTGGTCTCTACATTTCTAAAAGCAGAATATTCTTATAGTACTAAGTAGAATATTCGAACTACGTAGAATCGCTAAATACCTTGTTTGATAACATCGATATTTGTTTTCAAAGCTACACCATAAATAATTTTGCGTATCGCTTTACCTGTTTTTCTGAATTGCCCGAGCATGAACTCATGGTGTTACTGGTCATAGTACCAATTGTTTTTGAATCTTTCACTCTATGTACTGGGTTCATCATTGCTCCTGCCCTTATCCCAATTATTGATTTTGGGGTCGGCGCAGCATGTCTTCTTCTTCCACATGTTCCTATCGGACGTCATCTTGCAAGTAACACTTTTTGCATCCATACCATCTTTCACACAATTAATCCATCGTTTCTTTGGTCGTGCTTTTCCCCTATATTCCCTAATCCACATTCACGCCCAGCAGCTACTATTTGTACTGGGCTATTCGATAATAATGGTCGGAGGATATATCAATCGACTTGTAAAATCAAGTTTTTGGGATCACCAAACACATTGGCCAATATAGACATAGAGCTATAATTACCATTATAATATTGAGTATAATATTAACTTTTGTAGAGCAAATAGCAGTAGACAGATAAATCATCTTCCGCAAAACATATCAAGTCAGATTGATCGACTTCACAGTTGTCAATTTAGAACATTGTCCTTAAAATGCATGTATGTATATGTCGGAGAATGAATAATTATTTATTTTTCGAGTGGCAAAGAGGCTGAATATCGTAGCTTCCTGACCTTCATGTTGATGTTTTGACGGTGACAGTTTAAAAAGAAGTTTATTTGTATGTCACTTCAATCTGTCAGTAGTGTGAATGTCGATGGAGCTGGCTCGCTTGCTCCGGAGACTTCACCGGCGCCGGGTGTGCGCACTGACTGAGAAATATTTAGATGGCGGACGGAAATTATCAACACGTGGATTCTAATCCGTTTGAATCTGCGACAGCAGCGGTGGGATTACCCCAAGGGGCATCCTACGAGCCTACTGCGATGCCAGCTACAGAAGGATATTTTACGTCCTAATCTTCAGCGTAAAAAAATGTGGCGGATTTAGCTTGGGTAACCGAAGAAAGTCAACCATGTGCCTCCACACCGGAAGCATGGGCGACATTCTTCCAAAATATGTTAGCGGGTTTTCAGAATTCTGACCTACAACCTTCCACGAGTACTGGTTTACGTAGAATACTGAAAGCGAGTGAAATATTCCTACCACCATTTGATCCAGACGAGTGTCAGTTTACCTACTGCGGTGCGTACGTATCCTTTATGTAAAAGTTGCAAAGAATTACAGGAGCGGCTTTCACGGCAGTTTATAGCAACAAAAAGGTTTCACGACCTTTCTGTGACATGGCGGAGTACAAGAGCGATCTAGCAGCAACGTACCTACGTCGAGTATTTTACGAACAAGTTGGCGCTGGTAGATCGACAGGAAACTGGCTGGAACGAGCCCAACCAGATTTAAGTTGTCATTTCTGGTATTACGGATACTCAGGTATGGTCAGAGTTGCTTAAAATACCCAAGATGACGTTTGTAAATTTTTGAAAATGCCTTTTGGTCTCTCAAATGCACCTTCTGTTAACTAAAGAGCAATAAATAATGCTCTCAAAGGGCTAAAAGACAAAATTGCTGATGATGTTTCGGTTATTTCAAAATAAACCTTTTAGAATTTGGAGCGCGTGTTATCGGCTCTGTCAATGGCAGGTTTTACATTTTATTGGAAAAAGTGCACTTTCCTCAAATCTTCAGTAGAATATATGGGCTATGTAATTAGTGTCAATTCTATAAAACCAAATCCTAACAAAATAAAAGCTTTGGCTAACTCTCCTTTGCCAACATGCGTAAAAGAACTACGGCAATTTAATGGTCTTGCTGGGTATTTCAAAAAATTTGTACCTAACTTCTCATCTATCATGGCACCCTTGTACGCACTTACTAAAAATGATGATAATGGGTATGGACCGCCGAGCATACATTGGCTCATTCTGCTGTGGTAGGATATGTGACTTCTGCACCCGTGTTGACTATCTTTGACTTTAGTAAACCAATCGAACTCCACACCGACGTGAGTTCGATTGGATATAGTGCAGTGTTATTTCAAAAGGATGATGTACAACTGAAAATTATTTCAGTCAGCGACCAACCGATGCGGAAAGCCGATATCACAGCTACGAGCTATAGACTCTAGCCGTTTTTTAAGCCCTGAAGTATTATCGTCATTTTAAAGTCATCACAGACTGTGATGCCTTGAAGGCATCGCGTCATAAACGTGAATTGTTACCCTGCGTTCACCGATGGTGGGCGTATATGCAATCTTTTGATTTCGAAATAAAATATCGAAAGGGTGAATGGATTCCACACTAGATTATTTTAGAAAGAACCTAGTCAATAGTATACTGGTAAATGTTTCTCATTTAAACAATTATTGGTTGCAGGCCGAGCAGAGGTTATATCTCGAAATAAAGCGCATTACTGACCATTGAAAGCGAATTGATTGATGCTGGAGTTGGAGCGCCGTATACTTGTAAAGATAATTCACTTTTTTTTAAAAAACTTACAGATGAATGGTGGGGCTTTTAGTGGAACAATAGTTCCCGGTAATTACAGATAATTCAAGGATTTCATGTCGAACTGAAACGCTTGGGCTGGGATAAGACCTTGTCAAAAGTAGGGGGACCATTTCTGGTTTCCTGATATGAGCTCATCTGTTAAAGCCTGCGTAGACCATTGTTTACCATGCAAAGTAAATAAAAGCCTTTCTGGTAAAACACTATTCATGTTGACACTGGTGGTAAGATGACCGGCGGGAGGATGACAAAGAAGTGTATCATGGTTATTATGGGCGCTTTTGCGAAATTTTGTCATTTGGGTGCAGTTGACTTCAGCCTATGAGGCCTTTGGAGGTTTCTTTCACATTTTTGGTGCAGCCAAACGAATTGAATCTGAACAAGGTGCCTCTTACCGGACGGGAGTTTTAGAGCTTGTGTAGTGAATGGTCAATGGATTTCATGAGGTTGCCAGTGGTGTATTGCGGGCCAATGGCCAGGTAGAGCGAATGATATCAGTGCTGATCAATTGTTTTACCATTGCTGAAAATCACGAGAACAAATCTTGGAAGTCAATTATTATTGGTGAGGTTAAAGAGGATCGGTAAAACGCCACTTTAGTTGTTGATCGGCTGCAATAAAAGTTCCCCAAGATTTAATTTCCTAACTTCTGATCTTGACGCGAATTTTAGTCGTAAGGGACTTCGTAAATATCCAGTTGGATGTTTACGAAGTCTTTCATGACAGATGATAGACTAGATAGTTTGCTACGCCTGTCTGAATGTTTAGATGGTACAAAGAATAATGCTTGAGTTTAATATTGTAATGTAGTCGAAGTTGTTTTTATTGGTGCGTGCAAATTAGCATCGATTGAAGTGTTATAAGAATTACGAATTATTTTACTATTAGGTATTAGGTAATAGGAAGATCATTTTTGTTTTTAAAATGATTGTGTATACAACCGAACCCAACAAATGGATTGTAATGTATGGAAACTTGATATTACACTGTGACTGAAAGCTCCTACGCTTTGACTGAGAATTTGACTGAAAGCTCCTACGCTTTGTCTGAGAATTTGACTGAAAGCTCCTACGCTTTGTCTGAAAGCTCTTACGCTTTGGCTGAAGGTATGACTGAAAGCTTTTACGCTTTGTTCGATAATTTGGAAAAAAGCTGATATGCTTTGTCCGAAACAAGATGAAAGCTTTTACGCTTTGTTCGATAATTTGGAAAAAAGCTGATATGCTTTGTCCGAAACAAGATGAAAGCTTTTACGCTTTGGTTTAAAGTTGCTAGGCTTAGCCTGAAAATTAGTACGCTTTGTCTACGACATAGATTGAAAGCTTGCTACTTGATCCAGTGTGACTGCTGGAAGCTTCTACGCTTCGTAAGTTTGCTAAGGTGTTATTAAGGTCCTAATGTTGAAAGCTTCCTCGCTTTGCGGGGTAATCAGAATAACTTGAGTATCCGAGACAGACCTGTTGTATCTATGATATCAACGGGCAACGCGAGAGCGCGTTGATTCGCAGAATGGCCGTGTCGGAGAATGAATAATTATTTATTTTTCGAGTGGCAAAGAGGCTGAATATCGTAGCTTCCTGACCTTCATGTTGATGTTTTGACGGTGACAGTTTAAAAAGAAGTTTATTTGTATGTCACTTCAATCTGTCAGTAGTGTGAATGTCGATGGAGCTGGCTCGCTTGCTCCGGAGACTTCACCGGCGCCGGGTGTGCGCACTGACTGAGAAATATTTAGATGGCGGACGGAAATTATCAACACGTGGATTCTAATCCGTTTGAATCTGCGACATATAGTTCTAATGTTAATACACAGTTTGAACTATTCCCCTCTCCTTGTACGTCACTGACGGGAAACGATTGGAAAGCAGTTGACAAGAGTCGAGGGTTCAATGACTCATATTAACAACGTTATTATAACCACGCATTTAAATTACATGCAACCAACGCATAATAAATTAATTTTAAAGAGACTGATTAAGCAAATCACGTTTTACACTCGTCCCAAAATTACACATAAAATTGATTAACTATTTATCTAATAACCGTAGATTTTATCTATATCTAATCTCGATCAAACTATTTCGTATTTACTCGAAGACTTAATAAGCATTAGTTTGATTACTGTAATTTAGAACCACTACTGAATAACGACTATAATTCTGAGGCACAAATGTTTTACACTTTTTTCTAGTCGTAGCAAAACAGGACTTAGGGACCGCCTTTACTGTGTACTGACATAATGAATAGTGTTATTAAAAATGAACAGTTATTTGCGGCCGCAGGGTCTAATGGTGCTCAATGAAAACATGAAAACAGCTGCAAGTCTTATTATGAACTAGCTGTACCCGCGAATTTGTATGCTCGTATTTGTTTATAATTCGTATTCGGAATTTACCAAAAAAGTTTATTAGTTTATTTTGTTAAATAAAAGACTTTAAAAAAAAGAAGCCTAAGTTATCATTTAAAAATTATATATCAGCTACCTGTTAATGTTCCTCCAAAATAGATTTATCCATTTCAGAGATTACAAACAGACGGACAGACAAACACGTCAATTTTATTTATATTTACTTATATGTATTAGATTCAGTACAGATGCAGAGGTAATAAACTAATATGCCCTAGAGCAATAAAGTGTGCTCGACTGAGTCCCCTTGACTGATTGCCGAATAAGATATAACGTGAAATTTATTTATATCTAACGAAGTGTTAAACTGGGCGTCATGCTGTTTGTGTAAGGCAGCGTGCACAAGACAACAGTGTAAAAGTTTATAGTACTATTTACACTTGCTTCATACAATTTGAGACATAGCTAGATACATTTCATGAATGGAAACAAAAGAAATCATATAAAATCAAACAAAGTTATTGAAATGAAACTGGTCTTAAATCGAGCATTCCAGGAATACTTTGTGTCCAGACATTAGAGCTACACTTTGAAGGTTTTTCTACAGTCTAGCGTCTTCACGAACTAGTGTTAGAAACATTTGCAAAATCTAATAGAAATGACAAAGTTAAACCTTTCCTCTTTAATCAGAAATCAAACTAAACCGTTAAGAACATTTGAGCATCTATTGATTTTTCTTCGTGGGCAATCATTAAATAATCCGGCTCGCTGTGGGTGCAGCGGGAGGGAGTGTCAGACTTTTACTGACTAAAACCTACTATGTTCCTCCTGGAGCCCTTTGAGTGGTCGCGGTAACTCTTACGTACATCCCGTAGCCCCGGCAGCTTTTGAGCACCTCTCGTGTATTTCTCGCCTTACATGTCCGAACAGACAAACTGGACTAGGCGCATTGGGCGCGTCGTAATCCGATTAAAGTATTGATAACACGAACCGTCGACATGTATGTGTCGTTACATACATACATATGTATGTACTATGTATGTGTTACATAGTAAGTGACGTGTTTAATGTGATACGGGCCTTCGATCGTCATTATAGATGAAGAGATCGATTTTAATCTGAGCAGTTAACCCAAATACGACCTGGTTTTATTTTGTTGGAGGAAAAAGTGACAAAAACAATGAAAGTATATGATTCTGTTCGATTTATGTAGATAGAACCTTTAAAAGTTAGAGTAGAGAAACATCTGGACGTCATTATAGGAACATTATAGAGACAGCAGTTGCTCAGTATGTAGGTATCTTTTTTAACAACTCCCGTGCTCACAACAAGCGTCTGTGGACCGCACAGATTTTCGTCCTACGCGGGGATCGAATCTGCGACACGTCGCGCACAGTGGTAATTGGCATGATGACCTATGCCACTCGGCTCTCCGTGCAGTCAATATATTTGTCACAGTTAAACCGCAAAACTAATTAATTTAATACAATAGGAACGCTATCCACACATCGACCAAACGCGGTAGACATTCCACGGCGGTTTAGACTTATTCGGTAAATGTCACACTACCCGCTACTTCCCTTGAGGACTCTCTGTACAAAAAAGGGAGCCCTATCTTCCCTCTCCAACTTAGCGAAATCCACTCATAAAGTATCATACCCATAACTTAAAATGAAGTCAATAATACGAATACCCGTTGTTTAATTAGATCTTAAATACACCTACAAACGTCTTAAATCTTAGTATCATTGAAAATGACGTCTTATATCGCCAATATGACCATTAGTCAATTTAATTTGCAAACTAATGAAGCAATGGTATTTAAAATTGGTTTCACTTGACATTTAAATTATGATAGTATTAATTATTAGTATTATTTCTAGTGTTGTCAACATTTATACGAGGTCTAACCATAAACCAATTATGACAGGATAAATGTCTATTTCTATTAATTAGTAGGTAAATTATAGATAGAAATAAAGAGAATTTTAGGCAGTTAATCGCTACAAAAAATAACGAAACAATATTATTTTTTACGCAAATGAATTATTTAATCAAACAATTCACTCGTAAAGCTGCATATTAAAAAAAAACTGTGCAACATACGACACAAAAATAAATAAAAAGGTGTTAAAACTTTCGCAAATTTCTTGATCAAAAGATTTTTTTAAAACCTCATAAAATCTCTCGGATCACTTAAGATATCAAGCACTGATAAAATCTTTTTATCGTTTAATTTACAAAAAGTAATTTAAAAGTAACTTTTATTTTAATTTTATGGACGTTAAATTCCAGTTAAGTATTACGATATCGAGTTTTATGGTTTCAGCCTTATAAAGTTTATTTATTTTGTTTTTTTTACCTTGTTTGTGACTACTACACGGCTACATTGTTATTAATTAGATTGATCCAACCCTATATACTTAACTGTCTTTCAGAAAAAAATAATCGATGTGATTGCTTTACTCACTGCTAAATCAGTATGCAAATAAATAGTTCCTAATCATAAGAGTTATACATTAAGCGTTTATTTTACAAGCTTTGATTATAGTGATAATCCTTAGAGAATACTAATATATTTATTTTAGGATAATAGTTACTGACAGTTTAACAAGCAGGTATTTATTTTGGTGCAAGTGATAATATTCTTCATAACACGAAAGACTTAGACATTCAAAACTTTTCAGAAGCAATAAGTGTCTATTTGTAGTCCTCTGTACGCGATGCAATGCACATATCTCCGATATCTGATTTCCGTCGCATATTGGATAGGTACCCACGTTTCCAATCGTACGAAAGGCTTAAAACAAAAAGGAATGTCCTACCAAACAAATAACAATTATTGTAATCGCTTCGGTTTGTTTAAGTAACAGCGTACGTGATTTTTCAAACATTCGTTTAATCACTTTAAAATAACCTTTTAAAATTCCAAGGTGCACTTATTATTTTGTGAAAATATCACAGCTGCAAACGGGCCAATTTTGGGCGTATCAAAATAATTAAAGTATTCAATAAACCCGCTCTTAAGATTTGCAACTTCACTCGAGGTTTAACGCGACATATTTTTCGATAATTACATATAATTTTATTTATGCTTGCAGAGTAATCGCCTCAAAGAACACTTATTTGGTGGTCTGCGACTTTTTTCTTTTTTTTTCGACCGTAACTGCCTGACAACTCGATAATTCAGCAAAGCAATTATTTTATTAACAATAAGGCCGAGAATTGCGCAAAATTTAAATCTCTCGGAGAATCGTAATAAAATTGTCGATTGTAGATGTTATCGCTGTTATAAAGTTGTACAGCTTTGTCAGAAAGTGATTTATATGTGTTCAGTGTATCGACGGTGCGCGTTAATCTGTCAATGTAACCGTGAAATTTATAGGATACAAATGAATATGAACTCAATTTCATCGTCATAAGACTGTTTTTTAAATAAATTAACAGTTTTAATCCCATGCCGCCCCTTTTAAATGGACCTTAATTTGTCTTCGCATATCTCGCCCACTTTAAGAAAATGTATACGTATGTTTTATAAATAGAATCAATTTATTATTGGTTCTAAATGACAAAAAATTTCAACATTTGGTCATTAAAAATGATACGCATGATCTGATTAAACGCTACTATACGCGAATATTCAAACTTCTTACACTTTAGTAATCAGATTTATCAACATTTCAAAATCGTAGTACCTAGATATTCCTACCAGTTGTTTAGTAAACAGTTTAGTAACTATCAAAAATAATGGCAAATTCCTCTCAATGTAATGATAAGCCAATTATGAAAAAAAAAATCACGTAAATTAAATACGAAAGTTTGATGATCTATCCATTTCTTCGTCAGATAATATCATAAGCATTATGATATGATCCCGTGACAAATTCACCGTGCGTAAATTTCTACATATCTCGCGTATGCAACGCGTCGGGAAGTTATTAGAAATCCATTACAAGGTTCAATGACCTGACGTTAACTTTAACAGCTGACCACAAAGCCTGGCCAGGTGTACGGCACACAGACCGTAACATGAGCACGCATGAAAATTGGTATTTCACTCAATAGCTGTTTCAATTTTCTGTGATATTTCATAAGTGAGAGAAAATGCTGACCGTTTTTCATCGGTACGATTTCTTTGAACGTCTACAAATTATGCATGTGCATTTTGTGTCAGAAAAAGCTAACATCGACCTTCAGGGAAGAGGAATACAGCATAATTTTAAATGGAACATTCTAGGCTTGGGCTAATTGGGGTAGCACCTCCGCACTGCGCATAGAAGTTGATTTATATAACAAAATCAGAACACTATTGGCAAGTTATGTCCCGCACAAAATGTTCTAATTCAACTGTTAACATCTGCTCTGGCACTTATACAGAACTTAATTACATGGAACTGCTAACGATTTTAGGAAAGCCCTTGACGTAACAATGGGGCATGTTTTTTTTTCTTAAAAGCCTACAAAATAGACACCGTAAATGCATTTGCAGGGTAATGAGGCAAACGGTTGTTACAAATGTTGTGGCAATTAAAAAGTCGACACGTTAAGAAGACATGGTCATGGACATAGGTTATAAAAAGATTTCATAGTAGTCTCACACTAGAAAAGTTATACCTACGCAGTTTGGTGTAAACTATAATATTGCAAACATACTTCACCACCCGACATCGTTACAAGGCAAAAAACAACGCTGGTTTAAAATAAGATCGCAGAAAATATGGATAATACAGCTCTAAACATTACTACGTTTATGGCAGATATATGGGAAACTGAGGCTCGGTTAGATCAGAACTATCGACAAAATATTTCCTCCTATTTTCTTTGTTGCCTTATCTTATGCAATTTTCAGCGTATTGTACTGTAAACAATACAAATATGCATGGGACATGAAGCATTAAAGAACTAACTCCCACAGTAAAACATTTTCTTAGTAAATATCACAGCTCTAGTTTCCAATTAAAAACTCGAGTAAGATGAAAATACATTATAAAGAGTCCAGACGACCGCTTTCGTCCCCGCCACAGTCGGAAGAGGCCAGTTCTCGTCTACCGCCACACTTCCGCCACTTATTAAAGTTCCATTCGTCACGAGAAGCAGGGATGTCCCAAAGAAAAACGGCGATGGATAAAATGGGAAGAGAAGTCATTGCACTGATTTTTATGACGCATGGTGCAAAGTGGGATGCACTTGGTTCTCGGAAGATGAATGACCGATCTTGAAAAAGTCGTCATTACCTACCAGAATAAAGTGGGCAGTCTTTACCTAGAGTTGACATAGATAAGAACGGCATTGGGGCAACGGAAGATTTTATGTTAGAATGGATATGAAGCACGACTAAGCATTAATTTTCTATATGAAACTGAGCTTTGATCTGGAAAAGCCATTTCCTTTTATAAAATCAATAAACCTGGCAATCAAATCCTATTCGGATATACCCAAATCGACACGAGAATTTCTGAATGCTAGTGGTTAAATTTTAAAGTCGTGACATTCATATTACCTAGTTGGATCACTTTTCTGGAAAAAGAGCAATATCTGATGGCTACGGAAACTAGAATCTAACGTTTTGTAAGAATCTTTCATCGAGTCTTTAACATATTTCTCGAGAAAGAAAAGCGACACAATAAAGACAGCTCCATTCTTTTGTCTGCGAAATCGTTTGTGATATGTATTCAATTGTTTTTTATGGGATCCTAAATGAGTTCGTTAATAGCATAATAATATAGGAGTGTAATAATAGATCACATGTTTGTAACACTAGTAACGTGTTTTAATTACTGCCTCCGTGTGTTCTACGTTTTTATGACTTGTTAGACACTTCAAGTTAATAAGCGTTCTTAAAATAGCTAGATTATGCGCGATGTTTATTGTTTAAAGCTCACCATGGCATCATATGTATGAAAATAGTTTAGTATTCTAGTAGTCAGCTAGTATACTTCTGATGTCAAGGATAATTTTATGCATGGAAATATATTAACTGTTTTATTAGTTTACACAGTCATGACGATAATAGAAAATAATGCAGTAGAAAGCAATTGATACGAGTTCGTTGACAGATATTATCTGTATGATTATTGGGTCATTTTGATAACAAAACGTGCCATTGATTGAGTGAACATGAACAATATCAAAATAAGGGCTTATAATAAGTAGCGACACATGATCCCTAAACGATATCATAAAAAAAAAACAAAAATGGTTAAGGTAAAGAAATATATTGACAACCCTATTCTCGATTCATATCTTGTAAAAAAAATAGGACAGTGTTACCGTTGCGTTTTTCCTTTGTTGATAACGATCTAAGATCAAAATAAAGAACTCAAAAAAATTACATTAAAGCGAGGTCAAAAATACACAAAACATATACGATTGTAATACCGCTAAATATAGCATCAATGACTAAACAACCGAATTTCAATCAATTTAAATTGGGGTAAGATTGGGTGTCTAGACCTTGAGATAGCCAGGGCTTAATTTTCTCTTGAAGTAAAAAAAAATCTAACGTCTCCTTAAACTCCTGCCGGGCCTACGGGTTTTTCGAAGGAGTTACCACGACCCTGGCATTCAAAGGGTTCCAGGAGTAACATAGTGGGTTTTAGTCAGTATAAGTCTGACACTTCCTCCCGCTGCACCCACAGCAGGCGGGGTCATTTGATGGTTTTCCACGAAAAAATAGTGCAATAAAAATATTATAGGATTAAAACTAGTGTTACGTTAATATGTAGTAACTTTCAAAGTGCTATTAACCTAAATTGAAGAAGAAACTGGACCAAGAATATTCATCTCGTATCAACGGACGATACGTTTGCAAAACTCGAAGGTGAGAAACGCGATTATCTGATAAATAAGAGTTTATCGCCTTGAGGTGAGGCAGGTTGGTCACTCCATCATCATTACTGACAAAGAAATTGCTACATTAAAGGTGTAATACCTCTTTTAGTACACCGAACTCCTTTCTGCCTTGGTTTATCAGATAAAAGCCTCGGTGTAACGTATTCTTTGGATGAAATTTATTTTACCGTTTATTTACGTTGCGTCATCTTTATGGATTTATAACATCCATTCTGAGTTGATATATGCTTGTTAAATATGCCTAAATTTATTTTTGGGTTTCTTTTCACCGGTTAAGTTTCCATCAGTCATCACCATCTTAAATCAATATTCTAGTTTGTTATATTTTGCCTTCTAGCTATCAATTACATTTTAGTCATGTGACGACGAAGAACCATTAAGATTAAGTAAATTCTCTAAAGGGATAAAAAACTGATACAGATCAAAGATAAAATAAATGCCACACATGATCTGGAGTATCTTGTAAAGGATTCAAATTAGGACCAGAATGCTGTTTTTGCAAATAAGTGAGATACTTTAAATAAATGAATCAGTTAACATTCATTCAGAAAAGGTTAAGAAACGGCACTTTAAATGTAAAGAGTTAAATTAAAATGTACGTAAATGGTACGAAATGGGAAATTTATACAATGGTCGACCATCATGAGTACTTATTGACACACTAATGTGAAGAGTCAATATGACGTTTTACTAAACAATAAAATCACATGCTGGCGCTATCAGTAAGCTGGAGAAATCCTTATCAAATAGAATAGGTATTCGTAAACCGAACACTTCAAATTCTATTTATTCGTGTACGCAATTCCTTGAAATATTCTCATAAACACTTATCTATTATACAACCACATTAATTTATGACTGGACTAGATGACTATTCATTGAGCCTTACCGTCTTTTGGTCTTGCTTGTCTTCCTACGAAGGGGTACATATCAGAAAGGTCAAACGCTTGAAGCTGAACGATAGATGGACTTGTTGATCACCGGTCAGACTTCATGTCAGAATGTGATTGATCTTGTCCACCAATCACAATCGTGATCAGGAGATTTGACAAGAGATTACATTGACTGGCATTTCAGATGTAGGGGGCAACAGAAACAGTCCATGGAATGCAGTAAGAGAATAGATTAATATAAGAGCTATTGCAAAGGGTAGGTACAGTAATAGCATCTAATATCGCTGGGACGATCACGCTAGGATCACTTTCGCTGAACTATTTTGGATCTGTGACAAAATTTAAGTCAAATTTCATGCCAAATATCTGTTGGGAATAATTAACGTGCATTAGAAGTTGCTTCAACTGTCTTGACTATTTTCGTTTGCTTTGATTTTAAACTTTATTTACATGGAAAGCGAACACTGGGATCCAATGCGATCTAAACATATTTTGCCATGAAATATTCGTATTTTGTTATAAATCATTGAAAGGCAATAAATTGTTAACCTTTCTTGAGTTTATTTTTGGCCAGAATTATGAGTTACAGGTGTTACCACAGTTAGTTGTTACACCACAACTGAGAATGCCATTTGCCAAGTTTTTAACGTGACAGTCTTAAACGACCCACATTGTCACTTAGCGTAATCTACACCTTCAGAAATTTCAAGAAAATTGATGTACCAATTAAAACATACCAAAGAGTTCTGATATCGTTAGCAACGGTTGCAGATAAACTGGTACAAGTGACAGTTTTAAAGTAAATCGACTTTTAAATTTCGTTACTTTATTTCAATGTTTTATGCCGATTATTAATTGTATGCTTATCGTTCAAGTCGTCAGTTTATTCAATGTTTTGGTGCTTAAATGCCGTGATATTGGTCTTGCTTGAAGCGGATTTATGTGTCGTTAAAGATAATGTCTGGTTTATTTGGTGTCCATTTCTCGTTTCTCTGTGATAAACATTTTTTTGATGTCTGCTTATCTATTACATAACGAGGTGTATGACTTTTTAGGTTTCGAGTTTCGAAGATCATTGTTTGGTTCATGATCAAAGCCCACATAGGCTATTATTTTTTTTTTAATGAATATTCAAGGTACATCTGTTTGATGTCGGATAAATGTTTCTTTACGCTTAGATTTATTTGTATCTTAATATTTAAATTCAAATTTAAACATTGTTTCTATTTAAATGCAGAGGATAATATCATTCACATTATTCCATCTCTATTTTTAGTAACTCAACCTGTCACATAAAGTATAACATCAAGGTGCACCGTGTCTGCTTGTGACACAATCTAATATAGGTCATACTTCTAGACAGCCGCATGAGTAAGAACAACCCGAGCTAAACTAGTAACTGCCGCTACAAAGAAATTAAAACTGGTTCAATGTTCTTGACTAAATAGCGTGCATTACATTCATTTGTCACAAAGATAAGGGGTTAGGTCAAAGTCTACTTGTTTTAAAACATCAACCAGTCAATCTTGATTTGTCCGGCTCATAATTTTGTTATCAAAAGTAAAGGAAATACCAACAAATAATCAGAATCTTTGACATTAAAAATAAAGCAACGAAGAGTAATTTTTTTAAACAATAAACATAGCAATAATTTAAACTTTCGACAGCTATCCGGAACGAAATCAAAAAGACAGTAAATACATTTTAATGAAGGCAAGCCTCTGAACTCGATGCACCAGCGAATAGATATCCGCAACCTCGTAAACCTGCGGTTACATATAAACCTTATACAGGGACAGGCCAGTACAATCGACAGGCAACGGCACGACAGATCTTTACGACATTGCAAAACTTCGGAATAATTTAGACAATACAATCGAGGACGATGAAATACGAAATAAAGGTTTGGAGGTTAAAAAACTCCATGTTATTAATAACGAAGTAAAACCAATAAATTTCGAAGTAGGCAATTCGCATTAAAACCACCCAATAAAACACCTTAATACTCGAGTACATTGAAAGATCTTACTAATTAGCGCGTTTTTAAACACGTATCATTTATCGTCGACCTAATTTAGCCACAATTAGCAATAATAAAGCATCTGCAATAAAGAGGTAATGCTGTTGATATCCTTACAATTTCATTAAAAGTTACAACCACGGTGTCCTTCTTTGACACTCAGAGTACAGTACCTACTTGAACAATAAAACAAAGTCAGATAGGCGTTGAATCACTTGACATACATTTTGTTGACGGAGAAATTCTTACTCCTTCGAATGATCCGATATTCATAATTTACATCCTAAAATACTTTTGAATCATTTATTGTTAATATATTAATATTTGCTTTATGTTGTCTTAAACTTTCGAACACGAGGCACGGTAAGTCATCGATATCCGACGCGTTCGGTCTCTATGCGGCTGTCGCCATAAAATTCGTAGAGGTCTATAAAATGGCACGCAATACGCATCATTGGTGACTAAAACGGTTGAATATTGTAGATAGCGTCGCCTCGTTTACGAAAGCCCTAAATGTGAATAACAAACAAGTTCTTGTTGCTAGTCATTTATCTTTCTATCATAACCATTCATTCTTCATCCCACGCACATTCCATTTGTTTTTCCTTCGTACCTCACATAAAATTGTTAAAATATGGTAATAGTGTAAGTTATCTGCCTTTAAATATTCAAATGATATTTGTGTTTGTCCAAACTTTTTCACATCAATGTTTTAGCATAAGTAGTATCTTGTAAGATCTCGTGTGTAGTATTTTCTACCACCGCGTCGTATCATGTCACTGTCGTCGTATTTTACGAAGCAAAAAGTAATTAACCTTATTCAGAATTATTTAATTGCAATAAATATAATAGCTTCGTAAATACTACCAATTAAACTCTAAAGAGTGTGTCAGAAAACGAGATTTCTCCTTGCCAAGTTGGGATACAATAACTGGTCATATTTCGAACTAAGTTTCCAGCTCGTTGCGTTTATTTATTGTGGCTTTTCATGGTCCGATTGTTAAGTTCAGAGACAAACATTTATTGTTTTGCCATGAATGAGGTGGGCATAATATTCAATTTTAATGTACATTATTATTCAATGTTACTTTTAGTGGAATACTGGATTTCATGACATATTTCACTGTTATATCTCATGTTGTAGGTATTTGCCACTTTCTCTGAAGTGGCAGATATATACAGAAGGGTGCTCAGTGGAAAAGCATATACCTACATAAAAAAACGTCTTGGAAATTGTTTCTCAGTAGGGAAGTTAATGTGACAATGCACGTCTCTTTTCTCCTTTATGTCCTGATCACCTTGAAAAACAAAAGAAAACGCCTCGTTTATCACACTAACACAATACTGAATGTCAATAAAATCATAATTCCCACCATTAACGAAATTATCACCACCTGTTATCACTATTGAATCTAATCTTTTATTATTTCTGACGTATTGCTATTTAAACAGCAACAAATTATCGTGTCCACAATCGTAGTAATTTATGACTAACTGAATGCATGTGGATACGAAATTCCAACAATCTCATAAGACTGGGATAAGTAATACAGAAATGTTATTTAATATCCATTGGGTCGATAAATATGTAAATACGGACCGCGGAGATAAATCGGGTAGCCGCCTACTTATTTCGTCGAAAGTGGATATAGAAAACAATTTAAGTATCGATGAAACTTTTGGTGGTGGCCTCAACCTTGGATGACCTAACCAGTGAAACACCATAAAAATAGCCAATTAAATAGTAAAAACAGAGAAACCTTGATTTGTCAAATTAGCATTGTTTACAGGTCAGTCCAGATTCGAACTCCAATATTGATTTCTCGAGAAGCTCTTTTTTGGAGTCCCATTACAATAGGTCACATAAAATGATACGGTGAAATAAAATTTAATTTTAACCCTAGCATAGGTATAATTATTTTGATGCAGTTTTTCTTGGAATACCAAGACTCAATTTATATTCTGTTAGCCCTTGTGGTTAATACAAATCTGTCTCAGTAAATGTCAACCGTCATGGTGACCGCGTTACATGGAAAGGTTAAAGTTTTCGCGTTCGTTTTAGAACAGTTTGAGGTAAAAATTAAGATGTAACACGAAAACACTTAACTGGCGGTTAAAGACACAAAAAATGTTTGTGACATTGCGGAATAAAAACGTTTGAAGCCTACGAGTGCGATGGCACATGATAAGGACAATCATAAAGGTTATCTATTCACCTTGAACCGGCACTTTTTGACTGTATTTTTAAACTGCTAATAAATGCTAATGAAACCCGTAGAACTTTATCTAGATCATCTCGTACCTTTTCAAGTACACGATACTACAATGTAACGTAGATACTGACAGCAGAAATTCTACCAGATCTTGATCAACTTCAGAAATATCGATTAGGATTCAAATAAAATCACAAACTTATTACCACATACTAATTGAGCCCAGAATGAGGCCCATAAATGTCAAATTAATTAAAATAACTGCGATATTATGCGTAATATCAATTTAATTTGCAGTTTGTTTTTGCCACTGAATACTGTTAATGAAGGTAAGCACGAAGGATAAATGACATGTCTTGGATTCCTTCCCATATGACATCGGTTTGAATACTAATGTGCATATTAAAATTCGTATCGTTCACACTACAACACCTCGTTTTGTTGCATTTGTCGGTTAAACGGCGTCTGATTAAGAATACTAATACCATGAAACAGCGAACCAACGAATATTGTTTTTTTTTTAATGGTTACCTTTTTAAGACTCTTAGCTCTTTAATTGCAGCTTATTCTTATTTACCTCATTCTCGTAGGTACGAAAAATTAATCAGGTAAAATAAGTAGCTTTATGATTCAGTTGTTTCTTTTTATAACAAAGCATGAATCCGCTAAACTAACACATCTTGGGTTATCAATTTATCATATTGAAGTGAATCTTATGTCATAAACGTTATTCTATTTTTATAAGAATTCTCAAAACACATGATAGTAATCAAAATGTAAACTTATTACTTTATTTACTTCACTTAAGACTTCAATACGTGGAAGTTTTTATAAAATACCTACTGATAAACATTTAGGTAAGGAAAAGAACAGATTTTTTTTATGTATATTCTTGTGGAAGAAAATATCAAAGACCTTAAATTTTCAGTTGATATTTGAATAAGAATGTCAAACTATTTACATACTTAAATTAGAGGTTATTACGCTAATTTCTGGCCATTAAATTTGTCTGTCACGATTTAAAAATTAACGCTGTCGTCACCTCAAATTGAGGCGATGCAAACTATCTTCGCCTATTTATGACGTAAACTGTTTACAAATTATTTGAGATTATCTACTAATATTCAAATGTTTTAGCTACGTTATGAAAATTATGCGGAATTGCTAGGGAAATTCGGACATGAGTATCACTCGTCACATCAACTTATCTCTTCATGCGCGCTGTTTAACGACTATGGTTTGAGTATTATTAGATCTTTATTCGGTCGCGCCATTTAGAGTGGTATTAACCTAAATAAACAATCTTGGATCCACGTGGTCACTCAAATAATTCAACTTTCGAAGCGACAGCATTCCTAGATAGTAGGAATTTTAATTTTAAATATCTATGTCGTCGTAATAGTCGATTAGTCTTATCGATTTAGTTGGAAGTGGAATGTGCTCGATGCGTTTGCACAGCATGTGTCATTATCAAGATTGATTGGAGGATTCCTTTGTTTGCAAACAAAACACAATCTACAAATGGAATGTCAAATGTCTGCTATTTATCAAAATTATTAAACCTAGTATGACTTATAGCACAGATCCGGTGATCTGTCACGAGATTACGCAAGATTTTACGCCAGCATTGTACTTTATGTGTATTATTATTTAAAGTATCGCTTTGCACGCAACAGGTGCAAGTTAATTAACACTCAGTGTATGTCCGTTCACTCCCACCAGTCAGAAAAGGTATGAACTATTATCTGACCAGTCAAGATTTTTACCGACTTACGACCACATGTCTAAAGTTTTATTCAACTCAATAGATTCGATTGAATATAATTGTTAACTGTAGCAAAACATTACCTAATTTATCTGTTATCTCATGAGTGTGAACTTGTTTAGTTTATCGAGTATTGATAACAAAATGATACTTACGCTTCGCTCTTGTCGTAAATAGGGAATGTTTGGTGAGTGAGGTCCTGCAGGGACGAGCTGGTCTGTGGCTCGGCAGAGATACCCTGGGCCCTCTGCTTCCTCGGGCCTCTCGAGCCGCGAGCATACTGCTGGTACGGGAACACGCTCTGCAACTTGTCGAGTTGCGAGCGCAGTTCCAACATTTCCTGGTCTCGCTGCTTAAGCAACGATTCCAGTTCTCGAATCCTCTCTATGAGAGGCTGCATATCGTTCGCCATCGTTGCATTAGCAACACAATTCTCTGAATCCGCGTTCATTGCGCTTGGAGTCCCCATTATACCATTTAATTCGATCTCTCTATAAGTCTCGTTTAAAGCACGTCTATCGCCGTTCACTGTAGGCGCCACGGTAAGCGCTCCTCCACCAGTGTTCACTAAGGCCCTCGGCTCATCGTCAGCAGCTGTTCGCTGTGACGATCCAAAGCAGAGGGTGTCGAAACACACGCGCATTCACTCGGTTACCGAGCACTAAACGGAATCACTGAGGATTTCACTTGTTTTTGTTATAGTTAAAGTAGGTTTATGTCCACTGTCACTGCGGTTGTTCGGTAACGGTTCGCGAGCACGGGTCGGGAGGGCACAGGATGCGTGTGGTCGGGTGCGTGCGAGCCGTGCGGCGCGGGCGCGGACGAGCGGAGTAGTGGAGATACGCGCGCGCCGCCTGTCCGCTACCGTGGTCTCAGCCCCGCGTGCCTCGGCACCGCCCTGAAAATAACATTTTCTTGCTTTACTACAAACACTAGTTATCAAGCTTAAACATAACATGACTAAGAAACTTGAAATTTGACGAGAAATACAGCAAAACTAAATTACACAATTTTTTACCTAGCAGCATTAGTGGTAAATCCATGCTGACCTTAGTTTTGAAATGATATAGTTTTCAAGTGCCATCAAAACCGAATAAAGTGAGATTCAGTGATTTGACTTGGTATCTAATTCTAGATAGCACTATCAATATAATCTGGAATTAGATAGGCCAGACAAATCTTTTAAATAGAAAACATCAAAAATAACTTTAGAGAAGTGAAGAGGAAATGTGATAGTTTAACATATTTTAAAATTATATCTTGAACTCTACTTTTATTAACACAGACTAATTTCTTTTGATCTTTTAATTAGGAAAATGTCAAACCATTCTTAAGATTTTGTAACAAGTATTTTACTCAGACATAGCTCCACATCTAAAGTGACATTAAATACAATAGCTAGCTTATCGTTCTACCTAGTTTAAGTGGCGATAAATACTGTATCTGTTTACATCTGGTGAGAAAGATCACTGATCACCTGATTCATACGCAATCGGACTGCCACATGACCGCACGTATCTTATCGACAATCTCTTTTATTTGACATAACACGAGGACAGACAATTGATACCTACGATATTGTAAAAATTTTACTCTACTAAATCAATTGAACCGTTTACATTGATGACAACACAACGGTTTTGATAGGAAACATACGTAGAGCCGTTAATTGTTCTTTGATAGACCGCAAGAAAATGTCATTGCTAACGCTGGCCTCAAAACTAATGGCTGTTTACGATAAACACGTGAGTACAAATTTTCCGTAATGGAAAGTATGCATATAAATGCACATATAGCAAGTAATAATAGTACTACAGATAATCCCTCAAACTGCATTTAAATATATGAAACTGGTTCATTAAAATCACAAGTCATAAACAAACATGTGTTTAGCTAGATAAGTAAATGTGACTGAATAGATTTCTGTATTGAGAAATCAGTTCTCACTGGACACTTGACATTTGAGAGATTGAAATGAAATATTAATACTATAATACAAGTAAATAGAGACTAAGATATAAATGCCGTTTTAAATAGCCTAGTAATAAAAATAACTTGGAATTAATTACAAAAACAAAATAAAAGTCAATTTGGAGTTGATATAAAGAAAGTGGAATTAAAAATAGAAAAGACATTTAAAAGTAAGGCAGACATTTTTAACTGTATAAACAGTATTGTTGTTGAAGAAAATAAGGTGGAAGCGACAAACCCAGGGCAAACCGCCAATACTAATGAAATTATCATATCAAAGCGAGATCAACGTAAATATTTGAATGCACGAAGGCGAAAAAAGAAAAAATGAAAATATGCAGTAGGTACCCGCAAAGCTACAATCCGATGCAGAAAATCCCTCAATTCCAATACACAAGAATTAGACCTAAACAAACATATCGAGTCAACTTTTTCTAATGTTAATTGTATAAATGGAGACAGTGGTAGTTAATTTTAATTGGCAGACAAGGAGACTGCAATAACGACAGCTGCCCTGCCAACAGTGGAGCCAGACATAAAACGACAATTGTTTTCAGTACTGCAATACTACAATACGAAGAAAACGATGATTGTTCCGAAGTGTAAGCAAATGCTTATTCTTTTGAAGAAAGGTCCACCGTATTATTAAAACCAACTGATTTCAACGATATTTTGTGTCACCCATGTCAATTTTAAGTAAATAATTGCATAGCAAGTTAATGTCTTAACTTATTTTTAAGAATTATTATTTAACTGGGTACTGATTGTAGGAACTTTTAATGAATTCCCAGAAATGTTTAAATATCTTAATATAAACGTCGACGCTTTGAATTGGTTACTTATGCGCATTTTTCTGGGAAACCTAAATAGAGCTATTATGTACCCTGAATGCTGAAACAAAAGTAAAAATGAACGACGCCGTGTCATTCTTAAATCTTTATCTGTTGCTACGTCACACTTTAAAGTGATATCAATCACGAGAATTGCATTTGGGTATTCTTCCAGCCGTGCATCGAACTGGTAATCATGTCTGTCTGAAATTGTCATGACTGTCTCAATATTCCCATGCAACATTCTCAATTTCTCTAAGGACGAACCAAAGACATTGACGGAATGAAATGTTAATCATAAACGGCCTTACTCCAGTTTAGTCAGTAGGTGTTCTTGTTCCGTACTTAATTGTTTAGTTCCGGTGGGTGTACATAAAATATCATCAAAGATAAAGGGCGGTTCATATGCACACAATAGCGGAATGCAGTTGAATATAGCGAGGTATGCCACGCCCGTCGCCTATAAGAAATTATTCAGTTTATTTGTACCTAATTATTTTAATGATCATAATTTAATGCCTTACAATTTTACAAGGAGAAACCGTTCTAATTACGGCTGTATTCTGTCGGGTTGTGTTAAGCAGGTTGGGAAGCAATAATTCAAGAAGTATTTTATCGTTGGGGATAAAGCCTCTTTACATGGACTTGAAAGTAAAAGGCCTAAGGATGTCCAAATAATCTTGGCAGAATGACTCGCCCTTCGATGGATCTTGTCGAAACCAAAACTCGTTTCGCCTGGCAACCGACTTCCAAATAAGTTTGCGTACCTACTCGTTAAATCTGTTTAACAAGCTATGTTTAAACTTACAACAATGTTTATTGATCTCCACAATAAGGTATTGCTCACTTAAGTTGTATGTTTAAATTTATATTTATTTTTTTACAGTTAATTGAACAGATTTTAAATAAATGGATGACTTTTAAGTTATTTTGTCTTTCATCTTTTATCTCTAGAAAAGGATTTAAGGAAAATTTTAAAGAGTAGGTACTTTTAGTATCTTGAAATTTAGGGTGACAAATGTGAGTTCAATGGATTACGCTGTATTGAAATTTGACCTTTATACTACGTGTATTTATAGTTCAAAATAAATTATAAGTAGGTACATACTCGTGTAATTGTATGTGTCATTCTTATTAGTTTTTGCTTTAAAGCTCACTCAGTACAATCTTTATTTTACCTCTATTAGCATTTTTAACTTGCAATAATCCTTTCCTAGCTGAATATTTACTGTTCTACAGCTCTCATTTGTTCTAAGATTTTGGAGTGTAAATGTCTTACCACTAATCAAAGACCTCTTTCCTTAAATAAAGTCAAATTAATACAAAAAATATTTAAAATAAATACGTTTACATTGGAGACATCACTATCTTTAGATCTATACCACTTATAAATATCAAAACAAATTCACAGTGATCTAAAAAACAACCTACACATTTCAGAATGATCGACATACAAATTAAAGTCCGATCAATTTTATTCATTCAATCTAGTCCTAAGACTTAATTGAATATGTCCCATGACGCTAAGTGCACGCACATGTCAATATTAAAAACCTATATTTGTTCGACCATATCTGCCGATCTGAGACTAGTTTTAAATACCAGTTTCTACTTCTGAGACTAATTCCATACATAAATCACTTTTATATCACATACAATTACGTACGTAACCGCTTTCTGAGTAATATTTCATTGCTAGAAGTCGAAAGTAGGTTTAACAGGGCACTTATTAACACCAAGTATTGCATGGAAAAACCGATGTTTATATCCAACGTATTCGTACCGACTTAGGTAGTATTAATGAACTTTCTTTGATGATAACAGTTACTTTAAAAAAATATCTATATTTGGTTTTCTTATTGTCACCAAAGAATAAATATTTCTATCGAAGGATCAAATATTTCTTCGAAGATTCCTTGCTGTCTTAAAGATCGTTTTCAATTGCATATACAGGAACAGGGATAATAATATTTAGATTTAATAGTGAACGGAGTAGCACTCCGGTGGTTTTAGTCGGTAGGAGTCTGGTACACCCCGCCGTCTCCTCCATGAAAGATTTCCACCGGTTATCAAAAAAATGTTCCATAACATACCTACTCAAGACTTTCCGACTTTTCAGATGTAAAAGTGTAACAAAAAGACTGTATTTATCATATGAAGGAAGTAACGAGACAGTGTATAAAAGCCAGACAAGACAATTTTTTTAGGCCACTGACTAAATATATGCTAAAAATAGACTTTATCATTTTTATCAAATATATCACAGTTGAATCACTCAAATTCGAAATTGCACAATATTAACGAATGTGACATTTTCACTTCCTTTTTAGGTACCTACTTACTCTTCATATCCAAGAGATTTTTATCAATGTTTGCATACACACATATCTAATATACAAAAATCGGAGATATAAATAATTTGATCTAGTAAAACGGAAGATATAATTTATCTACAGTGTTAATTTAAACCATCTAAATAAATTTTAATGAGAACCCAAATATCGTTAAGATCGAAATAAATCTGATATTCCGAAACTAAATTCACGTTTTCGAACTGTCAACATAATATACGATTATTAGTTAATTCTCTTTATGTTTACATTTTTATTTGTATTTTATAAAGCTATAATAATAAATTACTCGGTTACGCTTCGTTTTTAATTAAACATGTTTGTAATAATAGTAATATAACCATACAATGCGGTACTAATTAAAACTTGCAACCGCGAGATAAAATTTCAATATTAACACAATATAAACTGCATGCTATACAATATTTATTACGATAAAGTTATACCTAATACGTACTTATTAGTACCATTTAATATATGCATTGACGATTGCATATCCAAGCACTTTAGTATAACTGTCTCGAATATAGATTACTTCGTAGCAATAGTCGTTTAGACTTCATCGTAGTGTTTAATCAAAACTAGACTATAACTATTATTATAATATATCGAGCACTTCAAACACAGCGGGTAATATAGCCAAACAATAAATAATAATGGTTTTATTAAACCAGGGGCTTTCCGACTACATGTCTTTATGTAGTATTAAAATTGAGTAAGAGAGACGCCACTCTACAAACAAATGCGCTATATTTCTCCCACAACTGCAACATTCGACAGTGGTAGACCCCCAGATAAATCATCGAACAAAATAACTCCTAATTTCCAAATAAGAGCAACTTCACTTTCAATCAAGCTCCATCAAGGATCGGGAACAAAAACAAAAGACTACGCGATATCAAATACAAGACAAGACAATGCACTCGTAAGGGCCACATCACGTGTCGTCTCCGTGACAGCCCTGTTAGGTTAAATCCCAGTCTATTTTTAGACCTGAGTCAATTAAAATTAGTGAAATCGCGTTTATTTGGAATTAAGAATAATTGTTCTTCATTGTCTGGTAGGCTATTAAACAAAGTGTTTAATAACAATTTAGTGTTGTTTTGATCAGTTAATCGTTTGTCTCTATGGTATTTTGATGTGGCGGCCAACTTTTGACAGTCATTCTACGATATTGTCTCAAATAGTTGTAGAGGCAAAATTTCATAACACAAAACTCCAGATACATAGCTTAATTAACGGATTTGACGGATACGAATACCAAACTCTTTGTAACTTGCACCGACAGAGAAACCGCTCGGAATAAAATTCTTGTTTCATTACTCATGAAATTGAATTGGAATTTAAACCTGTTGCAGCGTCAAATGAAATATTCTCTGACACATTAATTACAGATTTCCAGGCCAATTTTCCTTAAGCATGCTTTCATAATTTAAACTGATCGTTGTCCTATTTTTATTTCGTGGGTCTCGCAAGAGCCGGCGGTGTGTCAATACGACAGTTAGATTATATTCGTCAGAATAAGGGACTTCCGTACCGGGCTGTGTCATTAAATAATTGAGCCGCACAGGTTAGTATGCAGTGAGTTTGGAGACGAATTTTAAGGAGTATGAATTGGGCAATTTCTAGTTCTTATGAGAAGTAACTACTGTTGCCTTCTGTTTGCCAGATATGAGTATTTTACTCGTTCTCTTTTATAATACGGAACAGATACGAATACTATCTTTATGTTTTATTTAACGTTGCATTAAAAAAAATACTATTTTCCAAAAGTAACCGTCGGCGTCGCTGAAACAAGGAATCGTTGAAGCTCATCTTTCTCTTTATTGTTTACTTAAACTACAAAAAGATCTGTCTTCTGCATCCTTGCTATGATCTCTTATTGCAGGAGTGTGGCCGTTATGAAAGTGAGATAAAGCACTACCCTACGCGTAGTGGCATCTCACTCTCACTACCACGAATAACCTGCTTTAGAAGCTCATAGTACATTGGAGGACACAGGTACTTGTCAACGGATTTTGACTTGACAGTCGGAACTGTTCTTAAGCTTATAAGACGGAACTGGTCCCCGAAATGGGTGGGCATTGACAGATTAATCGCCATTGACCAGATGTTGAGACACTTTAAACGTTTTAAGCCTGCCTTTGACAACACCGTTTATGGGTGAGGGCGTCAGCATGTTAACGAATGAATGGAGGTGGAGAATAAGACTTTCTTGAAAATAAAATAAAGTACTTACTAATCTTTATGAAGATACAGTGGTCATAAATTGAGAAACAAAGCAAAGAAAGTATAATGCTAATGCTGTGTCAATAAGTTAACATCAACTTTCGAGATTTGAACTGTCAAAATGACAAGACACTCGATCGTCAACTGTTTGTAGCTATTCGGATATTTAAAGTAAATTGAATGTTCAAGAAGATTAGAACAGATATTCATTTGTTTCAAATCAGTCAGCTTGTAATACATCTTCGCTACCATATCACTATGGATAGATTACAAGTAAATCAACACATAATTTCTTAATTACATCAATCACTGGCTCGCCTGTTAATTTTCTGTAACACGTGCCGCCTAAATTATGGCTATTAATAACTAATAATATTAATGGTTTTTTTATTCGAGCCCGTTAGTCTTTGGACGGAAACTTCTAACGAGCTAAATCAGTCATTAGCGTAATGGCTCATTGTGCTGATAAAGTGATCAATCAATGTATGTTGTTAGTTTTAAATAGCATATGTATCTACGATTTGCATATTGGCAACACATTAAGCTCTGACTTTGAAATGATTTGAAGTTAAATGAATAGAGATAAAATGACAACAATCCTTAAAATATATCCATCGATATAAAGCAAGCAAAAGCTATTAAAGTTTTTTGGACTTATGTCACATTGGAAAAAAATCTCAAAAGATCATCATCAATAAAAAACGATGATATAAAACGTTATATCGATTAATTTAGAACTCAGGTAAAACAATTGACGATCGCTTTTCGAAATGAAATCTCTAACCCGTTTACGTTCATTTCAAATTGATGAGATAATCTTGTCGTAGCTGTGGATAAATCTGTTTATTATTGCTTGCACGTCGTTTGCACGCCAGTCCAGCTAGTGAGACGCTAGAGGATTATTAAGATATCTGATATAACACTTCTGAGGAATGCAACCATAGATAAGTATTAACATATGATTTCATGATTTTGATTACGTTTTATTATTAGACAAAATATAGGTAGGTGTCGTTGAGAATGTTACAAGAAATCATAATTGCAGACGGCATGACATTTGAAAACGTTTGTAAATGGCAGATATACCTAAATCGACGTCTTTGATTCGAGGTTTCAAGAAAAATGAAGTGAAAGTTTTATTTTTATATTGTCAATAAAACGCTATAACAGCTTTGAATAACGGTCTACCGGTGAAGACGAAAAAAAAAAACAAAAAAACGTCTAAAATGAACCTGTCTTCGGTCAACCTTCTATAACTTTTTGAAAGGACTCTATAGATTTTCTGAATAAACTTACTACGCTTAATAGTGATTTTTCTGGCTAAACACTTAATACTCAAAACCGGACACAAAACGTCGATAAACATTTTGAAGAATCGTGTGGACATTTATCATTGTATTTAGGGCAAACGTCTACTGTAACAACGTACAATGTACACAACAGTTGCTGTCAAAGCAAAGTGCATGAAATGTGCGTGACCGCGACGCTTAATTGAACAATACATGACTATGCCTCGGCTACTCCTGTGGTCTTACTGTTACGTATTTAAGTGGGACTATTGTAGTTGTGGAAAAGAGATGTCGCTTTACGCTTTGTAGAACTGCGTCTCTTTCTGTATACTGATATTACTCTTAGAGGTGGTGGCATATCCACTACTAACATTTAATTTGTATAGACGGGTAGCTGTAACTTATGGATAATTGTAAGCTTTTAAGAAAAACTTAATCATAAAATCTGTTTTTATCTCTTGTGAGAGTTTGAAGATTCTAGCAGAAGAGTCGTTACGTCTTTGAATACAAGTGAGATAGTTGCTGATACTCAGGACTTCCTAGGACTTCCAGGACAGTAGCCATGTAGGGACCCTACATGACTACTAACTCCCAAACTCAAGACTAACTTCCCAAATCATCTGATCCTTGTCTAGTGTACGAAGGACCGTCTTCGAGTACTTTTACAAGAGATTTTTTCTAAACACATCGTGCTTCAATTGTTTACATTATAAGCTCTTTTTGCAAATCTAGCTTTAAATTATATGTAGGTATAAAATCCATATATCTGCTCTCTACATTTACATTATTTATGTAAGTACTTAAGTACGTCGTAATAGCTTAACTATCGGAGCAGATATAAACGCATTTACCACGTCAGGTGTCGTGTCTGCCCGATGGCCGTTACATTTGAATGATTTCAGATAACTATCGGTCGGAAGTGTTGGAGTCGGATAAAAGAAGTCACAACAAACTCATGCGCAGAAGAAACTTTGTTTCCGGATGTTTTTACCGAAATAGGATATTTGGAAATAGAACACGTAGTGTATGAGAAATTGGTAAAAAAGCAATTTTGTCTATTCTTGTTGTATTATTGTGACAGATTTTTTTTGGTTAATAATACGTTCCTGGTTTTACTAAGGATAAAAGTCTATGGAATATGATCCAGTTACATTTATTCGAGTTGTTATTTACTATCTTTGATCAAATTTTTCTAATGTGATCTGTCACTTATTGAAAATAAAAAAAATTAAGTAAAAAAACATTTTAAGAAAAAGCTTTTATTTAAACGCTCTAAAAAGAAGAAAATAAAATATTCCTTTTGGATTATACTAACAACTCCTCATTATACACAATTTATATATAATAATAAAAGCTTGTCGCTCGATTTACCACAAATTATTATGATATAAAGGAATGTTGATAGGTATGTAAACCTCGCGACAAGCTTTTATTATTATATATAAATTGTGTATAATGAGGAGTTGTTAGTATAATCCAAAAGGAATATTTTATTTTCTTCTTTTTAGAGCGTTTAAATAAAAGCTTTTTCTTAAAATGTTTTTTTACTTAATTTTTTTTATTTTTTACTTTTTAGTTCCACCATATTGGATTCAGAATGACGTCATATTCTTTTTCTAGTCACTCTTAACAAGCCCTTTCACTTGATACCCATATTGTAGAAGTAGACTAAAGGTAACTATTCCGCCATCCTGCATGGTCCGCCATATTGGATTCAGAATGACGTCATATTCTTTTTCTAGTCACTCTTAACAAGCCCTTTCACTTGATACCCATATTGTAGAAGTAGACTAAAGGTAACTATTCCGCCATCCTGCATGGTCCGCCATATTGGATTCAGAATGACGTCATATTCTTTTTCTAGTCACTCTTAACAAGCCCTTTCATTTGATACCCATATTGTATAAGTGGATTAAATATAACTGTTCTGACATCTTGTATGATCCGCCATATTGAATTTAGAATGACGTCACATATCTTATCATATATTGTCATCCAAACAAAATGCGTCCACAAAATTTCAGTACAAACGGTTGAATATATCTACTTCAAAATTGAGTTCAAAGATTTCACCCGAACACACAAATATCCATACATTGCAAGTTAAATAAAAGCTTTTAAAAAAAGGAATGCCATTTCTTACATTCTTTCATTCTAATGCGAAGTAATACTGTCCACCCCTCAAACCTCTACAAAATTTTCCATTCTTTCAAACTTAGTTTATTTTTTATTTATTACCTCATGGACTGAGGTACAAAATATGTTTTTGTATGATCTTCAAATTATTAAATATTCCTTATTTGTATTGGAAACGGATCCCAAAGTACAAATCTTTGTTTAAAACCTGCGCATACGCACAAACATGGACTGCTAAAATGTAAGCTTCATGTTTGGACCGTAGTCTTTGTAATTCCACAATGACAGCGTGTCTTTGTTACTGTTTCTTATTAGTGATAATTTAAAATGATAAGACAAGTTTTATTTTAATAAACGACTTGAATATTGGGAAGATTCTAGACTTTTCAGAATGAGTTATAAGTCTTGAAAAAGATTTTAGTTCAAAGGTATTATAAAGTCGTGGAAAAGGCGAATTCTAATAAACAGTCGAGCTTCCGCAATAAAATTATTTTTTGATACTCCAGGAAAGATTATTCGCAATACTAGGATACCTACACAAGTTAAAGATGAAATGAAATAAACCGGGAATTGAGCAAAGCATATTTTTTTGCATTATAAAAATATACCATCAAAGATTCCTTGCAGAATTATTATTAACTACTAATAAGACTTATTCTGCAATCACCTTTGAATTCACTCAAGACTAGGTGAATATAAAATGACAAACTGAATATAATATATTATTATTTATCTAACATATGAACATACATGGCATTGAAGGCAAATAGTAAATCACAGATACAATAATAAATCAGATCGATCTTAACTTGTCAAAATAGACGAAGTATGCACGACCAGATTGTATATTTAGATATACAATATGAATATTTTTACAATTTATCATTATGAAGATTCGAATTTTAGATTTTTCTTTTATGATAAGTTACATAAACAATTTATCACAACTGATTTGTTAAATGTTATTAATCTAATTCACCTATGAAACGGGCCAAAACCAGCTACAAAACTGCCTATAAACTTCCCACTGCTGGGCACAGGCCTCTTCCCATATAGGGAAGGTTTGCGCCCTGATCGTCACGCTAGCTCACTGCGGATTGACGATTTCAGATTCTAAGTTTCTTCACGCAGAAATCCATACATAAAACCGTAAGGGAAGGGATTCTGCTGCTTAATTTACACACTTTGTTTCATAATAAAGTTATGTTTTCATAATAAAAGTTTTCACGATCAATCATCAGATCAATTTTTCAACAAGTAACCAAGACATAATTTAATGATATAACGGTTTACTCATGCGTATTTATCAGGATAGCCCGACTAGTCTCAGATCCAATCGGAGTAGAATCATGAGCTGACGCGGCGGCGGGGTCGCGATTCGAACCAAGAAATAACCCACTTTTCCAATTATACAAAACAAATATTGACATAATCTAAAGCCTACCCTTGAGTATCAACTTTCATACAAAATATACGAAAATATAAATATAGTCATTTAAACAAACTAGTGAACTTTCAGCAGCACTTATATTAAACAACTATTTATTAAATAAATTAAATAAGTCATTCGTTTTGTTACTATATTATGAAACGTATAATTATTTTTGACATTTATTAAAATTTAAAAGTATAAACATTATATTTTATTTTATATGCCTTTGATTACTACTGTCAAAAACTTTAACCAGTTGTGTATGTTTTAAAAGATCAAAGAGAGATTTTTGACTTGAACCTGTTGTGCTACTCAGCTTAATTGTAAAGGGGAACGAATATTGAAAAAATGTAAGAAAATCGTCTGTCTTGGTATGGCCATGTGATGAGGAGGGATGAGACTCATGTGACTAAGATAGTGATCAGTATGAATGTTGATGGATGGAGAGGAAGGAGAAGGCCAAAGAAAATATTGATGGATTGTCTGATTGGATGAGTAAATGATACTGTCATGTCTAACAGGGGAGAATGGAAGAAAAGATGGTGTTGCGCCGACCCCAAGTAAAATGGGCAGGAAGATGATGATGACACTTACTCCTATTGATTTAGTGATTCTGGAAAACGTGATGAGTAAACATGGCTACGTTTAGCATACGTTTATCTTTAAATAACTAAGAAAATCAATTGCCGTTAAGTATCATGTTCTCTCTGTACTATAAGATGTAATGTAGAGAAAAAGAAGGAACGAAATATATAAAGCGAAAGTGGAATACACCTAAAATTTATCAGAATTCAAAAATCAAGCCGTCTTTTAGTATTTGTGGATCAAAGAAGTAGTTGTATTGTCTTCCTGAGCAGTGTTTTAGCGCAACATTTTATTAAAATATGTATTTCATGAAAGGTCCAATTTAACGTATTATCGTCAGCAGAACCAGTTTATATCTGGTTTATATATTATGGAAAGGTCTCTCGTTTGATTGACAGTTTCATTCATCGAGGTGTCCGTATTACACTGGAAGTGGCTAAAAGGGCGTGGCCAAGTTTTTAATAACCTGCCGCTGCCAAACTTGCTCGTAGAATATTTAATAAGGCAAATTAGTTGAAATTTATAAGTGGTTAAAAGCTTTTGTGATTCCAATAAACTGTATCTGCCCTTAGCTATGAGTTTGCGATCATTTTCTTTTTCTTACAATTTCGGGATCAAGTTTAATGAACCCCTCGAGAAAACTACAGGTTTAATAATAGGTTTCGCTTAACCCTAAAACTAGTTGACTAATTCGCGTGTTTCCAACATAACCCCATTTATTTTTTATCATCAAAAAATATGTACTATCGTAGTTTTAGAATGTCAAAACCCATTTTGATGCATCAGGTATTAAATACCTAATTATAATTCTTTCAAATTGCGTATGACATCAGCTGTGTTTTGTATATCTAATATTTCTACTATTTCCTTTATTCTAATATCCGAATTATCTACTTGTTTAGATATTTTTCCACAACCGAACGATAAATACAATAAAAATTCCTAAAACGTGAGGGTTATCCCATCTTACTATCGTGTATACTTTATCTATTTTATCTTTTAAATCGTCACATACATGATCACAAGAATTGTCAGTTGTCGGCCTTTTAATAGATCGTGAATTTTCTCAAATCATCGTTTCTTCGGAAATACCAAATGACTAACATTTTCAGTATTTTTACACTCCTGTCATAAAATATAGTAAGATAATATATCTTCAGTACATTTGCGTGAAATGACACAGCATTCTGCATAGAAAAAAATGTGACAGTATTTTTTGACAGTATCATGTCGATTTAATCAAAGATTTTGCAAAGATGAATCTATTTTGGCCTAAAATGAAATATGTCTAAATGTAAATTTAGATTTTCGGTAGATAAAATCATATTTTGGACAAGGTTTTAATACACAGATCTGACGTATATTCTGATTTTGATCAATATACGTCAGCAACATTTTTCTCTATATCTTAGATTGTAAGATTCCAATTTATCAATCACGCTGTATTAAAATTTTTAGAAGTCCAACTTATACTGGTACTTATTTTGTAAGCCTAAACTACTTATAAACCAAAAAACTTATAAATCAAAATAACGCCTCGAGTCTAATCGATTCAAATTATTTGAAGTCTAATTTATCGATTAACAAATCGAGTTCAAGAGACGTGAATTGTCTTTTAAATAGTAGCGTCATGACGTATTAAAGCCGCCAGCAGTTCATTTAGCGAGTCAGTTGTAATTGAAACCTCGTGATACCGATACATTGCTATACAAACTACACACAAACATGTATGTGTTACTGGCAATATATAATTCAGACATTGTATAAGATGCCTAGTGATTCTCCGCGGTAGCGATGGATTAAAACTATTGTGTTTCATGCTAGAAACGTCGGGGTTTTACACGTGTATTTCCCGTATTAGCTTAGTATCGAAACCAAAATATCCTAGTATCTATACCTATATCCTAGTAAAAATATTCTAGTAATAATAGTATCCTTAGGATAGGCCCACATCTTGAACTAGCCGCTTGACAAAATTCGTCAAAATTACTACCAGTTTTACGTTATGGTGTATCAAATTTCGACCTATCTTCCAAGACCTTCAACCAGACATACTTAAGAACAACTCACAGTAAAACTTAGCCCATAGATGTAATACTGTTTCAGTCACTTTTAAATAGAATAAATATGGAAATAGACATTTTAAAACATCAATTAGCTAAGTGCCGAACTCGTGTACGGACGTAACACAATTAATTATTAGGAGTTGGAAAAATGTTAGTCATTCGATACAAATGAACAACTGCTTCATACAGATTGTCGATAGCATAATATGTATTGTAAATTTCAATTTGTGTCGGAAAATAGTATATTGTACAGTCTTAGTCATAATACTCTACATTTATGTTAATATAAAGTATACAGAGGCATTATAAAATGGAACTCTTTGAACCCACGCAACACGCATTGATAACGAATAACTAAGCTGAATTATCGCATTTATATTTATTCACATCACATATTATGCATTGGCATTAGTCAGAAGCTAGTAATATAGTTTAGAATAATGGTAATAATATTTTGTTGGAACTGTTCGATTTTTGATTAGAAATAACCCTAATTTCTCAAACGCTGCCGCTGATGAACACAAAAATTTGTTAATCATCAGTCAAATCTCATGGTAAGCTCTGTGATTGGTTGTAAGTTTTATGGTCAACCAATCACAGTCGTGATCAGTTGATTTGACAGCAGATTCAATTGATCAGCCTTCCAGAAACCGGGGGTTAGTATCACATATTATTATACAACTAAATAACATTTCGTCGGTATGAAAGGTCAATTGGTTTTATACTTTGTAGTGGTGACACTACTAATTCATCTATTTTAAATGATAAAATATTAGAATTTCCCTTATTCAATACGTATATATTTCGTTTCTTTAAGTAATTGTAAAAAAACCTTATCTTTTTGATCGCCAAAACAGGTGTAGCAATAAGGTGCACGCCGCGCCGATATCTAATCACAAAAGATAACGGTCATTGCACTTAACTTTGAACTTTTTGGTATTTGTAGTCTATATTAAAACATAGACTCAATAACGTGGATATTGCTTAATCACCTGTCAAACGTCATTGTGATTTGTTTTAATCGAATCCAATCACAGTAATGATAAGAGATTCAATTCATAGGCTTCGCTGCTTATTAACTAGTTTTTGGCCCTCATGTGCAAATGACTGGTTAGCAAATATATCTACAATTTTTTTCTCACAATTACCTTTCTTACCTTATTCAATATTAGAATTGGCTGAACTAAATACGTGCAAAAAAATTTTTTTTCACTAAAAATTACGGTTTTCTTTAAGAAAATTTGTATTATCCGAGCACAGAGGAGATGCTTAAAATCAATAAATAAATAAATAAGTACAGTGAGCTAGCATGGTGATCAATGCTCAAACCTGCCCTATTGGGAAGAGGCCTGTGCCCAGCAGTGGGACGTATATAGGCTGGTTTATTTATATATCGGAACCCGTTATATATGCGCGGTCTATTTAAACAGCTAGTACATACTATGGCTATCATAGCGAGTGGATGTGCTTATCAGTGGTTACAGGCACAGCTGCAGAGCCAGTTACATACTAGAACAATTAAATGCAACGAGATCAAACAGCGACCGGCAACTAATCGAATCTTATCACAACATTTTTAAAGGCAATTAAATTGATACGAAAACAAAATCTTAACGAGGTGTTTTAGCAGAATTTTTATTTTATGAAATTATTTTTGTGTTATTAAATTGGATTTTGAATTAAGTGTGCACGTGCTTGATTATTACAGACTTACAGCTAGACACAAGGTGTAGACGTTTTAGAAGTCTTATTTCGTGTCATGAAAAAGCACTTAACGTCGGAAAATCGTACAATTAATTATAATTTTTCATTGAATATCAATATATAAACAAAAAATATATTCTTCTAAATAATTGTGAAAATCATGCCGTTCCAATAAAATTTATAGAAAATTATACCTTTACAAGAACTTTAAACAAACAAATTAAAGTTATCGCCAATTTATTCCGAAATAATTTAATAAAAAATAGTTCAAGCCTTCATTAAAATACAAGTTATAACAGCTTACCTTATATTTAATTTAACAAGAATACGAAAGCTCGTTATGAAATCATTAGCGGAATAATTATTATAATTATTGTATGACTAAGGAAACACCGGCAAGTCAATATGTGTGATTGTCGTGTTAAGTGATCGACTGCGATTAATTCTAATTGTAGCTCACAGTATGTCACGTTTGTGCCTTCAAAATGGTAGCAACGTAATTTTAAGTTTTATTTCGTTTTTTTTTTTTGGGTTATTTCAGGCATAGTCTCTTCAATGTAGATGCGAAATTGTATAAGTCGTAGAGTAGTTTCAAATGTTTAATTTCAAATTTTGACAAAATATCAATTATGTATATTTGTTATCAGGATTTAAAAATTAAAGTGGTGTTCTAAACGTCTCGCATGAACGCGTGTCTTTTAAGAATATGGTGAAGAGAAAATAAAATCTCACTTGAACTGTGCGAAATTAATGCAAGTAAACCCCTAATTTGCCCCCTAATAACAAAAATAAAATTTTAATTTTGTAAAAACAAAAGTAAATCTTACCACTTATAATCAAAAAAATGACAAAAAGGCGCCTTAAAATCACAACAAAAATCCACACAAATACCACTTTGATTAAAAACTCAATTCACAAATTAATCAAACGATTGAAAACAATTGAATTGATAGCCAAAACCGGCCTTATCACAGCGGTTTTACAATTCTACTTCAAGTGACACTCCGTTAAAAGCAAGGGACGTGCGTTGGTGCCTGAAGTCGTAGGACAATAAATTTATATTGAATGGACATGTGCACCCAGAGCTAAACTGCTTCCAACTAGGATCGCGCGTAAGTGAGGACTGACGAGGAATCAGACGGAGCCAGACTCGGACACAGACACTCAAAGGACAAAACGCCTACTCAGACAACAAAAACGGCAATTGACAACACTATTTCTAGCTTAAATGTGGATAAATTGTAGCAATAAACTCTGATTGAAATATTTATGCTCTGTTTTCTTCAAGTGATTTATAATTAATTATTGTTATCATTTAAGTCTTTGTGATCAAGATAATGTTTAGTTTTAGAAGTTTCAAGAAAGTTATCGATGTAATAAAATTTGTATTGAATGTTACATTTTATCAGTTTCAAGTTTTCATCTAGATAAGCTTGTCTGGGTAGACTGTTTAATTTATTTTCTAGATCCTTAACTTAGTGTTAAAACACGAAATTTGTTATCGATCGGTTAATTTACATACCTAACGTAATATCAATATATGCGTAAATAGTGTGAATTAAGTGGTAATAATATGTATAATTGACTACTTTGATAACTAGCACTAGAGTACTATAATATGATACATTTTCTAATATTTTACGTATTAGAATGACGACAACGCCATCTAGTAGAAGTAAGTATTAACTATTTTTATTTGAAGTGGTTATTGAATAAGTTTGGATTATTTGCTTATCACATTAATGTATTTCCGAATTTGAGCATCTTATACAACTATTTTGCAGATAATATAAGAAATATTCTACTTAAAATTACATTTGGGCAGTAATATTTTTGTCCTTTAATATTTACTTACAAAAGCGCCATCTAGTATCGAGTAGTGACACTGCGCTAAAATTAGTTTTTAGTTAAATTTTAGATGGCGTTCGCATAAACGTTGTGTTGATTTCATTACCTGTGAACAAAAAAAACAGTTGTTAAGTATTTAGTCCATTAAAATAAACCAAAAACATTTTATGGCTTGTAATTATAATAACTGCGTAATAGTAACAGAGTTGTCTAAAATCATTAGGTAGTTTTATAGTTAAATAATATTTGCCGTTTAGATATAAAAAAAATACCACATAATCATTATTTGAACCACCTACGGGCCTAAATACTAAAAAAAACATGAAGTACAAATAAGTTCTACAAGGAGTTATAAGTGTACTTTTTCTATAAAACTAATGTTTTCATCTCGGCTAGAGATGACATTCCGATTCACAAAAAATGTGTACCAACCAGAGTTCAATGACTCTTTAATGAAAGAGCAAACATTTACAATTCGGTGCATGTTTTTGACATAATTTTACAATGGATACCTACTTAAGTACCTATTTGTTGTTGTTTCTTTCGACCTTATATTGATGTCTTTTCAATTTATTTATTTAATGATTTATTTACACACAAAATAGACAATAAAACACAACAAGATGTACGGGGGTATTTACTGATTATTTCTACAGAAATCTCTTCCAGATAAGCAGCTCCGCGATTAATAAATAAAAAAGTATTATTTTTTAGAATACCCTAAAACAAATGCATTGTCTATCTATTAAAGATTTCTTACCACCACAAAAGGAAAAGACGGATACAAAAGCTACCTAATCTATAAGCCAGCTAAATATATAAAAAAAAGTTAATAAAGGTAATAAACACCGGTAATAAATGTTTTACAAAACAAAACTGGCTTGTAAATTTAATCGGGATTTTCCGAAGTGAAAAATAAAACAAAATCATAATCATTTTCCTGCGAATACTAGGTAATTTAATAGCACACAATTGAATGAATATCCTTGGCCGTTCACAATAGCACACAGTAACAAGTTTGTATCGAGATGTGATAGATAAAAATGGATCATTTTATCGCAGACCACAAATCAATTCCGTCAATAGATATGAGTTTAGAACAACATGAACACAAGTCTAATGCCAGCGAATGCTATACAATCATAATGTAAAAAAAGACAACTCATGAATAATGCATTAACATAATATTCCTTAACTTAAACACAACGCCATCTAGTCTCAAATTAAGTATACAAGAGCTTGTATATTGTTATATGAGTACATACTAAACAACTAATAAACTTACTTATATATTACTAAAGACATTACATAATATAGATAAATTTTACCTAGATATGGAACAAAATAAATGATCGTGCTCATGGGTGGGAATCGAACCCACGACTTTTGTTATAGCAGTCAGTGCCACTAACCACTACACCAGCAGGCCCAAGCCGCAGTTGATTCCGAAAATGGGTAGTGGGGCTTTTACGATAAATACGCGTGTGTTGGGTAGACCGTTATAATAACTTAATTTATGTAAAAACATAAGAAATAAATAAATTACGTCAAAGTTAAACATAATTATTCCTAAAAGGGACTTTCCAGTTTCTAACGTTAACAATTTCGCATAAGTTGTACTTTAGTTCAAAATTCTAGCACAAATGGCCTTAGAACGTTCCTTGACACTTTAAACTATTTTTTGTTGTTGTTTTGTTTAAACAAATTGATAGCCACCAAAAAGACTACTACGTTACAGCAGACATATGTAAGTCGTGTTCCCAACTTAAGTTGCTTATTACCGTGTAAAAGCAATAAGTATATAAAACTAGCTGATATCTGTAACTTGTAACTTCAACCTCGCGAAATGTGTTTATCCTGGGTTTCAGCTTATTCCATGCCAAATTGATCCAGCCGTTATAGCGTATAAGAGGAACCAACATACATCAATACATCCATACTTACAAACTTTAATACCATACGCGTTTAAAATAATATAATATATTGTAGTATAACAGAAATGCCCAAGCAAGATAAATGGTGCCTTCGAAAGTAAAAATAAATCAGAGCCAGTGATAAAATAGAACATGAAATATCTTCCTTACAAATCTATGATAATGATGTCAGTTGATAACGTATATTTTTTCAGATAGAACATCTGTATGATGGAGAGAGACAAACATAAAATGTTTAATTTGAAAGAAAATTTCACGATTTCATAAAATTTGATTGCTCGTGACTGTACCTGTTCCTCATGCTTTTAACTCATCGATAATAATAATGATGATGAATGCATTCCAAAATCGCATATAATCCATTGACAATAATTAATGGATGAACATTAAAAATATTTAGGCCATTAAAAACCGCTTCTAGATAAAATAATGTGTTTCAACATGATTGAAAGGCTAAAATAATCTTATCGTGACAAAACATCAAATAAATTATTAAAAAGCAAATAATTTATAATAATTATTTTTATATTCTAGCAATCTACGATAATTACGTAATGATAAATATAATTATTTTATCAAATTCTGTGATAACGCAATCGGCAATCGTGAATACAAAATTGGCACGTTGCGAATTAACTGAATTATCTTTATTTATTTATCTTATTATATAAAAATAAAGTAGGAAGTAAATGTTGTAAGTAACACGGTGCGTAGTAAAAAAAAATAACGAAAACAGTCTTTTTTCGTGGACGATGCGATGGATGCGAATTTAACGTTAAAAAATTCTTTTCTCAGTACCTATTTGATAAATTGTGTTTAAATTTTTAATTGATTATAAAAAAGGGTTTCTTAATTCCAGAATCTAATTCTTAACAAAAAAGTTGGTTTCCCGACTGGCGGATATATATTTTCTCCCTGAGATTTTAATTTTTAAGAGTACTGTTTTTAAATGTCAGAAAAAATGAAATAGAAGTATTGGCTTAGTCGCTTTCAAGTAAAAGCATTCTCATTTCTTTTGCTGAATACCGATACAGGAGATAGGTTACTCAGAATAATATTACTACATATAGATAATTATTAAAGTCCAAAGATTTTTAATTTTTCAATGTCACTTATAAATAGACTGATAAGATTAATAAAAACAAAATCGACGTCACGTGACTTGTAGTACTGTGTAACTGTTTTTCGAATGTCAAATTCTCTCTCGATACAAATTATCGATTATTCCTTTCTCGATCAATTTAATACATCCTTCTACTCGTTGTGAGCCGTTGAATGAAATAGTTCCTTTTGCTGCTTGTAATTATCATCATCTTCCTGCCCTCATCCCGTTTTACTTGGAGTCGGCGCTTTGCGTTTTTTTCTTCCATTCTCTCCTATCAGACGTTACAGTAAAATTTACTCCTTTTTCATGTATATCATTCCTTAGATAATCCATCTACCTTTTCTTCATCAACATTCATACTCATCACTCTCTTAGTTAAATGAGTTTCATTCCTCTGACACTTAAATTTTATTTAAATGTATAGATTAAGAAATTAAGATCTTTGCTTGATGATGAAAATGAAACGACCCCCATAATACATCCTAATACTAAATAACGAATTCTCAATTTTAATTTACATAATCTAAAAAACTTATTTACGGTCGAATTAAGAAACCTCCTCCTTTTTGAAGTCGGTTAAAAAGGCGTTTAACGAATCCATTTTAGTTTTTAATGGTATACAGTTTTTGGACTTTTCACAAATTGTGTGAATTATTGCTTGGTTACCCTTCTAATAAGTAAGTGTACGTATGTGAAAAATTGTTTCAATACGTGATATGTTTATTGTTTTATCACGATTATTATAGGTGTTGCTAAATTTTACAACAATAGCTCGATTTGTATACTTTTTATATTTGCGAAAAGCAGGAATTAGCGTGTGTTTGCAACTAAATCTATCAAAAGTTTTTGTCCTATTTGAGACCGCTATTCAACTTACTTCTAGTTATTCAAATATTTGTTGTCTTTTTAGTTTAAGATTATTCTTTGCTATTTTATTGGATGGCTGCCAACCTCTCAAAGTAAGACTGTTGCAGTCCTGACCATATCATAGAGCTACAATGATATTTTGTCATGTAGATGACATTAACATGAGGGAGCGGGCGTTGATGTGCAAACTCAACTGTCTGTAAAAAGTGATGGTTTTTCATATATGACGACATTAGTTAGTTTAGAATTAGATTAGCTTCGCTATTGTATTGGGTTGTACCTGTACAGTGCAACAGTGTAAGTGTTGGTTTTAAATAAATAAGTTCCAATTTCGGCCACCAGCCAGTTTTACTGAAAGAGGTGATAGTAGGCCGCCAAAAATTTAAGTCAAAAATTCGCTGTAGATCCTAGTCACATTCGCGAAACGTCGACAATGATAGTTAAATTAGGTAACCTGATTAATTTACGACTGTAAACTACCTTCATATCTTATGAGATTTATTCATCCATAAATCTGTTCTGCCTTCAACGTGGATAGACACTGATTAGCCGACAGTAGAAATAGAAATGTTTTTGCTCAAAATATATTTACAACTGGTTCAAAATGATACGTTATTTTCTGAAAAATGATCAGAAAAACTAGGGAATTATAATGTAATTTAGATTATAAAAAAGCTATGCATTAAAATATAGACGTTTTAAATTGTATTTTCAGTTCGCGTGATTTGTATTGCGTGCATCTGATTGTTCGGTTTTTGTTATGCATTTAATTTTGTTGGGATAATTAGAATATTCTCATTTGAATAATAATTACATACTTGTACAATTGTATACTAATGCTTGGTTTCTAGCCATCAGATCAACTGATCACGGCTGCGATTGGTTGGTGATAAAACTTACAACCAATCACAGAGCTTAACATGAGGTTTGACTGGAGATTAATATTTTTTGTGTTGGTCAGCGTTTGAAAAACCAGCGGTTAGAATACTTCGATTTTAAATTAGGACATACTCTATAAGCGAGATGCTGCTACGAGCATTATAGTGCACCGTTTTCCTTTCATCATCACAACTACAGACAGTAAGATCTCATTGAAGAGTTTGTAGTACAGGCATTGTCTGTCTATACAGACATCTTATATAAGACATATACAAAACAAGCTGTTGCTGGGACTTCGTTCGCGAATAAAATAATGGGGATGAAATATAGATAGTAGCCGATTCTCAGACCTACTGAATACGCATACCTATAAAATTTGGTAAAAATTGGTAAAGCCATTTCGGAGGAGTACGGTAACTAACATTGTGACACGGGAATTTTATATGTAAGATTAAGGTAGTTTTATTGATACGGAAAACAAAAATATCTTCACATTTAGTTAAGAGTTTCCTTTTAGATTTTACTTTGGGGAATACAAAATAGAAAGGTGACCTCAATATCGTTTTTTTTATTCGTCACGAGTTGGCAAATCTATCAGTGGCTATCGTTATTAAATCGGTTTCTGCCATTGACTCACCTCGAACAAGGTTGTATGTGTTTAGCGATTTTCCTGTTCTTCTTGCGAATATTTATTATTTAAGAATTAAGTAGGCCACAGTTCTCGCGTGTTTGTGTGAAAACGAATTAACCCTTTTTCTCTATGTTTTAGAGTGAGGTGTAGAAAGAAGATATTAACTTATGTGCTGCCATTTCTTTACTTCTAAAGAGTTAAAATAGGTTAGTCCGTGGATTTATAGGTAATATTCGCACAAAATCAAATTTCTTGGATTCATCGGTTTATTGAGATATTAGATACTATATTGCTGTTATGCGACAGATTATATCCTTAACGTAAAGTTGATCTTTAATAATGTGGAGCTGGAGAACAACGTTAGCGAAAATAGGAGAGATTTTTAAATAGATAAAAAAACGCGTGTTTTCATCTATTACACACAAACCTTTGTAAGAAACACAAAATTCTTCCTTTGCAGTCGGGTGCAAAGATCATTTTTAATTCAATATCTATTTGTTATGTAATTAAGGGCACACTTACGAATAGACTTATACACTTACTTTATATTGCACCGCTATAAAAGAAGATTTTAATGTAAGAAAACAAATATCCTAAAACTTATCACAGTTAGTACGGGGTTTTGTTTGCTATAGATTCATGTCAAAACCAGTTTTTATGGCATCGTGAATGATAAGGCAAAGACGTATTAGCTTAAGCTTGGCGTTACGACAGGTCATTAAACGTACAGTTTACAAACAGGTACAGATTGTAAATCTTTTTGTTTTGTAGTGAAGAACTCTTGTCTTTAGGTTCAAAGTCCAAAGACATTTTCTACGAATTATTCGTACTTCTTTTTCTAGTTTTGGCAGCTAGGTAAAGGCTTCGTCCAAATCCTTTCACTAGAGAACTCTTGTTGTCTTAAGGTTCAAAGTCCAAAGACATAAATTTCTACGAATTATTCGTACTTCTTTTTCTAGTTTTGGCAGCTAGGTAAAGGCTTCGTCCAAATCCTTTCACTAGAGAACTCTTGTTGTCTTAAGGTTCAAAGTCCAAAGACATAAATTTCTACGAATTATTCGTACTTCTTTTTCCAGTTTTGGTGTTCCACAGCTAGGTAAAGGTTTCGTCCAAATCCTTTCACTAGAGAACTCTTGTTGTCTTAAGGTTCAAAGTCCACAGACATAAATTTCTACGAATTATTCGTACTTCTTTTTCCAGTTTTGGTGTTCCACAGCTAGGTAAAGGTTTCGTCCAAATCCTTTCACTAGAGAACTCTTGTTGTCTTAAGGTTCAAAGTCCACAGACATAAATTTCTACGAATTATTCGTACTTCTTTTTCTAGTTTTGGCAGCTAGGTAAAGGCTTCGTCCAAATCCTTTCACTAGAGAACTCTTGTTGTCTTAAGGTTCAAAGTCCAAAGACATAAATTTCTACGAATTATTCGTACTTCTTTTTCCAGTTTTGGTGTTCCACAGCTAGGTAAAGGTTTCGTCCAAATCCTTTCACTAGAGAACTCTTGTTGTCTTAAGGTTCAAAGTCCACAGACATAAATTTCTACAAATTATTCGTATTTTATTTGTCAGTTTTGGTGTGCCACAGCTAGGTTAAAGCTTCGTCCAACTTCTTCTACTGGAAAACTCTTGTTGTCTTAAGGTTCAAAGTCCACAGACATAAAATTCTACAAATTTTTCTTACTTTTCTTCCCAGCCTGTAGGCACTATGCCACAGCCGGGTAAAGGCTTCATCCAAATCCTTCCACGATTCTTTATCTTAAGCCACCTTGCACTAGTCCAATATCGTCATTCCCCTGCCCATCCCAATTATTACTCGGGTTTGGCGCAGCATGTATCCTTCTTCCACACTTTCCTATCTGACGTCATCTCGCAAGCTCTTTGCAGCCATATCATCTTTCACACAATCCATCCATCGTTTCCTTGGTCCTCTTCCCCTTTATCTATCCACAATCATGTGCAACACCTTCTTATTCCTTCCTTTTTTTAACAAGTCCAATAGTTTACAAAAAAAGTTTGACAAAAGAAGAACGGGTTTAGAACAATCCAAAATTTATACCAATTGTTTTGTCTGCAGAAATATCTGATTTTCTTCAGCAGTATTTGTTGCTAGGAATCTTATTCATTGTATTAAAAAGTTATCTAACTTCGTATACCTATTATTTTCTTTTAAACTGATATTAATATCGAACATAAAAGGTATTGTTATTTGATGCGTAGTCTGATTATACTGTTATATTAGATAATAATAGACATTTATTGATTGTCTAGGAATATGTAATAAACAACGACGTGATATTAATCTTTAAACTAATACTCGATTGATAAATAAATTTTAAATCAGCTAATCGTTGGATGGGCTAAGGCCTGAGGCCTGCAAAAGGACTTTAATGATGCCGTTATTTTTCTTATTAGTTTAATTTCAAATAATTAATAAAATACCATTAAATTGTGATAAATCACTGATATAATTAACCTACACATAGTACATATTACCAATAAAGCATAATAGGACCATATTTTAATTATTAAAACAAAAAATAAACAGTTGAAAATGTCAGTTATCCACATGTGTGGTCATATTTTGAACCGTCATGATGTGTAAGGCAAATATAATATTAATATCTAAAACAATTGCAAGTCACGCACACCTAAGATATTCAGTACAACTGGTGTTATAAAAACACCGGCGAACTAAGAGTAATACTCACACACTACAGGTTAAAGTCTATCCAGCCAGGGTCACGAAGAGCATGTGCGAGCGATCCCGTGACGCTGGCTTAGGTAGTAGAAGAGGCCTGGGGTGTTTTTAGTCGGTGGGAGTCCGACATATCCCCACGTCGTGCCTTCGGCGTGGGTTGAAGTCATTAGCGTTTCACCACGGTGAGCTTTGATCAATATGCTCACTGCGGGTTGGTTGGTCTGGCGGTTCCAGATTCAAATATTTGGAATCCAGGTTTCACAACAATGTGTTTTTTTTCGTTTGTTAAGTTATCTAAGAATCATCAAGGAAGTTCATGTAACTTTGTAAAGAAAGTTCCAATGTTCCAAGGTTGTTTCTTCGAACCAGCTACCTCGTTCATAGAAACGCAACAAATAAATTCAAGTAAGCATCAGTCAATCCCGAAAAACAAATTTATTTCGTTACAAATTTTGATCAGCTAATATCTCATTTTAAAAATAAAGGTTTTTTGAATTGACTGATGGTCTTAAAATTTTATAAGCCTTCAGGTCACATATTATTATTATTTTGCGACGCCTCAAAATGCCACTAAATTACATTTTGAACATTGTAAAACAATAAAATTTCTGTATTGTGTCGTTGTGAGTTTTTACGATTTTTATTGTTGTTTTTACGAAATGTTTGCATGAAGTTCGTCCTAAAATCCGTGAATTATAGTATTGTAAAGTATTTTATATGCAGTGCCTTATAAGATGAGCATAAAATTAAATGCGAGCAATCACACAGATTTGGAAGATTTAAGTTTCCCTTTATATTTATTTAGTTTTATAAGTATCATATTCATAAAGTTTTGGTAGGCCACATGTTATACTTGAATATATTACCGTGCATCCACACAGCAGTCAACTTTTTGGAGCAATAAAATACAACACAGTAACATTAGGTAATCTGTAACTTATGTGGCTCCTTTTCACTATTTGCTGATTGTAACTTAAGCGTCTAAACAGCCAACAACTTATATTAAGAAAAAAATGACGCTCGACTTGGAATGGTCATGAGCAAAAGTAACTGCGGTGTGGATGCACGGTAACAGACTGTTTGCTTAAATTCGACCTTTTTTAAAGCGCCATATTTTTTATTCGTACTAAAATCATAAGAGTATTGAATTGGCGTCATATTATAAAACTGTCAGCAAAACCTAATGATATTAAACTTTAGACTGAAGTTTATAGTCGTAAATGAGTTATAAATACTTTGTTTATACATCACAGTTCATTATAATATAATGCAGTATGTGTATAACATTGCATCAGATCGTACGACACTGACATCTATGAACGTTACTTAGCCCTTCATGCAAACAAAGTAAGTCTCCGATATACGATGATTTTAGACTTCAAGCAACAGTGCAATATTCATAATATGGCTGTTTTATCATTATACTAATAGTACCTTCCCAATATGGGAAAAGGCCTGTGCCCAACAGTAGGACGTATATAGTCATTCATTCAAAAGTACTAGTAACAAGCTACTAGGATATCTATTTTGGACAAAATTATGACATACCTACTTTATATAGAGATTACGTCAAAATTCCATCTCCGGTGTTTAAATCCATCAATCAAAAGTCATTTATTCAAATTAGGCTACAATGTAGCACTTTTTGAACTTCAAATGATAATAGACAGCACCCAATCGCCCACCCATCACCGCTTCATGTGCTTTCGCTACGGGAGAAGAAACAGCGCAACAAACTCCCCAGCAGTACGCTGTCGATCGACAGAATATTAAAAATGGCGGATAAAGGTTCGTAAAAAGACATATCACTAACTTAGACCAGCGTTGCATCATGTACGAAAGGGGTACCTTACATTGACAGACATTCGTAAGACATTCTTATAGTATTTGGAACTTGACGGTACAACCGGTTTGGGATTGCCCGAGGCTTTGTACTATAAATTTCGAATGAATACAATAGGAAAGAACAGGAGTACCAATATCTTAGAACTGAGTGCACTTGTTGTGGAGTATTTACTATTATTATTCCTGAATGCTAAGTGACTTAAAGATGTGCTTCAATGGATTCTTAATTGTATATCTGTCGCCATTTTATCCTTTAAAGTGACAGAGACGGCATGAGAATTAACGGTGACTTATAACTCATTACCGTTCCAGTATCCAGTCTTTAATGTCTCTATTTTCGTTTGACATTTACTTCTGTTTATATGGGTCAAGCAATATTTGTCGCAAGAATAAATTTTATTATAGAATTAGCGAATTTGCAGCAATAAACTTGTGTAATGGCAATAAAGATGTTTAGCACGTCAGTTGTAACATTCTCAGGTGTTTTTATGTATCTAAATATAGTTTTTTATCTTTTTGAATGATAGACTGAATGTCTCTCCTGCCAATGATTAAACTGTTGTGAAAAAAGTAAGTTTTTAACAACTTTATTATTTTTCTTCTTATCGTATGGATAATCAGATGTCAGATTTAGAACAGTCCGTTAGTAGTCCTTTGGCTAAAAATTCTCAGGTGTGCCTTTTCCTCTCAATGTTTTCCTGTAATATTTTATCAAGTTTTTTAGAAAATATATCAGCATTTATAAATGTAGCGTTGTTTTCAAACGATGTGTAAACAAGTAAATGGTTCTACCCACTGTCCGCCTAGATAATATTGTAGCACTAATTTATGGCAAAAATGAAAAAAAAAACAATTTTTATTCGTTTTTCCTATTTCTATTTTATTCAGCTTTTTTTTACGCTGTTTACTTCAGATTTACGTAATCAAGGTGTTTTTAACATTGCTCTTATTACGTCAATTTCTAAAGTGACATCTCTATTATCAGTAGCTATTTCAAATGCTTCATCATGCGGGTTCGCACCTATTACTATTTCATACTTATTATGCATCGATGTATCCTCATCTACACCATCACCTGTTTCTTAGTCAGATGAAACCAGATGGTCAGGTTTCATTCCATCAGGTTTATTATATTATGGTGCAATATCCAGCATCGCGTGTTAGGTATCTTAAGTATTCAGAACCGAGACTCATTTAGCTAAGTAATAATTATTTTGTGTCGAATAATCCCATAATTATATCATAATTCACGTATTTGGAATTTATGCGTGGGAGTAAGCTTGAATATTAAGGTGCTTTTAAGAAACGTATTCTTGGTTTTTATCTACTTAAATATTGTTTATTAAAAAATATTAAAACTAGCAAATAAAATGACGTTTATTCAAACGGAAAAAGAACGCATTTCCTTCATTACAACAGGTCAATACATTTCTCATGCACATGTTGAATAAAACCAGTACTGATATGACAAGTAATGACCTCAAACAGCGTCCAATAATAAATCTACAAGTAACGATAATATTATTACGTTGGCATCGGCCGACCAAAGTCCAGTTAAGGACGCTCCGATACTTCTGTACACAGAAGTCTAATACAGACTAGTTTGGTCTGAATGGTCTCAATCCTTGAGCAGATGTTCATAACGCTTTGTAACACCGAGGTAATGAGATTTTCGTGTCTGCACAACGCCTTAAAGAGCAGGATTTGTAATGCACCCTTATAAGGCTTGGAAGTGCATGTTTAGGTAAAAACATCAATCATCACAAAGGGCAAGACATATGACGATCAGATTCTATTGTTTTAGAAGAAAAACAGTTGAAGGATGAAGTTTTGCTTTAGTCTGATGAATCATCGTATTAGAACTAGTAACAATCTTGTGTGTCTAAGTGGGCAAGAGCGAAATACACTAGTAGATGAGAAATAAACAGTTCAACTAGTACAGTATAAAACATCTGTTTCCTTTCAATCATAAAACATAGAACTCTTTATAGTGAGTAATCAAATCATTCGTACTGATGCACAAGCAGTAATATAGCCTATTAAACTAATAGGGATGACAACAGGGTATTAAAAAGTAAAACATCGAATTAATGCGTCAGATAAAGAAATACGTATTCAATATGATTAAACTTTATAACGAATAAAAAAATAATAGACGGCTATTAAATCATAATCCCTATTGTAACGACAGTGCGGTATGCCGTGATATAAAAGTTATTTTCATCAGTGAGTAACAACAGTTAGTGCATTATAACTGCACGAATTAACAACGACCTCGGTGGTAAAGCCAAACAGGAGAAGCGTCTGCATTTAGAGCCAGAATAAATTGCTTTGCTGCTATTAAACGCGACGAAAATACAGGAGAGTATACAATTGTTTTATTTTCCAACGCTTACAACGACACACGTATAACATTTGATGTAAAATAAAATAATACGGATAATTTACGTCATGTAGGAGTAAGTGACATTGTACCAGCATTTGTTAAGCCGCCGGTCATCGCATCGCATCGCAATGTCTCTATGTAAATTGTCATGCATGACTAAACTGTTCTAAAAATAGATCCCCGCCTGGATGTGTGGCGATAACTGGACTAACTCGACCAAACTGGTCATATTTATGCCATGCCGCTTCCAAATATAGCTCAGACGGTATGGAAATAGTTACGGAATACGTTTAAAATACCTTTGTGTTGAAACTCGTTGAAGTGATTATTTATAGTTAGCGATCAAAGTTTATGACTTGGGACTTTGAGAGTAACTTGATGTTTGTCGAGTACTTATTTGAGTTTCTCGAATTAGTCATTTGGACGTTTGTGTAAGTGAGTCAGCGGCAGAAAGGTTGTAATAATACCCTTTAGGACTTTCAAAATGCTAATTACAGAATCATAATGGACAAATTAATCCTTTTACAGAATTTTATAATTAAAAAGGTTTATCCAACGACTAAGATATAAAAGCTTTTAGTTGTGCATCTTATTATGGATTTGCCTTATAGGGGAAATTAGCATATTCATATTTTATTGATTTGAGGCCTAAGTAACGTAAACACCGTTGGAGCCGCTTAATTAGTTGGCATTTTGTATATTTATAGCCGTGTAGAAATTCAATGACGACGTAACATGGATCTTTAATCCTTACTTAGGCAGGTTTAATAATATTTAAATGCACTTCGACAAATTAGTTACTTAAATCAGCGTATTTCGATTTACTGCCGGATATCTACTCACAAATAACATATTTATGAAAGAAGATTTAAAAGTAATCATATGTGAATAGTGTGAATCTGTTGTGCAAAAAACATTTCGTCCTATCGAACATTTAACAGTAAATTTGTTTTTTTTTTCTGAACACAGCAAAATGAAATTATACACAGATTGAACCACATCACACCAAGAAAGGATAACTTTTAACAAATCCGATAATTCGAAGATGTTGGCTGCGTAGAAACAGACTACTGTGAATAGTTGCGTCTCACTTCCACAAACGCTGATAACAACAAGGATAAGTCAACCTAATTCATTTGTTTAATAAATTCTCTTTCGTAAACGCTGACAGTTGAAAACACTAGATAATAATTAAACACTATACTATCGTCTATTTTATCGCTAAGTAGGACAAAATTTAAATAATTATCACCTCGTATTGAACTTGTTGCTTCTGCTAACACAATGTACCTATTTAGGGTCGAGTTCTCCAACATAAAAAAACGTTCGTTTTAATAACGAACAGCAGTTTTCAATATTCACTCAACCAATGGATTTAGCCACTAGAATTTGGTCACATTTATGAATGGAGACTATGTCAAAATATTGTCCTTAGTAGCCAAATCCATCGATAGATAAAGAAAGAAAGAAAATACATTTAATTGCGTAATTGATAACGCATAAATACGTTAAATAGATCTAATATTAAAAACATACGCAAGTTTAAAGATACAGAGACAGAGCTGAGAATTTTGGAATAGTTATCTGGAATCGTCTTTTTATTTTTGAAAATTCTGGGATACATTTTCCTTTTACAAATTTACGAAATTAGATAAAAAAAAGAAACATATTTGCAAAAACACATCTACTTCATTCCTGATGGAAAATGGTATGGGGATTGCTAATTCCAATAAAATCTTTACGTCAGTTACCTATGATCAACAAACTTGTTTTCCTAGGTCGCCATCCCTGTCTTTGCAAATTCATTAATTTTTGGCTTGCATTGAACTATTTCCTCCACGAAAATCGAAATTATTTTCCTTACCGAGATCATACAATAACCGTAAATTCCGCCCTTACCTACATTATCTTTAATAGAATATGCATATTGCATTAGCTTTGTTTCTACATCGCTAGCTCGTTTTACTGTCCTCTAGTGCTAAATGTCATCGTATTTTAATGTTAGCGCACAAATACGTTGGAACCTGTCGGTTTCTAAATGCATTTGTGTATTGTGCTATTGGTACTACGACTACTACAAGTAGCTTGACTGGCTTTTCTATTTTATTTGTTTGTGAATTTGGCTTACGTTTTAAGCAAAGCAAAGTTAAAAAATTCAAGAACCCAGCCTTTTATATTTATTTCATCATTGTCTTCTTCATCCCTATTAAGCCCAATACTGGGCGTGAGTCTCTCTTTAATTTTGCTTTTCTCCGTGATTTTTGTTAGCCTACTAAATTAGACGATAACTTCAACATTTCGATTCATATTTCAAGTACCGATTTTAAAATAATAAAGGAATGAACTTATGAGTACAATGAAATAGGGTAAATCTTTATATGCCAGTAAATTGGTCATTCTATTGTTTTAGAAATGTTTATATTATTCAAGTTTATTATGATTATTTATAAATTGTATTTTATAAATTGTATTTATATATTTTTAAGATATTACATAAACATTCTATAAGCAATACTCTTTGGAGTTTAATTTATTTACTGAATAAATGACTTATTGATCTATTTATAGTATAATTTATGATGATACCTAAGCCTTCTTTTATTTACAACAACTTTCTTGAGACTTTATATTGACATAATTATTCCGTTATCAAATATGCAATGTTACATCCAAAAAAATTGCATACTCCCTTTTCCACATACCGAGTTTTATGTAATGTTCTGTCTGTTACGTAATAACATCCGTTATCTATATGAATGACGATTTTGACTATCGGATAGATACAGTTTGGTCTCCACAGTGTATCAGGCTATCAGATAAACGTGACGCGAATCAAGGGGGATAAACTTATCGCTACTTAAAAATCCTTGGCACGCGTTTTCTGAACTCTTTGGACATAATATATGATTTGATGGTTTTGTTCAAAGGTTCGATGAGTAAGCTTTTTCATTGATATACAACTATTTGGAACATGGTTTTATATCTTGACTTTTGTTTAATGGTAGAGTCACGCGCAGTGATGTCAGGATTCTAACGATATCACACACGTCAAAACGATATTTAGTAAATGATAAAATAAAGGATTTTATGTAGTTAAACACACCGAGCTGTAGTTTGATGAACCTTGAAAACAGTGCGCCCCAATTCTGTGGATAGTCTTTGAAAAAACATAATAGGTCTGGGTTATGTGCTCTTTAGTCTACCTATCCCGCTCGAATTTATCCCGCGGGGTGAGTTGACCAAACGTCTTTTTGATCAGGCAGAAAGGGGAATGACACCAATTTCAAACTGACCAATTTCAAAATGCTGTCATACAATTCATTCCGCTCGAAATTATCCCACGGGGTGAGTTGACCAAGCAACAGGGGTATGACACCAATTTCAATTTTTGAAAGGGGATTCGTATTTAAAATTATCTGCTTGTTTACTGTCCAACTATAACTATTTTGACACTTAGCTCGCAGCATATGATTGCATAGCACCAATTCCATCTTTCCGTAATTCAAATAGGTAGGAGTATACCAGTACGTCCAAACATAAGTTTACAACATAATTTAGTATCTCCAGCGATGTTTATAAATCTCGTTAATGTAGTCCGTTTGCTGTTTATATCAGCCTAAATTAGATCTGCTAATAAAAATACTGAATACACTTCGTAAATCAAATGGTAGTGAGAAAGATGATTAACATAAGCCAGCGTTTTATATTTTTTGGAGTATTTGTGTACTCAATCCAGATAGCGGTTTATAGATTTCAGAGTGGGTTATGAATGTTATGATGTACCGAGATAGTAAAGTCTAGAATAAAAAATCGAGAGTACGATGAGATTTATCGAACACGATTTTGTGTGGTATGTTGCTGGTGCGATTAGGCATAATCCTACAAATATTATTAACGCGAAAGTTTGTAACCTAAATAGGTTTTCAGTCTATTTTTATTCACAACTTTTGTTAATATGTGTCCATACAAAATGTACCATTTAAACTACTTTTAAAATCCGGCAGATTTTATGCTAAACATTATAATGGCTGTTATCACCGAACAGAATCATGGAAAACTACAAATAAACGTTACAATAATAACTTCTGGCAAATGTACTGGTCGAGAGTGTTTTGTTCCCAGTACTTACGTTAAAGTAGAGCAATATTCAGTTTCTGATACTATCTCAGTAATCCATATCCTGACGCGTACGTTTTATGATTTTAAACTTTAAGACGAAACAGATAACAAGTACTGACGTAAAAATATGTACCAAGATAAATCTTTCCGGATTTTATTTGACTGTTGAGATACCGTAACAGTTGCACCATGTTAAGAAAACGCGTAAAAACATTAAGTACCACTTTAAAGTGAAATAAATGAAGATATGGCAATTTATGCGTTTTCAAACTGAGGTGAATGGCCTTGACGATACGGCATTTTTTGAGTTTCCAAAATGCTACGCGCTATCATTTTAATTAACTGAAGTAATTGATAAATAAAATTATGATAAAGAAATTTTTGTCTTTGAAATTTTTGTTAGGAAAGAAATTGTATGAAATGTGGTCGATGCATCTAGAACAATCCGAACAAAGGTTATTTCCATCGATGTAAGATCAATGGTAAATTAAAACGCAGATTGCGAGCATTAAATTTCTTACGTAGATTCCGCTGATTGGTTTATTGGTAATGCCGTTTCAATTATAGCTCAGAAACAAAATAACGTCGATATAAACGGCCTTGGTTCTAAGCTGGCGTTAAATCTTAGAAATTAAAAGATTGATAGGAAGCTATTGGAACCGCAGCCAAAAGTAACAGGTAAATAAACTAGATCTTAGCTGGCAAAAAGCCATTAAATGCACGTGGAATATAGCATGACATAGTACAAAATATTTGACAAATCCGTCCATAGAATTTTAGCTTGATGATCAAATTATAAAATTAAAAATAAAACAAAATGTATGCACGAAAGTTGATACATTTGTACGACTACGCCTCAGTAAAGTCATTTTTAAATGTAATTTATTATGCAGATCCAATAAAAGGTATTGCATATATTAGTTCATATTTATATTAACATATTAGATAAGAGATTAATTTAAAAGTCCAACTTAAAGCGGTTTCATGAGAAACCGATTAATTAGGACGACTTTTTTCTTAAAATTTGACAGTATCAGTGTATCAATTACTAATTGGTCAATTTAATAAAATTTTAATATTTGCGATCCTGACACCTAAATTAATTTGGAAAACCAGTAGTAAAAGAGTTACATTCCATATTTCAACCGTAACAGTATCTGCTTCTATGTCAAATTCCTCCAGTCATAAACGCTAATTTGAAGTTCAAATTGCATAAATGTATGGAAATGAACAATTTCATGCACGGAGCTATCAAAAAGAAATGTCAAAGCCATACATTTCTAGAAATGTCACTTGCCTAAGACAAGTTTCTTATCCTATACATGTTCCTTCATCAGCGATACTTTGGTGTTACTCATCTTAGCCCGAAGAGAATCTATTACATCATCATCATCATCTCATGAACATCAATGGGAATTACATTAGAGCACATGTAAAACGAATCATAAAACTTTAGAACAGCAATCGCAGATACATAAAACTGAGATAACGATTAATAAAAGTAATAATTATAATTTATAAAGATACTGTATGTTTGGTTTAAAAGGATGTAAGTGTTAGTTCAATGCTGAACCATTTTATTTGGATAATTACATTTTATTCGCTAATTTCTTTCATGTTCGCTTTATTATTGGTATTAACAATTTGAGTTGGTCGAGAGCCAACGATAATAGAGAAAAAAAGAATCGTCTATTCATTGTTTTGTAAACGTTTCTTTTATTCGTTTGTATTCTTAAGCTTATAACTGACAGTATTTAGGAAAGATTTGTGTTTTCTTATTTTCTGTATTGATGATACAGGTAAACCATTAAAGCCAGGTATATTCCAATTCAAAAATTATCTTTATGATTTCTCTCTGCCATTAATTTCTCTTTTCTAAATCTAGGACCGTCGTAAACATTTTTGCATCAATAAGGTCCTTTACAACTTTCAGATCGTCCTCAAACATATCCATATTTCCTGATTCCTATTAAATGTTTAGTAATCTTTAAATTGGAATATCAAACAGCTATGCATAATCAGTTATTTCTACCTCAGTTACAATTAAACTCGCATGTTATGGAGGATAATTTAAGTAAACTGAGATAAGATTCTAAGCATACACCGGTCTTGCAGTTATTCTTAATACATTGAGTATTTTACACAGATTTGTACAACGTAAATGCCAAATACTATGTATGGAGGGAAAATAGAAGGAAGAAGTTGAAGGGTAGAGCCGAGACACAGGTATATTACACAAATAAAAGAAAAAGTCGTGGTCAGAACTTTGAGGAGGCAGGGACGGGAGGTCCAATAGCTATGCACGAAGAAGAGAGAGATTTAGGGAGCGCAACGCAAGAGCTAAGCTCTTAAATTAATGATGAGGCACAAGGTTCCATGTTCTGATATGTCTAATTGTCTACTTGAATGTAATATGACTTTTTCGTATTAACAGATACTTTCCATTTACAATTTCGGTGAAGGACATATTGTGAGGAATCCTAAATCCATTGAACTATCCGAAAGTTTGGTTCTGAAGTTTTCAATGCTCTTTTGTTGCTATCCTATATGGGAAAAGGCCTTTACCCAACAGTGATACAATTACAGGCTGATATTATCATCAATTTTGTAATGAACTGATGTTCAAATGGCGAAAATTAATATGACCAGTTGTTGCTTACGTTGTTATTGTTTAAATATTTAGCTTCATGCCCAGCGGTATTCGAAGTCAAAACACAATTCATGTGTTATGCTCAGAGTAAATAAATAATGATTACTTCATTGATTTCAATGCGGCATTCGTTCAATATTCAATATTTAAGAATCCTTTGCAGTAATCTGCTCATATCCACAATGTCCAAAGCGACGTTGCCAACATAATAAAACCTTTCCTATTGAATGGTAATTTCTAACTTTGTTATCCAGACATTGTTGTTGCTATGCAAAATTTTATTGGAAACGTGAACAAACTTCTGTTTTGTAATGCTAGGCGAAATAGGACCACATAAGGCCACATCAGTACGTGTAGACAGTAAAGTCGTGGTCATTATAAATTGGGCAAAAATACGTGCCGGGCATGCTCGAGTTTCCTAATTTTGATCACGAATGATCTTTGATTTACACGACTGGTGGGACAAAGACATGTGTTTCTTAAACGATGTCTCTGTTTTTCATTAGGACTTACTTATCGGTTTTTAAGTCCAAAAAATAAGGAATATTATAAGCTGTTTTTAAATTTTGCAGAATTTTTGCCTGCTTTTTTCTGTCCCGATAACAATTCCTTATGACTACTATACATCTATCTATCTCAGCCTCTTTCTGTCCAGTTTTGGACGTAGGCTAATTCCATACTCTTTGACTTCTGACGGTGATCAGCTGACATCCAGTCTCCTTATGAGTACTAAGCATTAGGAAACGAACACATTTCTTAACAGATATTTTCCTTATCAACATTTTATATCACAAAAAAAATATAGAATTATCTCATAATGCAACAATTGTCAATGTTATAAGAATTTTTCGCTAGACTTCCTTGTAACTGAATATAATTTTAAAATAGCATTGGTTTCTAACAATGACCTTTAGTGTTAGGTCTAGAAATTTCTAAAACTAGTGACTCACATGACAATAAACGATTTTATTGTATTGTCTAACATTTTACGATAATTTATTGGTATTCTCTGAAATGTGTCAATATGTCATCAAAGTTCTTACGAAAACAATTTACTAGTGTTGTGTTGTACGTGTATTTTTCAATTAAAAGACAATGGTATTAAATTTATAATTTCAAACTAAATCAAAATGAAAGTATTGGTGTCCTTTACTAACTCAAAGCGTAAGAAAAGGACAGCTAGGCAACACTAACAACTATCCTATAAAATTCTATAGAGTTTTCACCTTGACTACTTTCAAAGACATATTCCTGCAAATTATTTTCTACACTACACTCCTTTTTATACATTGCATTGAAAGTATAAAAATAATTCTTTGATAGTTCACATTCGATATTTAGTGGATGTACTCATAAAACCCACCTGCGCCGCTCACGTTACATACAGTATCAAGAATGCATGGTATGTGTTAGCCAGTACTAGTATTTGACGCAAATCGATTTGCCTCAGCCGACTATTATGATTTGCCGGGCGAAAAGAAACGCCTGTCGTGGTTTTTATCAAATAATTTTAGATCGATATTTTGATTTATGATGTAGGTCTATCTAAATTAGTGTTAAGGTGATCAATTTGACTACTTTCGTTTGCACTTACCGAGGTATTAGAATAAACAGAGTTTTTCATTAAAACGTCACTTTTCAAGTACTAATAATACCATAAAAAAAATTAAATGTTTTGTAAGATGTTCTTGCTTTTCCAAACTTATTTCTTTCTTTCTTATGTAACACAGGACAAAATTTTATCTTGAAACCTCAATAAATTGAGGGTAAAACCAGCCAATATAAAATTCACTTAAAAATATTTATCAGTTTCGTTCGGTATGCGATCCACGGCCGTACCTCGAACGGCTGATATTTACCCGAGTCACGTGTTTTGACGAAGTAATACATTACATATTTTGCATACCTGCATTATTCATTCCGTAACACGACTTATGGGTACTGCACGAAAGAAAAATTAGGTTGGTTTATTGCTTAGTAGTCTATAAAAAAGTACATAGATGAATACTAAGCAACATTACTATGTCGTTTACACTCTTTTAGACGTGCAAATGAATTTTAAACAGAGCTAATAGGTACAGGTTGGTTGTACCGCATTACAGCAATTCTTGATTTACGTATTAAGTGTCTTCCTTGGAATTCTTACTTCGTTGGTTTAGTGAAAACGAGTACTGCTTAGGTACCGCTAATACAAGAATCCGTAGATGGTCAAAAGTGAAATTGAGTTCTGTATAACTGTCCAAACGGTCCACAAATGGCGATCGACTTCTAGCTTCTTGTCACATTGATACCTTATACCTGCTGTCATTGGTAATCTTAGATTGCAGGGCATGGACTGGTACTTGGTAGGTTACTTATTAATACTTAATTAAACGTCGATGCTAATAGAAGGTTGTTGCATATAAAAAGTGTGATGCTAAAGCTGCCAAATTAACTCTAGCTCAATTTAAAAGGGACAATTCAGCTCATAATAATCCTTTTTTATGGTAATCTATTGTCCAGAGAAACTTGCGTAAATATTCCTTTAAACATTTTAAATGTTGCCATAACTTTTTCTTTTTTCATCAATTGTACAAGGATAGCCTGTTTACCTGCATACCATTTTAACGAGTTCTAAGTATAAAACGCAAACAAAAGCCAGATGTCCTAAAAAGTGCAATAGTGTTAAAAAAAACTTTAAAAACTAGCCGCATACAAGTTAAACGAGTTAGTCATAGAAACGACATTTCACGACTGTCTGGTTCGTTTATTTCAAAATAGCAATCTAGTTTTTTACTTAGAGCTAGACTAGAATAAAATATTGCCTGAAGATTTTGTTGGTACGAAAATAGCTGATTTGGTGACTAATATGAGTTTTATTGAGTTTGTGGTTGAAATAGTGCCACAAGTACCACTGTTCATTCATGTGGCTTTTGCTGATAGCCACGTAGAAATCATCGCTCCATCAACTCTTGTCATAATATTTACTGACCTTTGGCAATAGTGTCAGTAATATTTCTGTATTTATAGATAAATGGATAAAAGAATATTTATAGCAGATAGTATAATCGAGTAAACTGTACTTTATACTATTCACTCGTTAAATGATAAATACCTATTGAAAGGGAACTATAGATGGAGAGACAAATTAGAATATTGTTGAAAGAACAGAACGAAAAGAAACTGAATAAAACGCAAGGTTCAAGTTATTTTAAGGACAAGAAGATTACTTGTTTGTCACCTATGCTGCTATGGATGAAACAACTCATGACACATTTACATCTTGAGTGCCTATGCTAATAAAATTTAACTGCCACTTACTAATATCCTTGAAGTACTTGGTAATTATGGTAATATTGTCATCCAGCCATGCATTACGGAAGTTAGACCTACTTTTACTAGCTTAACTAACATTGAATGGAATGGTGAGTAAATGAATAATGGCGATAAGTTGATGAGACTTGAATTTTAAAAGGAGGTTGGACATATGTTCCTTGTCATTGATAATGCATTTGAGTGTCCCAATGTTGAAAACAAAAGCCTTACTTCGGTCCGTAACATCATTCACAGAATTCTGACCAGAATACTAAAATTTGTGTTCTCTGGAAAAGATTTAAGTGCCATATCGTCATATTTATTATGCAAAGTAGTTGCATGACGGCCGTCTGTTCAGCTTAGTGATTGGCTATAATCCTATCATCCATGCCTTCTATTTCCCATTCACAAGTTGGTATTTTAATATCCTTAAGATACGCTGGTTATTTCCGTCTAACGTCCTTATATGCTTAGGTATTTATAGCTCTATTGGTAATAACATTATTTATGTGCGATATTTCCTTATAATATTCAAAATTGACCGTTACATAAATGAACACAGTGAATGATCACACATTATAGACGGATTTCTCATTAAACGCAAATGTAAATGGTTTAGAAGAATTGTTTGTTAAAAATGAAGCTTTCATCTAATTTTAACGCATGGCTAGCTAAATAGACCTTGATGAGACTTGGAAATGTTCAACTATTTTTAAAATCAATATCAACGGTCAACTCAGTGAAGATGACCTTTAACAACAAATAGATTTATAAGCATTAATTATAGGTAGCGGCCTTCCGAACGATTATAATATTGAAAACAAAACTGCAATCGAAGAATTTATTACATTAGCTAAACAGAATGTCTTGGTGATAGGTATTAATAAGTATAGAAAATTTGCTGAATCTTTTCCTAATCTTTGATGAAAACGTTTTTTAGTCCTGCGGGGCTTAGACAAATATCAAATTTCAGATAGAACGAATGACTACTTCGTTATAAAATTCGATTTTTATAAGTCCTGTTGTACGATTTTTAGGAATGTAACTTCATTTGGGAGTGGAATGACAAGAATATTGTGCGTTAAAAACCTCAATCGAGATAACAATTCCATCAATTAAATACACGTCTTATCGATGTCAACGACAGTCGTTTCTTTTTTAATTAAACTTAGATTTGCGTCAACTGTCCGATTGATATCGAACTAATTAATTTAAAAATACAGAGAGGTTGTTTGAAGTCTGAATAAATTTCGACAGCTGGCCTCAGCAAATGAAGTTTTAAAGCCAGTAAGTTACGTTTGTCTTATTATTTGATACACTTGAAAGAAATACTGTGCACTTTAGATTGCAATCAATGCTCTGATTTGATCCGTTCTTTTTAGTCCATTGATTGTTCAATATTGGTAAGCTTTAATAGTTCAGCCATTTTTGGGTACGCGAAGAGTTGTTTGCTAGATTTCTTCTACCTAACGTTGCTTGATTGAGAATTGTACACCTTTATTTAGTAATGGCATTTCGCTGTTCTAGTACGACTTCTTAATTAAGATCTAATCTAATGCCCACCAGGCACGATTTACAACCTAACCTTACTACCCAGAAGTCGTAAGTATAATTATTATCAAAATTTGCATCTATCATTCTTAGCATGCTATCAACTATTATCTGTATTCACCCACGATACCTACTCCTAATTTTATTAATAGCCAGTTAGAAATATTTAATGGATTCGTAAAGCCGGTTTGTAAACACGTTTACGTTAACTGTCTCGGAGCACATATCAAAAATGCTATAATAACAGTGTAAACGCTCGCGAGAATATTATCTGGACGAGCTACATTATATGAAATGATTCGCTTTTATCTAAAAATATTTTGTATTGTATCCTCGCAGTTCGTTCGCAATTTGAGCACCGTGTGAATAAACAGAATGAAAATATCATAGAGGAAAACGGAATCAGGTCGATATACACAAAAATAAACATCTAAACAACGAAATTAATTCAAGCATCCAATTCTAGCTGTCTCGCGTGGATTGCGAAGTTAACTAAATTCTGCAGCGCGTAATATTCATACATCACTGCACAGCGGTTTTAATTGGAATCGAACGAGAATTTTAGTGCATAGAGGTTGTAGCTGTCTGTTACAATGTTAACTAACCACGTATACATGTAACTAGTATTTATGATGTACTAAGATATCAGTGGACACCGTTTAATTGGATTTGAATGTTTGAATTTCATTTGATCAACTCATTGGGCCCTAAGCCTGACTAGAAAACGATTCTGCATATTTATTCGAATTCCTTAAACAGTTGCAAAACGAACAAATTGGCAGCGGTCAGCCGGCCTTGCTTTCATGTTATCTCTGTTTATTCTGTACAAACTAATTCCCAGTCACGTCTAATAGATACTAATAAATTATATGTATTTATTTTAATTTTATAATATTAATATTTATTTGAAAATGTTTTGAATATGACGTGGTTTTAAATGATAAGTGTAGTTTTGGTAATGATATAATTTTGATACTGTTTATGTGGACGGAATTTACCTGTTTACTCATTGCGATTAATTTAAAAGTAGATAGGTATTATGTGTTATTTATTGCATTTACGTTGGTTTGGGCATCATTAAATACGTTAATTCCTGCGTTGATAAGTCCTATCAATAATTTGGACTGTGGTGATTTTATGCTCTTCTGTAATAGGTATGTGTTTTGCAAAGCAATTCTTGTCTGTTACATTAATTTCCTTCATGAAATCAGGTGTTATCTGATACACGTAACACTATAAATACAACGGATATTGATCTGTGCCGGTCACCCGATAGCAGAGCTACACTCAAAATAATTATAGGTATTTAATTAATTTTGATACGCGTTATTATCTAAAATGTACATCCACGATTAGTCCTTGACAATGTATGACAAAATGTAGGCTTTATTGATGTTGAAAACATGTTATTGACTTACGCACTTTGCTTTTAATAAATGACTAGTAGAAGATTGCTCCAGGGTTTTATAAGGCAGTAGATATTAGGATCCTAAGACTAAGATTCACTTTTACTAATATTTAAAACGTTACGTAAAACAAAGTTTGGCACAAAGTCTGTAATCTGTTTGTCACGTAGGGTAATATCCCGATAAGACCTCGTAAAAAGGGACTGTGGAGTGCAGGAGTAGAATGTTAAAAAGATAATTGTTGTTATTTTTACCCGACTGGGTCACAAGAAGGTTTATTGCAAAAGTTTCTATTGGATTTACTTGTAGATTAGTGCCGATTTTTAAATTTCATAGTTATAATTGTGGGCTAATTACATTTCATCCGTTTCTTATAAAAAAATAAGGTCAAATCCACTGATTCGTCTTATACCTAAATGTACGAATTTCTTACGATCATGTGATTTTAAAAGGGCATTTGATCATTTATCGTAAGTCACAAAATACCAAAGTGATTTTGGCTATCCAGCACACAAGATTAGATAAGATTTAGTTAAACGAGGCGGTGGAATCATTTTGTTTTTCTATATTGTTTAAAGGTTTAGAACTAAGACTAGAACAAGAAAACTTATAAACCAACTACAGTCTCTAAGTATTGCAACTTAATTCAATTACACTGTTTGTATTGACCACAGACTTATAAATAAATAAAACCAGTAAGTACAATTTTAGAAAGCAGTAAATTAAATTTTACAGTTTCTAAATTTATTAAGCAATCAACAAAACAAATAGTTTCCAAGTTGTGACAATTGACTCACTTATCGATGTTTATTTTAAAATTAAACTTATTTGCATAGCTATTATCCGACTTGAGTTTGTTTACGATAACAACTACCCAAGTTAGCACGGAATTAATGCATGATTGTAATAGAGAACTAAGTAAACATGAAACGTTATGCCAAATAGGTACTAACACTAGGTTTTGAATCAAGAGTAAACTTATGATTAACCGCCATTACAGTGCGTGCTATTTTTAGAATCCGCACAGAGATCACGTCTTTGTCTGCTGTAATGTAAATGACTATCAACCATTCCAGGTCTCAGAATCCAACTGCGCCGCCGATCAAAACAATACGTTACATAACCTAAAAACTTACAAAACAAAGTGTTACTCACCTAATTCGTCTTTTAGAACCTTCGTCATGTTGCCAACCTTTGTAATTGCACTAAAAAGTACTTATTAAGATTCACAGAGAGGTTATAAACACGAATGTCTGTTAACGTCACGTCATTTTGACAGGTGACGCGCGATGTGACCGCGAGTTCGCGCGGCTAGGGACGCCCGGGAGAGTTCCCCGAGCGGTGGTGTATTCTGCTGTCGAATGACATAGTTTAGGGAGTGAAGTAGTCGGAGGAGCGTAACTCGTCTTAGCTTCTCGCGGCCAATGAACGGCACGGCCCGATGCGCCAAGGTCACTGGAGGCAAAACCGGCGGCGCGGCCCGGCAGAGGGCAGCACGCGGCGCGAGCGACTGGCACGAGCGGCTGGTGCGCTGCCCGTATGGCAACTAAACAGAAACACTGTAAGTAGTAAGTATGGCCCGGCATGATGCGCCGATAAGCGGTATTATGGAATAAATAAAAACGCGACGCGTTCTGAATGTGAATGAATGTGCAGCAAACTTTACGTCATTTTATTCATTGTCTTTTTAATACCCACTTGGATGCAACATTGAATACTTTCTAGCAAGTCATAATAGGTAGGTCGGCAGGGAGGCTCTGTATTCGCTTTAAAGCAATAACATTATGTTTTGAAACAATACGTGGACGAAAATAGATTGTCAAGTTTGTTGACACTGCCGGCTAAAAGTACTTTTTTATGGTAAATTAATAAGCAGGCTTGCCGGTCTACGTCATTAAATGGGTGTACTTAAATTATTATTGCTTAAGAATAAAATTTACGTAGTGTAAAGGTTCCTTAACAACAAACTATAATTTATTTATGAGACTATTTCCTATACTATGTATATTTTGCATATTTATATTTCTTTATTAATCCTCCAAATCTAAAAATCCTTATAAACTATAGAAATTTAGTTTACGATTATTATCATCAATAAACCTTTTGCTACTTGACGCTAGATGGCAGTAGAAGATCGAAATAAATTGTAACAAATGCATAAAAACTTAGTGAACTAATCACATACTGATATTTTTTACCTTTAAGACCATCTTAATGCTATTTTAATATAAATATTTCGAAGATCATCATCACTAGATTTTTTTTCTTGCTTCATGAAGTAGTTACTTGTACTAAACTCGGTCATACGGCATTACCTTACATTTAGCTAACCAGTCAAACTATAACCCAGTCACGCTTTTAAAACAAAATACATTCAGAAATCAGTTGGTCATACTTGATTTCTGAACAGTAATCTAATAAAACACATAATTTTATTATTAAATTCGCGGATTCGGCGAAGATAGACGTCTAGCTTCGCCGGGTAGGTGTGGTCCGAAAATGATGTCGGTAATAATAGGTAACTGATCTCTAATTGGATTTGTGTGAATAAGGCCTAGTTTACAGAAATAGTATACCAATTATCTCGCATCCGACTATTATGCATATATTGACATTATGCAACAATGTAACAACTCCCATTACACAAATTTAATAAGGTTGTCCCTACAATGTAAGTATGGTCATTTTTGCTGTAGCAAAAATACTGCATGTAACTTAATAAGAAAAAATAGTTCACAAAGTTAAAATTCCTGTATTCCGCTTTCTACGTGGTAATCAGTTTAAATTGGACAGAGTAGGATCTACGGTGTAAGTTGACTAAGCTTAGAAGGATAGATTCCTCCACATAAAATTTAAGGAGTCTTTTCATTTCATAAATCTCCTGTTGTCCTTAACTTCACCCACGCAGTCGTTAAAAAGTAGCCAATGTAATAACCAAGAGCGCCAGCAAACTCCATACCAAATATCATCAAAATTGATCTATCGGATTAAGCGTGAAAGAGTAACAAACATCCGTCCATGTACCCATACTTAAAAAGGCAGGATGGATCCATCCGTGACCAACATCAACAAAAAAAAATAAGCCTCATTAACCATGCTCCCAATAATACCAACTGGTAGTATTCAGTGAAATCAATAAATTCTAAAACTAAACAAAACACCACAGACGTAATAAAGATACGGTCATTTAAGCCGGTAGACAGGTCATGATCTACAAGTCACATGACAAAGATGAGTCGATTGGTTTACAATATTTCTCTACACTTCGATCGGGGTACATGCATTAGACACGTGCCTTACGAAACTGAGCATATGTCAACACCTACTAATACAGTTGTAACCCACGCAAGTGCCGCCACGTGGATTCCTTATAGAGGCATGTAGTGTATCATCACTACAGTTCTCATGAATTAAGGATCACGAGAATAGATTTTGAGGTATTTTTGGTAGCTTTGATTGATTAATGTTTTGGTATCCCGCACATTGTCATGATAGTTCACAGTTTAAACGTAGGCACGTTGTTTGAAATAAATTCGTCACATATAAAAGGGGTTGCCCGGCCTTGTACTTAGACCTACTTGAAGAACTTCAGTTTGTTTAAAGCATTACAAAGAGAACTCTTCTATCTGAGTAGTGCTATTGATTATTTTTCTTTCAACTACTAATCTGTCAGAATCGAAAGATCTGACGGCAGAAATCAATCTTCTAGGAAGCAGGGGATATCATCCATTCAAAGCTAACGGGACATAATTGGCTACATAATTAGGGGTGTAAATACCTAGTTTCCCGTCTCGACTGACTTGCAAAATCACAGGTAGATTGATGACTGCTCAGCAACGTCTTCGAGTCGTGCAAGTTCCTGGCACTACCCTCTCACTTCAATTTTAAAAATGTTGAACTTCAAAACACGGATTTTCAATACACTGGCTACAAGAGTGGATGCGGTGAAGTTTGCATTGACTGGACTCCCAACTTCAGGATAAACAGTATTAATACTTTTATTATACTTAAAATTATAGCTAAATAAACATAAAACTGCCTCTTTATTACTATAATAATTGCAACATAATAGATCATAGTTAACGATCATTATTTTAGTTCATGGCAACCATTTGCCTTGCGTGAAGCACGAGTTCAGCCTATTATAGTAATCATTACGTGTTCGCATATTTAGTATTTGAAAATTTTAGATCACCTGTTTTTAATAGTTTCTCTTACTTAAACTCCTTTTTTGTACCGTTAACATCATGTTTTTATAAAAAGCTAGCTAATTCGAGTAGATATAAATTGGTAGCTACCAGGTAGTGTCTCTGTTTGAGGATATAATTAATATAGGTGTGTTGGTATGCATATTCGCAACAAGAATTAACTCAACTCTCGGACTAAAGTGATGGTTTTTTAATGTGACGGCGTTAGTTCCGTAGCACTAGGGTAATTCCAGGATACATGCCTCAGTGGGATAGATGACTTGATTTTTATTTCACTAAGTTAGGAGCACTGTGAGAGTTATTTTTTTCTATAAGTAACGAGCCCTCCCCCCACCAACCTAAGTGCCAGATAGACTGTGGACAAAAGCTCACGCGTTTCGTCTGGGTGAGTAAAAATCTTCCGCGGCGAGAAGACAAAAGGCGCCAAAATAAGATTCGTAAGTACTTTTAACAGTGTATCTTTTCTCTCGCCTATAATGTCTATTTTTTTTCTATTAGTCTGCTTGCATTGAAGATTGGCCTATGTAAATTGATAGATTTTATAGTCATTAAAGGTCATTTTTTGTTTTTATTGAGAAGGGCTTCTATCCCCTACAAAAAGTATAGTTGCCTCGTTTTTTATTAGGATAGATGCCCCTAAGGGCAACTATCCTCAACTGTTTTTATAAGAGTTGTTTGGTTGCAGAAGAGCAAAATGCTTCGTAAATATACAAGAAAACAGGGTGTTATCCTTCGCGCCTGGACCGAAGAAAGTATGCTAGCAGCGTTTGAAGAGATGAAAAAGGGAGAGAAGGGCGTAAATGAGATTTCCAAAATGTATGGCATAGGTACCATCTAGAACATTAAGATGAAGATTTGTCAAAAATGATCAACAAAAATTGACATTAGGTATGTTCTAGTTTATGTTAAGAATTACTGTATCTATTACCTTTTGATTTAAATTTCAAATATGTTGATTATTATTAAAAAAATATGTGATCGTTAATAGATGATAATGTTTTTTAAGTTAAAACACAATAAAGGCTGATTTTTATAATATTATAGTTGTTTGATTTCATAACAAATCAATTACAATGTTTGACTAAGTCGTCAATCTCCTCTAAGGGCACCTATCCTCACAACATTTTTAATGATGAGTCTTCTATCCGCCACAGTAGGCGTCTATCCCATTTTTTAGAGGTCCAGCAAATTACAATTTATACAAAATCTACACAGTCTATATCAAATCTATTCAGATAAAATAATACATTAAGAAATATACTCTAAATATTTCTCAAAGAACACAATGCTCTAAGATTAAAGATTTCGGAATTATTAAGCATTTTCAAAAGTGTGGCATCTATCCTGGACTTACCCTATAGAAGGAAAAGGTGACAGTAGGCCCTGGCATACCAAGTGTTTTTACTTGACTAATTCTGTGTCTTTACAATAAAGATTTTAAAGAGGAAAAAATCAATCGAATTATAAAACAGAATTGGCTTTGGTGTTACAGCATAGCCAACGTTCATAGGTATAAGGTAAACCGAGCCGCGGTGAGTAACCGACATTCTAAAGATATGATACAACGTAAGCCGCAAATAAAGGTCGATTAGCTTCAAGAACAACGCACAGAGACCTCACCATCAACGCTTAAAGTAGTATTATTAAAGTTGTGGAAGAGAGACGCCGCTCTTCATCGTGTAGTGCGCTGTCACACTTATAATATCGCAAAAATATTGATTAAAGACAAGGGGGTCACAGCTGACGTTTAACAAAATGTCGCCCTTAGCTGTCATCATCAAGTGTAATGTAGAGACTAATATAATATTTTAGGAAGTCGTGTAATTTTGCGTAGGTATATGTCTCCATTTTTTTACCGTCAGTGGGTAAAATTCCACCAAAATACATATTGTGTTTCCATTTGAGAAAGACAGGAGTCATTAAACAAACGACGTTCTTTCTCGAAACCAAAATAAAAATGCAAACAATGTTTAATCCAAACCTTCACTGTAATGAAGAAAGATTAAAATAGCTTAACGTTTAATGTGGGCAACATTAAACACAAATTGCTGAAATACTTGTCACACTGAATTCCTTAGTAATTGTAAGGTAAGCAGAAAATTCTCCGAAATTTGGAGGTCGAGTGACGTCATTACAAGCTTCTTGTGATATTGAAATTTTGCTTTACCTTAAACTTCATACAGGTATTGCGAAGACACGTTTTTCCCGTTCCTTGCAACCTGTTGGCAAATTACCATCAATGGGGACTCTTCGATTCGCCTCCGGGCATCGGGAACATTACCTATACTTATTTAAGGCCGGGATGTTAAAGATATCGATTTTGAATATCAATGGATCCAACCAATTATTCTTAATTGACACGGCGGTTGGCAGGATACATTAATTGGTTTAAATTATACCTAGTTGCTAACTTGGTAATGAGAAGTATCAACCGGTAGTCCGGTAGCCATTTATTAAAGGCACGGGGCAATAAAGAAACAAGTCAAAAGTTTTTGAAAATTTTATTTAAAAATAAATTATCGTAGTACAACTTGCACCAATAACAACAAAATTTTGGTTTGAACAACATGAAACCGTAACGTTCGCTCAAAGCATATCAACTTATTAATATTGCGTTCTAGAATTACAAAATTATACACTACACGGTGCTCAAGTTTGACCTAGGATTAAGTATTATTTTATACTATTTTCGTCGTGTAAAACTCACTATCATTCACAACATAAACGGAGATTCGCCCCTCAGATGTTGAGGATACACCGATAAGGACTTGCAACTTTTGTAGTCTGAGACCATATCATGCCGTCTTAAAACCATCTGACTGTGACCATGTAGGCTAAAGCACTATCTCCAAAAAAACAGATCAATGATGGTTTTAACACTTCATAATAAGATGAAACAGTGTAGCACCAACATGAAAGCAATTCTGCACACAAAAAGTTAGACAAAAAAAATAAAAAAGAACTTAGCAAGTAACAAAAACAGCATCTCGCGTCAAGAGTTAAACATCGGTCGAAGGCACGGTATAAAAAGTACGAGTATTTTCTTACAATGCTACTTGATTGTATCGAAAATTATACAAGTTTACTATAATACACGGGTCATGCGATCCTTTCTAGCTCTCATATTGTTTAAAATTCAGAAAAGTGAAAGCTTGCGTTATAAAACTGTATTATAAAAGCTTATTTTAGAGTTTTTCTTTCAAATTACTCGCTTCTCTGAATTAACAAGTTTCTTTAAGTCTAGTTTTAATATTTTCCTATAATCTCATAGCAGACACACAATATAAAACATTATAATTATGTGCTAATCATAACCATTCTTCTAGGATTGCCTCATACTTCCTACCGTCTTGTGTCTAAGTACATTTGTAAAATAAATCATATTGCCCTAATTTTACCTACTCCTATTTATTGTGAACGATATTTCCCTATAAAATTGAAATATCGTTGAAGTGAATACTATACATATTATAAAATGTTTGCTACAGGCAATTCCGTCATAGGTACCTAAAGACAAACACTGATGTCGAAATCCACTTATGGAATTAAAATACTGGATAAATTAAAAGGTATTTTACAGGTTTCTAGTCATGTCATTGTTAATTGTCAGGTTCTAAGAATTGATTTTAGAAATCAATTATCAAATAATCGACGTATACCGTATTCAACGTAGCGCTGGTTCCTCTTGAATTCGTTTAGATGTTTGTAACGAAATTATATAAGAACGGGCTGAAATACGTTTATTTGAAGATAAACTTCTTAATTGACTGCACAGAAACGATGTTTCTGTATTTATTGCCATAAATACGTATGACGCGCCTCGTACAGACGCGCCAAGGCGGGTATCGACCAGGATTCCCCACTACCCCGCTATGCCAAGAGCAAAAAAGAATTTATCCTACATACTATAAATTCAATTTGATTATATACAGTGTCAATTACACTTCTAGTTATTAATCAAAGGATTTCAAAGACTATTCTCAATATCAAGCCAGATAAATTAATCTGTATATTTTGAATTTAGCACAGTGTATAGCTAGCGAAGTGAAAGGACTAAAAATATAGTGAACGTTTTGTTCTGGATGCTATGTGAAAAGTATAGTGACAGCACTTCACTGTTTAGAATGACTTTGTTGCTTTAGTAAGACATCATGATACTGATGAACATCGTACTTTATTTTAGGCAAACCACTTGCGAAAGTTGCGAAGAACATCAAATTTTGAAAATCTGAAGTCGTCGAAGCTGAAAATATTTATCGACGTAAACTCCGGTTGGAAATTATTGAAGTCTCCACGAAAACGGCCTTCAAAGAGACGATAAAAACAAAACCGCAGAACTAACAAACATTAACGTTATAACCAACGATTTATGTAGGACCGATAGTAAAGAGAGTAGTAAAACATTTTTACTATCCAACATTGAATGCCACGTCACAATACCCACTGGCTTACCATTGTCTGGTGACGTCATCGATTGCGCTAATTGGCACGGTTAACCAATGTATTGTGTTTGGACCTATACCAACTTCCTTCACCTCATAAATCATTGTGTTTTGTTTTTTGTTATTGAACTTGGCCGGCATCCAAATGCAAACACATTAAAAACAAGTAAAGTTTTGCGGCAGTTAAGTGGTTTATTGGCTGAGGATCTGCCGGTGCGTTAAATTTGTATGATCTGTTTGGAATCTTAAATATCGGAACGAAAACGCTTGATGGCTACAAGAATTTCATCATCTTTCGAAAGCGATCTTATATTCCCAAAATTTCCAACAAATTTTGCTAGGTGTTTACCGAAAATAGCTACGTCTTCTACCCTTACTATAGCAACAAAGTCACTTAGCTTTACAATCTTATCAAGTACAGCCTCGCACCAAAGTTCCGCTCACTCGGTCATACACGTTGGTGTTATTCAAGCTGCTTGTACATGTCTTCTATCTGTGGCTTGAAGTAACTCCTGATCTCTGGTCGTTTCGCCTTCATCGTCGGAGTCAACAGACCGTTCTGTACTGAGAATGGGTCGGGATGTAGGTAGATGTCCTTGACCTGTTAAAGATAAAAAGTTGTTTCAAAAATTTGATCTCAGATACCCATAATAAAGTACAGAAATCGTATAATCAAGTTTTGTTTACAGTTCTGTAGGTAATATTCGGGAAAGTGAATTCTAGATCGTTCAGTAAGTACATTATTATTAATGTTATCGTTGTTTACGTAATAATTATTGCTGAAATTGAATCTATTCCGAGAATATTATCATGATCTAATCCAGGATTTCGTACGACCACTATATTAAACAGACACATAAACTGCGTAGAACCACATCCTTTCGATATTAATCTAATATTTATCGGCTTAACGAAACCGTTTTCGTAATCATTTTTATTTTAGAAACTAAACCCATATAGGCCGATAATGTTTAATTACTTCCTAGTTTTAAAAATAACTTGACAATTTTGGGTTAAGGTAAAGTATTGGACTCAATGTAATATGGCCATCGATTTGGGCTTATCATGTAACCAAAATAGAGTTCAGAGATTACTGTGATAGCGATCGGAGATAAGGATGTGAAAAACAAGAATAGTTGTGCGCTAGTCGGTTTCATTCTGAATATAAATGATAATGCGTCGTATTTTATGAGATTTATTGCATATAAAACAGTTTATTATTACTGTGATAATGTGAATCCGAACGCTGTTGGTGACGGAATCCACACAATGATTGTAGTCATGGGTGTGTCATTTGTTTTATGATCGAAATTAATATCAAAGCAACCTTATGTTTACAAAGAAATGTATTTTTTTAAGCGCTCATTTTGAATGGAAAAGTACTACTTGCTGGTTATTTAATCACGAAAATTTTCAGCAATAATTTTGACGATCACAATGGCTTCTCTAGATTGTAAAAAAATACGAAAAAACATTGATTCATTGTTTTCAATGAAATTTTATGTGACACTAACGTTTAATCCTGTTAATATATTTATTTTTATATGACGCAGACAACGTTAAACATGCTTAGGAAACTTTATTCGAGATTAGCATCAGTTGGAATCTGTTTGGCAGCTACTTGTATTTGTGATAAGAAATTAGTCTTCTTATAGCTGATAGTATCAATATTTATCACCAACGACACTGAATGAAAACGTAAACTCAAATGAAATTGAAATTCAGGCAATGATAAGGTGGCTGTTGTAAAAACGTTCGAATGGAAATTGTTGAAAAAACTAAATTGTTGCCATGCCTCAATTTTCCTACTGTTTTCCAAGAAATAATCAGGAAATGATGATGGATTGTTGAAAAAATACGTTAAAATGGAAACAATTTTGTCAATAGTATTGCAAATGTCAAAAATATTTATAGGTACAATCTTACAGCATATCTCGTAAACCTACGGTTACAGTCTTGTTTTAATTAAAAAAAGAACTATCTTAACATCATCGATTTCACCAATCACAATCTTTCCTCCTCATGGCCAGGCTTCAATCTTTTATTATTTGCCTTCCTCTCGGTTTTGTTTCTGTTTCTTCGGTCCTTTGCTAATAATACCTACTCATTTAGTTTCTTGTTTATTTAACTGATTTAAATAAAATACGACATGGAGAAATTCAACTTCTAAAAATTGGATCTCCTACGGTAGCAGAGCCAGAAAAAAAGTAATTTCAAACGCAATATTTCCTGAACCTGCTCAAAATGTTTCCATTGCTGAAAAACTAGGCATTTATTTTATGAAATTTGAATAGTTCCTCATCCTCGCGTCGTGTTCCTCAGTGTTGAGGGTCGTGACTACCCCTAAGGAGCAACTTTTCTTTCACGACGTGTCTCCATTTCTTCCGGTCCTTTGTTAGTCTCAAGAAAAAAATCATGGATATAATAATAATATACCCTATCATCCTAATTCCTCACCTGTTCGAAGGTCTTGAGTCCAGCGTTCCTGCCCCACTGCAGCATGTCCTCGAGGATGATCTTCTTGACGCGCGCGTCCTCGCACAGCGCGGAGAAGGTTCCCTTGATGCCGTTCTCGAGCGCCCAACACTTCACCACGTCCACGTCCGGGACCACCACCGCTACCACACATGACTGCGGATACGAAGAACAAGTGTTTGATAATAAAGCAAATAATGAACTGGATGCAAATTAGAGCAGCAGAAAAGAGACTACTACATTTTTTATAAGCTTTTGCGCCTATAGATTTGCTTTAATGTTGTTTCAGGATTGTCATTCTTATAATGACAATCCGCTTCGATAAGTCACGTGATTTGGACTTGCCAAAGTCTGGCTAAATGAGCTCTAACTGTAATTGCACATTTTGTCAACCTCTTACTTGAGATCAGTCTAATTAGAAAAGTAAACAAAAATAAAACCTTTTAAATGCTAATAATACCTTGTACGGTTTTGCTCAGTTTTATTTCACATTATGTCATTTTAAACAGCGAGACTGATCCCAAGATATTTTCATGTTGTTTTACCTACTAATTTTTGTCCCTTCATAGAGGGAGTTTATAATATAAAATACTTGAACTACCTATTATAAATAAATTACCTTTAATGACTCGCCATGCACGAAAACTTGTTCAACGTATTGACTCCTAATGTAGATGTTCTCAATTTTTTCAGGAACTATGTATTCGCCTTGTGACAGTTTGAAGATGTGTTTTCTTCTGTCAATGATCTTTAAGGTGCCATTCTGGAATTAGAAACAAAATAATTGTTAATACATACCTGTCTCCAACAAAATATACAAAAGGTGAGAAATAATTTAGAACCGCATAAAAAAGTAATAGCAACGACTCGTTTATGTACGTGTTGCTAAGATTTTTTTCCATTTGGCTTACTCCATCCAATTGAAAACAATGCTTGAATGTTTAACGCTTAACAAAATTGTTGTTTAGTAAGTCAATTTACACATTTTGTACATAATTTTCCCGTAGCGAGCATAAAACTTAACAAGCTCATCATAAGTTCACTTATTCTGCGGGATTTGACGTAAAAAGATCCAAGTGACAATCCCAATTGAAAGAAAAATATTACTAAACTAATTACAATAATTAATATTAGTTATCCTATCCATACTTGCTCTTTGCTACTCTGCTCAATGAAGAACTTGATAGAAATGATCACCAGCCACCAATCTTTACTATAAAAGAAGCTATAAATAGATCATTTTTGACATGTGATATAATTAGCAACTGTATAAGCCTGTTACCCATATCTACTACTGTATTTGTTCATTTATATACAGGAGCTGTTGGTGAAAATAAATAAATGTTATCTTACCGGCAGCCACTTGCCGACGTCCCCGGTGTGGTGCCAGCCGTCGTGGTCGATGACCTCGCGCGTCTTCTCGGGCTCCTTGAAGTATCCCTTGAACACGTTGGCGCCCTGCACGCACACCTCGCCCTGCCCCTGCGACGCGTAGTACTCCATCTCCGGCACGTCCACTAACTGTAATACCGTGTTTAACGTCAATATCTTGACATGTCATGGGTCAAAGAAGTTTGGGACTTAGGAGTTGGTCTTAACGCGGAGCTAAAGATTCGTGATCACATAGTCATAGTCAAGTGCTGTAAATAAATAAATATTTTGGTTTTGTCAAGAAAAAGTGCGTTGGAAGGCCAGAAAGTGATGAGGATTAAAAGAAAAAAGAAAATATTGACTTGTTTGTAACTGATTTTATCGTCTTTGTCCAGAAAAGGGTAGGTACCAAAAACGAAAAATCTTTGATTTGACGACTAAGAGATTAGAAACCTAAAAAGGTTCCGACATTACGGAATGTTGTGAGCGGAATGATGATATTATTGGGAAAAACTAACTCACAATGATGATGGAAGTAGTTGTCTGGTAAAGAAAACATCAAATACTTTAAGAGCTTCTTTAAAATATGATCTAATAAATTTTGCCATTGAACCAATCTAAAACCTAATGCAAAGTGAAAAGATTTATGTTCTTGATTGAAGTTTAATCCAGCTCTGATGGATCACATTAAGATTATTTTCTAAAACAACAATTTTAAGGCCAGCGATTACGGAGTCACTTGTGCAATGAAATATGTGGATAAAAGTGTAGCCATGAATCATTTTGGAGTGAGACGTATTAATATTTGAGCTAGAAATAAATCTGGCTGTCATCACATTTATCATAGCCGACGAAGGCCGATCAATGCGGTAGTGAATTCTCCAGATATTTTTGCTAGGAAACTTACAGAACTACCTCGTTCTACGTGAAAGTGTATAAATAAGTCGATGCCATTAATCTGGACAGAGTAAACAACTGGAATTCATGACTGCCACTTACTGAATCCTGGATTTAACGGTAGTTTGTCACGCCTTTGACTCACATGTTTTGGCAGCTGTCGATACCAAGTAGGTGTTAAATAAATTAGTCCGTGTGTTATTGTTTGAGCTAAATTTAAGTTTTTTATTGGAAAATAAACACTATTAGATCCAGCAATGTGACTTAGTCGACTTAACCCTAACCACAACAAGTCAGTTTTGTTTAACTGAACGTTCAATAACCCGTTAATGACTGGAGGTCTCAGTCGTGGCATTGCGGTCATCTTTTGTTGTCAGCACGTCTCCTTTGTCCCGGGTCCGAGTGTGGGTGAAATGAGCAATAAAATGAAATTACCTTCACTTTGCAACAAGCGACGGGAGGTCCGACATGTTCAGGCACGTGGTCGCCCTGAACTGTGAGAGTGACTGGCGCCGTGCATTCCGTCTGACCGTAGCCCTCCACGATCTGTGGAACATACCAGAATATAATTAGAAAAGTGATCAAGTCAAGGATTCTAAAGCACATTTTTGTCTGCATTATACCTTTTTAGATCGGGGATTTTATGAACATATCATTTCGGAAGGTTAGATATACAATATATGAATATGTTTCATTGCCTATCGGTTGGTAACTGGACTTGGTTTTAAAAAGCCTTTTAGGTTTTCTTTTAGTATTAAAAAAAATAATTCACCTACAGTACATAAAATACGGTTCTAAATTCGATTGAACATCACGCCAGTAAATTAAATCGAGACTCATTTTATGAAAGTGTGTTCGAATTACATGCATAACGAAGCTATCGCCCCTACTATTAGGTACTATCAGGAGCGAATCTTTTTAAATTCACGCTAATATGAACAACAGGAAGTTCATTATCAGTACAGTACAAACATGATCGTGTTGCATCAGACGATACAATAACTAAGGTAGTGATTACATAAAAGCGGAGGTAGAAGGTACTAACGACGTGAGTGCTTTATTAAAACGAACGACGTAATAGGAAGTCATTGAAAATAATAAAGAATTAAAACAGAATGCATGAGTGCATGTGAATCATGCGGTATCTTAAACAAGCAATGTTATTGCGACAATTGACCTGAGATCTCAATTAACGGAACCGTTTCATAAACGTTATTTTATATTGTTGTTCGTTATTAAACGTTATAATATAAAAACTGTTAGGGAAGACAGAATTCAAATGAATAGGGGAAATGATTTGACAAAAAAAAAATGCAATAAGCACTATTTGCTCTCCTAAAATCTTTAAGTGAATGATGACAGTGACCATAAAATGTTTATTGGTAATCCTACTAAAACAGCCTGATTCTAAATTATAAATTAAAGTACAAAGGAATCATTATCTCTAGTTTCCACTTATGTAGGACCCGTTATCTTCGAGTGCATAACAACAAACAACAATTAACTTTCGAGAATCAACAAGCCTTGTTTGCTTGTCCTTATAAAATGATAAACACTCAATAATGATAAATGTAAGTGGACTAAACAAGTGAAGAGGACACTCGTGTAGAGAAAGACTTCCTTAATAATAATATGATAACAATAAACACTAACTAACAGTAAAGAGTCGAAATAGATCGAAAAAAATGCGACTTTACAGTCAAAATTATGAAAAACCTTCAATTGTTTCATTTTAGCATGGGAATCTTGACAAGAATGTGGACGTTAAAAGCGAAAAACATGCCGTTACAATGTAGTAAAACCCGTTTTTAATTAATTAATTTAATTTTCATATGAAATTTTGCAACAGACTGAAATTTTAAGGTCATTCACACTAATGTAAGCAGAATTAATAAATAAATTCAGAATGCCTCTCATTGTATCTCATGAGACACTAACAGTAAATATTTTCTATTTGAAACTAAACAAAGAAATATTTAATAGTAATAGATATGCAGTTGATTCAGATAGTCAATGGAACAATCATAATATTTGTGAGGAGAAAACAAACAAACCGGCAAATATAACGGGCGTCATAATCAAATATGAGCAGATTGATATAATATTATTCCAGCCTGTGGATACCAATGTTATGATATAAAATAAGAGCAAAGCCGGTCTCGAAATAGCAGAAAGGACTGTTGGCGGTTTTCCATACGACTGGATAGTATCTGAGGTATGCTCAAAGATATAATCGATGCCGGAATCCATGTTGGAATTAACTGTCGAGTACCACGAAAACAGAATGGTCTAAATATAAAGCATTGTTTCATTCAGTGTTTTCAATTGATTGTGAAAATAATTTGAGGTTTATCCAAAGAATTCACGTCAACATCGGTTTTGGCAACTGTATATATAAGCTAATTGGTGAAATGATAGACAATACGAGTACAGGTGTTGAAAGAAAAGATCTTAATTAAATAAATAATCACGTCGTAATTATAACGATCGGAACCGGCGGCGGATATAGAAATAGGCGGAAAGAAAGTAGTTGATTTATCTGTCTATAAAAAGCAATCCATATCTCTTAGTAATATTATGAAGTAAACGCGGTAGCTTGCATTGCATTCCCGTGGTCCCGATGAGGCACTTGGAAGTTTAAGTCGGTAAGAACAGTCATTCCCCAAGGCAGAGAAAGTCCATGATTATTTCCCCGGGTGAAAAAATCTTAAAAAGCCAAGTAGTAACAAGCTTTGTGAATGTTGGTTGTATATGGTTAGTGTTACGTACCAGGCAGCCGAGCGCGCAGCGTGCGAAGGTGAGCACGTTGCCGGCGAGCGGCGCGGAGCCCACCACCATGATGCGCAGGCGCCCGCCCATACCCTCGCGCACCTTGCGGAACACCAGCTTGTCCCACACAGAGTCGCTGCGGACTATGCCTCTGCGAATACCACAATTACATTATACTAGGCTCTGATGTGGAGGATGACAGAGTTCGCATTGAGATGGGAGCGAACCTGTCTGAGTATGATTATAATCCTATAAGCGGCCGAGATTTGGACAGTGTAAACCAAGTAAATCGACAATCGGATAGTCCTATGATATAAAATGATAACAGGGTTAGGATGGATGCGAGTGAAGGATACTAGCTAACAGTAGTTAATTGTAAAATTTGTTGCAGTACAATATTTAAACTTGGTTCGATCAAAATGTTAGTCACTAACAGTATTGCTTTAATCACTAAAATTAAGCACAATAAATTAAGTAGGAAGAGCGAAAGAATCATTAAAGCTTTACTTAGCACATGCCTACGAAAGGCAAAGTAAAATGATGGGGCAGATAAACAGCTGGCTTATAATCAACTTTAATGTACGCCTCGGGAGGCTACAGTATAATTAAATTTCAAAGAGATATTAATTATAAGACACGTTTTATTCTAAATAATCATGCTCTTCCTTTTCGTTTTATAAAGAGAATTCAATTAATATAGTCATTAATAATTCCGTGTACTAACGATAAGTTAAGGCTTTGACTCGTGCTCAGTTATTAAATATGCATTGAGGTAAATATATTATTAGCATGATATTCTTATTAACAAACGTGGTTGCTTCCACAGCTGTACCTTCAATTAGCGTGTGATAGAACATACTAGATAGTACGTTCTACGTAGGTCAAATACTTAATTACGTTTCTATTTGATAGCTGTTTGTACTAAAGTATTATTATCTACCTCTTCAATTCCGACTCCTTGGCTGATAACGCCATATTGAACAGCAACTTCTTTATCTTCGAGTTGGATATCTCAGATTGTGCTTTGTCGTAGAGTCTGTTGAGTAGTCTGGGTACTGCGGGCATCATGGTCGGCTTCAAGGCAGTTAGGTCGTCGCCTAACCGCCGAATATCGCCGCTGTAGAAACCTACAGCTCCTCCTACCATGTAGAGAGCATTCTGAACACGGAAGAAAATACATTGATTAAAAAAACTGATTAACTAGGAAACAATCAAACGTATAAGGTAAAACTTAATGGCAAATTGGTAAAATAGAAAGTTTCACTTCTTTACAACTTCATTCATCACTTTGCTAACAATGGTATTCAGATTAAATGTTCTGCAGTCATATTAAAATTTATAGTAGACTTAAGAACAGAAATTAGTAGACATTGATTAACAAAACATCACAATGAATCATCCATCAACCACATAATGGTAATAGTTTACCTCGCAACATCGCTCCAGCATATGCGCGAGTGGCAAGAAGGAGATCATGACGTCATGCTTCATGGGCCTGTGCTCGCCGAGCTGCATGATCACGCTGCACATCGAAGCCACCACATTCTCGTGCGTCAACATCACGCCTTTAGGCATACCTGTCGTTCCCGATGTATAACAGATCGTGCACAGACTTTCTGGTTTCGGTGGCTGCAAGTAAAACACGTTTTGTAAAATACTGGAAACTTTAAAAACATTTCGTTTCTGTAATTGCGCGAGTCTTTTGAACGACAATAAAAATAAAACTAACCATGCAAGGGTGGTCCTTTTGGGCTCCTTGTATTTCTACATCGCTGAACTTAATGATTTCGACGCCTCGGCTCCTCGCTCTTTGATGGGTAGACGGAGAAACCTCCTTAATGGTTATAAGTTTTCTCAAACATCTAGGCGACTGATCGAGCAGCAGATTGGCTTTTTTGTCGTCTTCACAAATAACTACAGTCATTTCGGCTGGAAGGAACAAAGGGAATAGTTAGATGGCAATCTAAAAAAATAAATAACACACATGCCTTGCCCTGGCTTTCTGAGAAACGTTGACAATAAAAACTGAATCGCTAGTTAAAGTCCGATTCCAGTGTCTAGACACAAAAGGAATTAGAGTATATTGAATAGACGTTTTATAAATTATGTCCCTTAAATTTTAAAACAAAGGAGGAACTTTATAAAAAGCCTTTTGGTTGCCATAGGAACAAACAAAACTTACTTTGATTAACAATGAAGGCACATGCATTAGCTCCAAGAGTATCGTACAGTGGTACAATGACCATTGAATAACAGTAGGCAGCTTGTTCTGTCATCACCCATTCAGGGCAATTCTGTGAATATATACCTGGAAACAAGAGGCATGTAAGTTAAGCAAGAAAAACATCGCCCATGGTAACAATACTATTGGAAATTCTTATGAAACTAACCAACAAATGTGTTTTGTCCAGGAACGAGTCCTTGGCAAATGAGGCCGGACCCGAAGTTCTTCGCTCGCAGCAAAGTTTCATTGTACGTTTGCCATATGTATGGCTTATTTGGTCCCTCGCGCCAACCCAGGCAATTGCCATTATCTGCAACGAGATTAACGTTTTGTCATTTAGTATGGTATTTATTATGGTTTTCATATATCACGTCTTCAATCTCATAAAGCTGTCTCAACTCTACTAGCAGTTAAGTAGTGGAATATTCCGCACACGATAAACTCGCAAATTGTTCTACGTTTTATTTTTATTAAGGCAATGAGTACAAAGAACTCGTGTAAGTATTATGGTAAAAAAAAAACAACAAAAAAAGCAAGTGTCCCGACTACTCTAGTGGCACAAATTACGTTTAACTGTATCCTGTAAACCTGTTTGCGAATGATGTTAACAATATTTTGTAATACACGGGTATTATCGTATTTATCGCTAACGAGCGGAAATGTGGAGGGAAATGAGGTGGGTCTTAGAATTGTGCCTTGGGGCACTCCCTGCATTGCAATTGTGTGTACCATTCTGTTACTTTGAATGCAGGTTATTGTACATAACTATACGAGTGTATAGACGTATACAAAGACTACAAGTTAGTTGCAACTATCTAAATGCGAAGACCCTTTTGAATTATTCTGAGAAATACGTATGAATAGGTTTGAGCACCTCGTCATAAGAAATGACAGCAAAATTGCATCGTACTCACTTGATTCTTTGACGCCCCGTCGGAAAGTCTCATAAAGTGTGCGTGTATCCTCGTGTAAGTAGCGAAGAAAACGACCATTTTTCGCTTCTTTGTAGAATTTTGACACACGAACCATTTCGGGGCCCTGTAAAAAAAATGAAGTTAAGTGTCTCATTTTTCTCCAAAGGAAATGACTTCAAACCACACTTCAACATTTTATTTAAGGAAAACTTAAAACAAAGTAAACTTGAAATATAATATTCATTAGGAAAATAATTTCGTAAAGTAAATAACTGCGGTGTCATCGCACTGAATCCTTGCATGTATCTCCATGGAACTAATCTGTTGTAATCTTATTAACAAGCTCGCTGTCATCGGATTATTACTCCAACCTAGTAGTGGCTAATGAGGAGCACATTTAACTAAACATTTACATAAAAACGAGAACACCCGTGTGATAATTTTCATACTGTAAGTTTATAATTATGAGCTTCTATTGAGTCTGCTGAAACAAATCGGGAATCCCGAACGTCTACGTAAGTAAAGCGATCGTGAGCTTGAAATATAAAAATAATAGAGAAGCATGCTCAAAAAATAGTTTCATGTAAATAAATAAACCACAGTAACATAGATGTCAGTCACTAAAATCATATGCAAATGCTTCTCCGTTAACCTAATGACATAGTTGGCCTACTAACTCCGAATCTTGACTCGCAGCGAGCACTCTTACACATTACGGTATATTATTATTACAGTTTGCACAATGATAAACGGAGCGATGAACGGGTCAAAGACACTTGTGGGAAAGCAAAAAACATAATTTGATGATAGAATCGGCAAACTATAAAACGTTATGTCATTAAGGTTATGATTGGATTTCAATGATGGTTACTCTACAGTTTTCATTATTATTTTCCATTGTCCTATTACAATGAACTGTAAATTCACATACTTTATTTTTCTTTGTATAAATTAATGAAAGGGGAAAATTCAGAAGAGCTGTTTTTGTAAGCGTTGTCACCAGTCCGTTTTACGACCAAGATTTGTTTACCTTGAAACAGACTGCTGCGACAGATATTTTATTAACATTTTATTTTTATATGTATGTTATTATATGTTATGATGTTTCCGTGTTAATACTAAAATTATTAATAACTTGTAGACATAACATTGTTGTTGTTTGTCACAGCTGTGAAACGTTTCATAATTATAAAATAATTTATATTTTAAATATCGTAAAAGCTTCTACCATTAAGAAGTGGAAATAGGAATGACAGATTTCCTTCTATTAAATTAAAATATGAAAAAATCAAATGTGTTAAACATCAAGCAACCTGATCTTGAATTTAGTATGCAAGGTCGAAAGGAAATTGGTCACGCGATGCCAACTGAAAAATGTGCCGGTTTTGTGACCGAGTATTTATAACAAAACGACGTGACACATACAATTTGTCCGCTCTATTCTCAGTTGAGTAAAGATATCAAAATTGTCGTGGTTTTGTGTCAAAAACATCTTAATAATCATGTTGTTGAAGATGTCAGTACTACTCAGTACTGTATTTTTAACGGTCCACGGCTGTCGGTTGTACTACTTCAGTACGTAATTTGGCGAGACCCTAGTCTGTACCAGCCAGAGCAATCCATTACGCTGCTCTAAGTGTTTATTCAGCCCTTAATTTATTATAATTATAATTGCATTTTTTGGCCGTGCTAATTAATACGTTACTCCTACGTGCATATAAAACTTGTAACGTATTACATAAGATGTGAAGTTCTGCTGCTAATATGAGCTGACATTGATGGACGAAAGAGTTTTACATGGGCGTGGTGCGTCATATTAAAATTCTAAAAATACTGTAGGAAAGCCCTGAGGGCGTGACGGGATACAAGTGGAGTTATCTTGGCAATGGGAATTGTGATGTCTCCGAAATAGCTGACATTGTCGACGTGTTTAGCTCGCAAGCATTTCCGCGTAAATCGTGTCGTAAGATGCTTTTAACACTTCGTTACAGTGCAGTAAAGTCAAACGATTAAAAGTGGTGAGCTCATAGCACCGAAACGTTATAATATTTTAATTACTATTAGTTAAATATTATTATCCCTTGAAGTATAAGTTCTTTGTCTTTCTGACGTGAGCATTCTACTTCTCTCTAGACTTTATGTACCTATTTATAAAACATACACGTGTTTTCAGTTATGCATATCGTTTGACCCAAAGCATAAGTGTTAATAATTCATGTTTGTAGAATAACGAAAGTAAAACTGTTATAAATTGACATTCAAATAAACAGAATATTTAGCATGCCTCGCTTCACCTACCTAATAAATTCGAATGAAGTATCTAGGTTCAACAAACGATCGGTAAATTATCTGTCAAACCGCATCGACTTACTGTTTTACATTTAAACGAATGCATTTTTAAACGTATAACGGGGTATATTACTGACTTGTAAAATACTTACTTAACGATTTTATGGTAATGCTTTATTTCCATTAAAAAAGAGTTTAGATTAAAATAAAGAATAAACATACCAATGCTAAAATCTGAATCATTATTACCTTGCGTATCTTCGTGTTATCAGTTTAATTAAAAATAATTAGCTGAATATTTATCATTAGTGATGATGAGTAGGTATGCAAAAATCTGGCCGATCACCAAAAATGTCACGGGACGACGCCTTACAGGGTTCAACACCGTTAAGATGTGGTAAACAAAGTCGTTGTGTAAAACAAACATACCTACTATAAGCTATAGAATAGTTATTGACTCACTAAAGTGATCAAGAGCGGCGACAATTCGACAATAATAATTCCTCACAGCTTCTGCGCTAGTCACTAACAATAAATTCTTTACTAATTAAGGAATGGAATTATCTTGTTTCTTATCAATCACAAATTGCATGTCAATCGTTGAGGTGTGGTCATCGTTCCTGTTTTAATTAGTGTGCCTAAATTAATTATTGAAACGTGAGTCGTTGTTTAGAACTTTTAATAATTAATTACGAAGTTCTTAAAATGTTTGATTAATAAGTTCTGGCAATCAGAGCTGCTGGGGAGATAGTTGCATTTCTTTTTCCGCATTCCGACCACAGGGAGTGGTGAAGGGTGGGCCAATTAGGATTGTCTTCATCAATTTCTTGACAATTAGTGAGCTATTCAATTTATACGAGACTTCTTGGCACCCTTTAAAGAATTAAGTTTACACAGAACCATTTTTACACAGATACACATATGCTTTTTAATAAGTATTGCTCACTGACCACAAATAAAATCCTTGATCACAGAAATCCGTTATTTAATATCTAGAAATATTAACACGAGTTCGATTCTAGAAATAAATCATAATTTCTTCTAGTGTTGAACAGTTTATGTTCTGTCAGTTATATCACGTGAATCTGTTGCTGACCGTAGATGTGAAATTATATACAGACGCGCGTCATCACGTGCATTGAAGTTAATGTAAAAAATGCAGCTGTCTATTCAAATATTTACGTCTCAAAACACTGAAAAAAACAATATTTGTGTGAAAATAGTAAAGCTATATGTAAGATTTGAGCAAACGCTAAAGCTTTGCGTCCCAATGTTTCCTGTTCAAATATAATTTATTCAACGTTTAATTAATTTCTGTGTCCTAAGCATCCGTTTATCAAAGAACGTGTGATATCATAAAAGAATTATGACTTTTAAAATAGATGGTCATCATAATAGTGAGGATAGCATTAGTGGTTCCTGTTTGCCAGAACATAAACGCTAGAGATTAGTTTATTCAGCTTTGTGATCTCATATTAGCTGTTTATTCTGATTCTAACACCTACATACTGGAAATCGTAAGCAATGAAATGACTGGAGTGGATCAATCATAAGTTATTAATATCACCATTGATGTTGCGAAACTTGAATGAAATGTTTACGAAGCGCCTTCTTCTTAGCACGTCAATAATTGTTTCGCAGACGGCAAATATAATTTCCCTGACATGGGAAACGGCCACCACCATGCGAATTTAGATGAGACACAATACGGAATAGAGCGGTATCTCTTGTCACACGTTTTCACCATGGATGTGTAGCGAGGGATGTGTGTTCTACGACCAGCTTTATAAAAGGTAGCCTGTGACAATTAGGCTATAATGTAAATGAAGATGTACTCAGTCACGCAAACAACATTATCAATACATACATCTTCACCTTAATTTAATTCACGCTATTTTTTAAATCTTACGAGACCAGAAAGCATAAGCCATAAATTAAATTAAAATTAGAAGTTTATTTGCGTATTCGTGTTACACAATCTTTAATAAATTACGATATAGCAAAAATAACAAGTTCGTTACAAATTCAAGCGTTACTTGTAGCCTAATGCTATTATGTCAGTTACGAAGAGTGATTGCGTGCGAAACACGTAACAATCGTTTGACTCGATTATTCTCGATACATCCCGTGACACGTCTGGTCTGTTTGCCAAAAATCTATAAAAAATGGTCGTGAGTAAACGACCCTTTCATTTAATGTATTTACGTTTTGTCAATATGTTAGTATTGGTTTGAAAGAATGTGGCAGAGAGATTTACTTTTTGGATTGTTAAAAATAGGTTTTAAACAAAATGAATATAAAAAAAACAGTAGGTAAGTAGGCAATTGTCTTGATTCAGGTTTTCTTTCTAATTCATAACTATACAAAAATAGTAAATATTAACAGATATACCTATGTATATCCAACATGTAAAATTGATAACCTACAAATAGATAGTTTATTCCGAAGAATAGTAGAAAATATTTTTTTTCTTTTTTAGGCTTTGTAATTAAGCTAGCTTAAGGCAATGCGAAGTCTGTCAAGACTAAGACTTAACTCCTTTTAACAAGTACTTATGAATAACTAAACTTAGCTATATACATAAAGGCCACTTCATAATACACACCTACACAATACACTGAATAGCATCGTAAACCTTCCTTATGGTTTCAAGAAGACGAATTTTATGGAAGGCCAAGGTTTATCTGCTATTTACGATTAGGATATGGTTATAGTTATTATTTAATAGCCAATATAAACGTTTACTGTGGAAATCCTTCAGTCTACTAAATCCCAGAGTGTGTTATGAGTGAACTGTATGGCAACAAAGAAGTCTTTAGACTAAAATGTGTCAAGGGTAAATAGGTGTACCATAAAACGATTGTAATTTGTTTTCGTTTACGTGGACATCAAATATATTACAGAGGAAATTTATTTTACCATATCGAAAACATCCAAATGTTAAAGCGTGATGTTCAATCTTTATTCCTGCTCCATATAAGAAGAGTAGTTTGCTTAACAGCGGACAACTACAGGTTAGAGTCAAAAAAGTTTTATCATCATAAGCTGTTATAGAATTCACTGTTGGCTGGTTATTCCAAAATGCTACCCAGGACTGTTTTGGTGACTTCACTTCGAAAGTTTGCCTTTAAGCAATTTAGCAACAATGGCAACTAACTGAGGTTTAGAACGAATAGCTTCGATATCCTTATAATACGAGATAATCTTTGTTATATAGAGAGAGTTGTGTAGTGTAGTTGACACCATAAAGCACCCACACATCAAAGACTGTCGTCGCCACTTCCTCTATTTATGAGACATTTAATCACGAACTATTTGTAACGGGTGTAGTCGCCTGTTTTGTGTAAGTCTCAACAAATTGCTTCGATGTTTATGTCTTACGATTAACTGCTGCAATTTACTTTCATATTGGAAGTTCGCGTTTATCTGAAGTAGTTTCTTGGTACGAGTAATTTAATTAAAATATGTGGTCAGTACAGCACAGTGCAATACATTTTTCTCTCCTCCCTTAATCTTAAGAGAGCGCATTTCTAAGGAAAACAAGAATAATTTATCATTAAATTTAAACATCTTCCATAATTATTAAATTTTACGTTAATGCGAATAGAATTGAGAATGCTGTAACTAATTAACTAATACGATGCACATTTATTCTGGTATGAATAAGATGTTTAAAATTCTGAATTTATATTCGAACGTTTTATAAAACACGTATTGTTTGAAGATGCGATTTTTATACAAATGGAAAATATAAAGAAGATTTGGTTGTATTTCACTACAATGTCATTGAGTTGTTGATATTAAGAGTTGGTTATTGAATACTGTAAACGTCACATATAATTAAGCCTGTATTTAACAAGAAAATTGTTAATCGTCAGTCAAGTCTCATGTTAAGCTCTGTGATTGGTTGTAAGATTTATGGACGACTAATCAGACGTGATCAGTTGATTTGACAGCCGATTCAATTAATTATCCTGTCTATACCCTTTCTAATCTCCCTATTCCAAACCCCGTTTCTGGAAGATTGGAATTTTAGGTTGCTTCATTTAGGTATATCGATTAGTAAGAAAATCTGATGAAATACAATCATTTTATTACGTACAAACATAAATTTATGCTTCATATAGGGCGTTGTTTTCAGTTTGTAAGTGCAACAAGACAATAATTATCACTTATGTAACCTTCTTTTGAATACATTTTGTTTTACGTTTGGTAGAATGAAGGTTCTAATACTTTAAAGTAATTCAAAAGGATTTTAAATAGCATAGAAACACGTACATTATCTTCAGTAATCAGATATATCAATCATATTTGTTTACAATAGCAGGTGGGCTAATACGTCACATTCTTAAACCTTTTTTCCATGACTGCTCAAAAAATTGGAGTGCAATGTTCATTTATGTATATCGGCTTTTATATTTAATAACTTTAAATTGGGAATTCGTAAACCGATATTGATGTAAGATATCGATAGAGATCTTACTGAATTGCGAGTATAGCTTTATTTATTAAAAAATGCTGTTCTAACAAGCTATTCTCATGTTTTTACTTTTTGAATAATGTGCATGTTCTGATCAATTTTATTCGCGCAGAACTGATTTATTTAATGATCTTTGTAAGTTATTTAATTATTGCAATAATAATAGCATCGACAATCAATTAGAAGTCTGCACATATCATTCTGGTGAAATCATCATTAGGAATGTTAACAACAAAATCGTTATGTCACAGAATTTGTAATAACAGTTTTATTATAATTTAGTTAGATGTTAATTTCGTAAATATAAATACAAACGTTTATAAAACGAATTATCTAGAATAGTATTTCTATTTCTAATCAGTATCTTTGGCGGTGGAACTTTTAAATGATCTGAATCTAAATGTTACGGAGCTTTGCCAACTACCGACCATGAGCAACGTCTAACAATGTTCCGACCTCTAGAGTATATCAGTTTTGCAGACAATTTACAAATATCACAAAATTTATTTCTATCTTTCCATTCACGACAACTATGTTGTATAAATACCTACGACTTCACTTGACATTCCAAATTATAAATCTTCATTACGATGGGAGTTGAAATGTTGCCGGTGAATCGTTTAAAATTGTGTAATACTACGCTATTATATCAGTACGATTCAACCTATAAAAATATCAATGCTAGAATAATTATGAAAATTATTTAATAAAGGTTATTTCTTTTATTACAGTTGCTGAGATGTATATCACTCACTTTAAAGGTGTCCGATTGTTCGCTGAGGTTTATCGGAGGTCGAATCGGAGGGACTCCGATACAGCAATCACAACACGCCATTGTTACAACTAAATGTTATCACACAGTAAAATGCACAATATTTAAAATAAAACCGTTGGGTATTGCGAAATCATTGCAAGAATTACTTGAGACCACGGTTTAACGTTTAATTTTTAAGTTCACTACACTTTTCAGGGTTCACAATGATCCTTGAGTGAATGGACCGTTCCCGTTAATCGTCTTGGCCGAGACACTTTGGCGGACTTTGCTAGTATCTCGTCACTTTCGCTAGACACTTTTGGGTACTGACAGGAGAGCAGCGGGCAGGGCTGCCCGTGGTACAATGAGTTAAAAATATCGCTCAAAGATGCGCTCTGCCAACTCGAGATCGTCGGCAGTTGGTATTAGGACAACTCGAACTTTGATACCGCAATAAAGAGGAATACCCTGGCGTCATCATTTTATATACCTTTATAAATTATATTACTCTTCTAAAATATCTCCAGTGTCGTATGAATGGTACCTAAAATATTGTTTTAATCTTTGTTGACAACGAATGTCTTTCAATTAATTTTCCTTTATGCATGTCTTTATGTTAAATGACTTTGCTTATTATTGTTAGATACATTATCCACTGCGGATTATAAATCGTTTTATCACCGTCTAGTAGTAATTTATGTTTATCGATCATCGACCTCACTAATACATTGAAACAAATAAGGCCAAGTTTATCAGTCGTAATCTTGATATTACAGTGGTTTACTTTATATTTATTCATGTTTATGATCTATTTAAGCAATCTGTCTGCAAAACTTACTGTTCCTATCAGAAATTATTTTAAATGACCACACTTTATTATTCAATACCTAAAATACACAACCTGTACACGCATTGAACTTGTTCTAAATAGAAACATATGAACAGAAAAATATGAACTTGGCCTGCTTTGCAGACTGGAAATGTAAATAATACAATCAATATCTAATCTATACAAAAATGCGCAAAATTCGCGAAATTATAATCTTGAAACGTTTCTAACCTACCTCCGGTTGGACTCGATTTACCGGCAATCTATTGTAAAGTACGAACAATAAAAGAAAATATGCTGGCGCGTGTAAAAAATTTCATGGATTACACATGGACACACAGAATAATTAGCAATCGTAAAGATATGCCAACCCAACATGTAAAGCAACGTGACAGCGAATATTTCGTGATATCAATTCACTTTGTCTTAGTACAAATCTCATTTCGACAGTGGAATTGCAATTTTTTGCTACCACTTTGGTTAGCCATTTAGGCAGAACCTTTGCGGGTTCATAACAAAACATATTTATTTTATGTAGCCTGTGTGACATCCCACTGCTGGGCAAAAGCCTCCCACATTTTCTTCCAAACCTTTATATCTTTTGCTATTAACAAAACTAATAAATTAACGCAATTTTAACAGTTTTAAAAGTATTGTTCCTAGGTACAGTACCATCAGCAAAAGTGTGTAAGACAGCGATGTTTGTAGAAATGTACTAAAAGTTCGTAAGTGATTTGATGTTTGTGGATACCATGTCATCTGTGGATCGTACTCACTGGCTCTAGCAGGCTCTGTTCGTGGAGTGTGACGAGTGGCTTCTCCGGCTTCGGCCTCGTGCTGAGGTAGAAGGCAGAGGCGGCCGCGACGCCGGTCAGCGCCAACGCGCCGGCCGATCCACCCACCATCCATAGGTACTGGTCGATTTCGCTCACTAGACAACAAAAAAGAGACATTAATTTGAGAAATATAGCAGAAAAGTAAGGGAAAAAAACAAATGGAATTCAGACGCTCAAATTTCTTTTTAGACAAGAAGAGACATATATTATTATGCAGACGATCTTGGGCTGGAATTAATACAGCTTAAATAAACACATAAAATAGTCACTGCATACATTTAGGCGCACAATAGGTAATATTCCCTCAGCCAAAAAATAATGTTAATTGACTTTGACTTCCTTGTTTATATGTTCAATTAACTTAATAGATTTGTTATGACTTCTAATAGAATTACAATTAATCTTTTGTAATAATAACTACTTATTTCAATTGATTGATTGTTGATACTTAATTTGCAGTTCATAACGAATTTAATGGCAGCACAGATTCGTACCCAAAAATATATTTCGAAACACTTACAAAGGGCGTGTCAGTTACTTTAGTGGATTGTAAGAGGCAGAAGAAGACGTGTAATTAATAAGACGAAAAAATAAATAGATGTTCATTTCATGAGCAAACAATCCGTCAGGACACCGATTAATAAATCGTTAAATCCAAATAAGGTGATATGATAATGGCAACCCAATAAAACGTGAACAAAAGAGCTATCTGAGCAACTGGTACTTTCGATAATGACCTGCCAGTAACGACCTTCCTTGTCAATCTCGACGCCGCTAATGAAGATTGAAGAATTCTTTTTAAAAAAGAATCCTTGAGGCGGAAAAAGTAGTACTTGAAGGATATATTTAATTATAACCGTTTGGCATTACAGAGATATTGAATTTTAAATGGCAGCGAGTAAGGGTTGAGGCGGGCTGAACGGTAAGCTACTGAGTATGCTCTTAGATTATTGGCGGATGATTCTTTGCATGCGTCGGCATTATGATCCGTCGCATAAGGAAATGTCAAGAAAACAACTTTCATGCGACCGAGCGACTTGTAGTTCCTGAACTATAAACCGCGCGCACAGTCTAGCCAGTTTAGAAAGTGGAAACTGGGGAGCGTGCACATTTGCACAGACGATGCATTAGCGCATAGATTTCTCGGGATTCTCTCGCGCTTTCCACTGACATACTTTTACGGCAGCAGTTATATGTTATTTTACTATAATACGCATCATTTGATTTCTAGAGAATTCCAACGGAGTTTTTCAATTATGATTACTTTATTAGTTAGAGTATCTGTCAGGTAAGTTTAAAATACTTTTTAAGTCATCTAAAGTAAAGCAAGTCCAAAATTAGGGACAGGGTTATATGAATCGCAAAAGTCAATGTCGTAATCAACGTTTCAATCATTAGAAGGGCTCAAATTATTTGAAGGCAACGTTTAAGGTCGCATTGCTGGCCTCGATACCTTGTCGCTAGTACAGCTAAATGTACTTGTGGATTTCAAAAGTTAGAACCTTGGTGATCTAATTTCCCCTCATTGAGCATTCAAAGGGCGTAACAAGCATGACGGCCCTTCAAAGGGCCCTTAGTCCTCCACCGATGCAAACCGGTAATCTCTCGTTTCTATTGTTCTATTATTGTATGCGATTTATTGTGAGCTGAGTGCCGTTTATTTGTATAAAAAAAGTATAATCTCAGAGGCTTTACACAGAATCTTAATACTCGATTATTTCATGAATTCAAATTGAATAAATATATACCACTGTAAGCCAATAATGGAGATAATTGTCAGTCACAGTCACACGTCCAGTGCAGTGGTAATTTGTTTATAATTGAGTAAGTATTGAATGATTACAATTATTGACAGTGCATTAAAATGGCACAAAAAAGTTAAAACATCATGCACTTACAACTGTTGCACTGGTTCCACCAGATAGTCTTTTCTCGTGTATTTGCTTCAGTCTTCTTATTTTCAGTCTTCTTTAGTTTTTTCTGTATTTTGTGACACTTTTCCTTAACACTAAACTCAGTCTTAGGCGCTCCCATATTGTTCACTTTGTCTTTTTTAACTTGAAAACCAAACTTTCCGCTTCCCATGTTTAGTTTTTGCACTTAACGTTCACATCAGCACGGGTACCTATAGGCACATTATCTTCTGCGCAGGCGCCTAGGGCATGGCTGGCGTCGGCTGTATTGTTTAAAATGTTAAAATTATGAGTGTACTATATAAGTACACGGTCGCCACTCGAGTGTCGTAAAGATATTCGATATCGAATTATTTTGTTGCGGAATGAAACGGAATCCATAAAACTAAAAGGTTTTATAGAGTTATCTCGAGGAGGCTTTGGCCTTGCAGGGTTCATTAACACTACCCGCTCGATAATAACTAAAATGTAATCAAGCTTGTGATTCCATCGGCTGCTTATCTATTTGACTCACTCTCATTGAATTGATTACGTTATAGTGAAATGTTAATAAGTGGGGAACAAAGACATTTCACATATCCACTTTCGCAATGATATCCTAGACATGTCGAGATAAAGCGCCTCTTACGGACGTAATCATGTAAATTGAAGACATTTTCTACACCAGTGAAGCGCGTCCCTTACCCACGACAAAAGTATACAGTTGCAACTATCATTGTAGAGTTCTGTATTCATTCTTTGACTACAACATTGTTGCAAGTACCAAATGGCCTGTCGTCGAGATTCGATGGTTAGCGCTACTTCTGAGAATCGACTTAATATCCACTCAAGTGGAGTAGGTATAAGGCAGTGCAATATTAACAACTGAGTGGTAATAAACAATTAATGTTTATTCGTTCAAGAGTAATTGCCATACAATATAGGTGGTACAGAATACGGAAGGGCCTAAAAGATTTTATCTTATAATAAATATACCTTCAAGCTTAATAAAAGATAAATCTTAATAGTATAATAATACTAATCTATAAATGTAGAGTGAAATTAAATTTAAAACGAATTAATATGAGATTGACTGTCCAATATGAAATTGGGAAATAAACCATCATGTTTTTTCTTGGCGATATAAATTGATGAAGTTCAAAAAAAACTACAGGCCATCGACGGGCCAATTACTTAGAAATGCCATAGAATAGAAGATTAAATTTCATGAAACCAGCGTTTATATTAGAAAGTGTGTTTTTGTTGGACACGCTTATCTCCTTATTAGTTTCAATCGAAACAGCATTTTCAGTTACGAAGGTTATTTATAAGCTATAATTATAGGACCAATCGGAATGGTAAAAACGAGGGTGAAACAGAAGCCCTTAGTTAGTGCTTAACAATATCTGAATCATCGCAGACTATTCGACTACTTCAACAAGTCTTAGTATTTCGATCGGCGAGTTAATTAACATGTGCACATAAAACTCTTCGTTAAAAATATGATTATGAATGTGTGATTATGGACAATAAATATCGACACGACCTAGTTAAAAATGGTTTATTGCATTTTAATAGTGAAACCAGATAAAGGAAAGTCAAGTCTCTGTCAAAGTTTACGACAACCCTAAAGTATATTTATCGTGATTTTACTTGACGAAAGATTAAGTTTTACAAGCTCGCAGAACGATATTTTAATACGGCATAAACTGCGTTTTTAATAAGCAATAACCACTTTTTGTGTCTGTTGTACTTGGCTGCTTTTTTATATTAAATAACAAATATTTCCTTGAGAGTGCCGTTGTGATAAAAAGTGTGACGTTTTGTGTAGACTGTGGACAATAATCCAGATGCAATAAGATTAATGCGCAGGCAAAAGATATAGGAAGTATGAACGTGACTAATCCTTCATTCATATTGGAGAGTCAAGCTTCTAATCCAAGTATTGCATGCAAGGAGCGTGCTGACCTAATAAAAACACTACCTACACGATATAAAGGACCTATCTTAGTGTTACTACGTACATATCTACTAGAGTCTAGATTTCGAAATTATATGGACCGTCCGGTGTTCATTGGCTACCTATTCTCCTCACAGTTTACCGATTCCGACGAACAAGTTTGGTCAACACCGATACAGGAACAAAGCGTTCTATTATAATTAATAATTGGCCCGTTGTTACGTCCGCTTATAAGCAATACTTCATCTACGAACTGACGCTAACTATGCGCGTTGAAACTAAAAATATAGTCGACAATACTCATAATTCGTCGATATTACTTCCCGTGGTATGACAAGAGTTTGGAAACATACGAAGTGTACCTTGTTTACAATGTAGATTGTAATAATTAAAATATGCCTGACGAGTATTATGAGTATAGTACTATATAACTTATAAACATGCAGTGATTATTATAGACAAACTACACCTACGTATAGACAAAAACATCGCGCTCATTACACAAACAATTGAGAGGTACTCGTGATAATCACTTAAACGTGCTAGAGACACACAGAACACATCTATAAAATCTATAAATTGAAATGTATCGCGCGAGGCCTGCCAAATATAGCCCTAGGTTTCACAACACTACATTGTAATAGTTCAGGAATTAAATGCACAATCATCTCGTCATATGTAGTGATGTGGTGTCCACGTGTGCCAGCTCCCGGAATCGACATGAAAACCGCCAGATGTTGGAAACTGTGACATGTGATTGGTTGTTCGGCCGTATGATTCACGAACAAATTCGTTAAGTAAACATTAATTATTTATTATGAATAGTCTGTCCAGTATTTGAACACAACTGTCCAGTTAATTGAAAATAAATGCTATTTACTTTAGTATAGAGAACTCGTAGAGATTCAATAGGGATTAGTGAGCTGTCAGGTGTTTCCGCTATCGGCACATTCACACCTAACGGTAACTCTGACATTTTGATCTGGTTCACGAAACAATAAAATTATACGCCTGTCATCGAAACTTGTTATACCGTAGGCCTATTCAAGTGTCATCACCCTCAATTATTAACAACTTTAATAATCTGCATCGATGTCAGAGTAGCGCCACTGGGGCCAATGAACATAATCGATGTGTAGAGCATTGTCGTGTCCACAATTGCAGCTCAAATATACAACAATCAGCTGAATTCATCAATAGTATTAGATGAGGAAATAAAACGCGGGTTCGACGAACTCGGAACGCAGCGTGTTTTGATAAGGTCGCCAATTCGCCATCCGCCGAATTTTTTCCGAGAGAACCGCAGTTACAGTTAAAAAAGCGCTAAGCGGTCAAACTCGGACCGTTTTAATTACTTCATAGTCACGTACTCGTAGTAAACTTTTACCGTTAGTGGAAAGTGATATGACAAACCGGACGTTGTTCGATATTGGATCTACATTTTTTTCTTAAAGGCTTGGTATAATGGTGCGCAGCGTTTTAGGGATATTTATGTTATGGTCTCTTAACTTTCGGCAGCTACATCCGCATCTATCCGCTTACTAAATCAAAACAAACATTTCCTCGTGGGTAATACGTAATTAGTCTGTTTACCATTTTTATTGTCGTCCATATAACTACTATGTATCGATCGGTAGAGTTTAAATGCAAATCGAACTATCACCATTCTATTTGCGGCGGACTGAGTATATTTGAGAACAAAATTGAACGCATTTATTTCAGTAAGTTCATCCGTGTGGTGTCCGGATATAAAGAATAGTACCACCCCATATCCTCCACTGGGTGTCGTAAAAGGCGACTAATGGACCTTAAGACCCAGTGCACTGTACCAAGCACCTTGGGTCACCCGAATGGTGGCGGGTAAACAACCAACAATCGCATTCCCAAAGAGGGTTAGTGTCAGGCAGGCGGCCGACTGTAAAACCATAGCCAAAACTTTAAGCAACGCGTCTAGAAGACGTGTTGCGCCGACCCCAAGTAAAAATTGGGATAAGGGCAGGGGAATGATGATGATTTATTTCAGTAAGTTATTTAATTTTAAGCTTTTATAGTTAGACTTGTTAAATAACTGTCAATTGTAAGCTATTAAATACTCAGTAATCATCAATATCGTATCACATTTCAACACATAAATTGAGAATAAAAAAAAACCAACTGTTCCGTATGATAGAATCCATTAATCGAGGAACCATTGAAAAGTCATTGACTGCATTTATTTTTACAGTTGTCAATCAAGATACGGGTTTGGTTAGATTCGATTCTAATTGATATTAAATAACTTGTAAAAAGGCGTATTTTACTAATGTGTACAGTTATTAATATGGTCAATTTGCGTAGTCATTGTGAAGACTATAAACCCGTCAGTTTTTTCTTTATTTATGAAGTATTTTTTTGCACAAAACATTACGCAAGCAAGAACCAATGTACGAACACGAATGCACTTCCTAGGCGCTGCGCCTGCGCATACGAAACGAGACACCCACGGTAAGTGAGTCACGTCCACACGCGCCTCCGGCCCTACTTTACTATTGCACATACATTATGTACGGTCAGCAACAACAGTCGCTGAACAAAGTAGAGTCACAGACCGCTAAAAGTGTTCAACGGACTCTACAAAACTAGAGTTCAGAAAGTTTTCTTTAGATTTCCAGTTTTAAAGCTCATGTGTTACTCTCCCGAATACTAACAAAGGCTTTTTGCTGTGTTGATGCATTTTGTAAGTCTGACCGTGGCCATGGACTTTTTAGCTGACTGTACCAAGCGAAGACAATAATGATGTTTATTGTAGAGACTTCATCGTTCAAATGACAGGATTAAATGACTACAGGATGTCTTTACTGCTTCTTAGAACGTTTAGGGCTAATATTAGCACGACTTAAATGTTGTACCAACTTTGTATGGCACAGCAACTTTATTTATATTTCAAGTGTCGTCTACAAAGGGTTATGATTATTAATCATGCCCTTTTAACGCTCAAATGTGAAAGGCAATTAATTACAAAGACAGTTGAAAATAAAAAAGTCTACAATATTTTGAAGGGTCCATCAAGCGACGAACGTAATTTAATGTTTAAAAGTTTAAGGTCAAGCTGTTCTGTCGGGGACACGCAACAAGAAAATGGTTCGCTCTTTTTGCAGTGCGAGTACTTGTAGTAGTTCCCTTCAGTTCATACCTACTAACCTTCGAATTTCTTACTGACAACGAGCTGGCTTTAGATAATTTATCTTCGTTATGCAGGACGTCGTGATGACTGAATAGCTACGTTGCAATTTCTTTGGCAATGCTCAAGGCCTATGACGGCTTTGACATGAATTAATCAGTAATAATAAAAAGCGGTTCACTCGCCAAGCTGCCATTATATTTATGGGGGCGTGTAAGTCAAAATATTTCAGTGCATTCGAGACATTATAGAATGCGAACACTCTGTAGATAGGGATTTACATAATATGAGTATTAAAGGAGACAATGGTCTAGAGACCGACGAACTATCTTAAACAATACCAAAGTGACGTGATATGTTATTGCAACTACCTATACGAAACACAAAACCTATTTAGGTAAAGTATTCTGACAATAATCCAACGTTAATATGAAGTAAAGGCGCTTTATCTTATTCTAGCCCGACGTTACATCGCGTGACTAAAGGAGAAACATCAATCAAAAGCTATCATTACTCTTAAGTCCTTTCTTAGACATCAGACCGTTGGTCTGTTGCATATATTCAGTTCCCTTTTCCTCAAATAGAGCACAAGTTAGGTTTTTTATTTGTTTTCCTCGTGATCGAAGCAGGTGTGCACTAACGAGCCGGCCAGTACCATTTGGCCCTAATAATGTCGAACGACCCTTTCCCATCTCGCTCCAACATGCACCGATCTTATATAAACTTCGCAGTCGTTGCGACAAATATCAGATGTGGATTACGAAACGAATTGATCAAGTTCACAGTCATTGCCAAGTTGCATAAGTGGTTAACATTAAAATAATAAAAAGAGAGTACCTTATAACGTTGTTATTGATATTACATGTGACTTTTCTATGTACCTAAGTTTATTGAATGATTAAATTCATACGTGTAACGTATCTATACATAGGGTATGTTTCTAGCGAGACAACAAAGATCTCTTCACAGCGCTGGTGACCCACAAACGCATAATAGCTATCGAATTTCTGCCATAGCTAGAGCATGTCGGGATCGATGACTCAACAATTAATCTTTTACGCAATATTATTATTTAGACAAATAAAAATAATTTAAAATGTGCTAAGGTTATTGAACCAGATAATTTTACAATCGTCAATGCATAATTGCAAATAGATTCACAGAAAAAAATATCATTTCTTTATTGTTCATCACACCACGATATCATGAATAATATAATTGTTTTTGTTTTGGAACGAGCCTGCTAAACGTGAGACTATAATACAAACCGTATAAACGAGCCAACGCGATGCAATCAACCGCATGACGTACGTAGTAACAATAAAAACAATGACAAAATTAAGCCAACATGCAGAAATAAAGGGAACACCAAACAGAAAACACGACAACAAACATTACGACATTCGAGCGGCGTACATACACTGTCTCTACTCCACTTTACCTATGAAATTTGTAAACACTCAAAGTTTGGGTTATCGCGACTGGGTAATCGGTAATCGTCACTAGTATCGGGTAGTCGAGCTGGGTCGGTATCGCGGTAAACGCGTGCGCAGGCTTGTATGCGCGGCCGTTGCGCCGGCCGTCCGTTGCGACAATGCGCTTCCATGTTGCCGTGTGCTGCCTCCCCCAGTCTCACCAATTGCCTAGCCACCTCTCTCTTTTGAGTTGTCACGGGTCGGGCCAATGGTAGGCACACGGGCCCACACTTTACTATCTTTCATCAGTGTTGAAAGCGATGTTTAAGTTTATTGCAAGGGTGGTATTATAACATTAAAATTAAGTAAAATTGTGTACTTAATAACATAAACTTGCCTTGTCGTTTAAAATGATATAAAATGATGATATGAACACAAAACTAGTTAGTATGTTATGAGGTAACATTTTAAAAGTATTATTTCAGTCCATTTTATTCGCGTGTAGAGTCATATGAAATCAGAGGTGAAATAGAGCGGATATGTATGCATAACATTGTAGAGATGGTTTAATTGAAATGTAAATTATGTTCACACCTATAAAGTAAAACGTAATTAAAAGGACTGGTATGAAAGGAATTTCCGATAAGTCTTGTACTAAATTATTGTGAAATAAATCCAGATAATACTGCTTTATCGCCAATATTTCAGAGCTCTTGTTCATAACTTAAACATGTTAAGTCCTTTATTTAAATTTTCTGATAATAATGTCTGATGCGTGCTTCCAAACTCAATTTATGATAAGTGATATATTTTAGGCTGTAGATAGATCATACATTACAGGATTAACGACCAAACCTTTTTGCTGTACGCGATAGAGTTCACAATTATAACTCATTAAGACCTTTATTCCTTTTGGAGAGCAAATAAAGTATTATTGAACTGTTCATACCCCGATAAGTTCAACAAACTTCCAAAAGGTTCATATCCTGTAGTTCAGAACTATACCTAAAAAAAAATCAAGCTTGATTCTACAATAAAGTATCAAATTTTCCCGGAAATCCAACTACTATACCGTACAATAGTATTCTCGTAGTCCCAACATAAATAGTTAACGCTTAATCAGCCAGCAAATTGTAGAGCTATACAACGTTACGTTTGTTTAGTTCGGGTTAACCACAAGGCACAAGCCTTTAACCGTTATTCAATTTCGCCATACCTACCACATAGTTAATTTAAAATATGTACCTCGCTTGTATACTAAAGGTGATAGGCAGATGTGTTGTGCATGTGAAACGAGGTATGAAATTGATTGACTTGATGATAAGTACGTAGTGTACGTACAGTTTAATTACAGAAACAATAATTTTTATGACACTTACTAAAACAGATTCAAGTAATTTCTTGAAAATTGTGTGTATGGATGCAGATTCGAACTCAATGCTGGCATCTTTCAATATAATTCTATAGTTTTATTTCATTCTTTTCAATGATTCTAAGACTATTGGTAAAGGAAAACATGGTAAAGAAAGCTGGGATCCAAAAATTGGAAACGGAAATCACTACCAATCCGCAAGTGAGCAAACGTGCAGAACAATGTTTGTACCATCTCTACATAAAACCGACCATCAGAGCAGTGTAATAATTTCAGGCCTCTCTAAACAACTTCATAGATATAAATCCATTTACAAATGCCCAAATACTAGTACTAGGTACATATTTGTAGTACACAACGTGCTAGTCACACCACACTAAGTAACTAAGCAGGTTTTACGAATATCCAGCAGCAACAATGGCGCCAATATAATATAATAACATGTATTCCTTTTCACAATACCTAACTAACCAATAAAATTAATTGATTACTCAAACAATCACGAAATTTGTTCATCAATTCCTAAATAATAAAAGAAGTCGTTTTGTTAACAATGTGAAAAATTCTTTAAAGCATTTATTTGTAAATCTGCCCTAGCTGACTCGTGCCCACTTCATTAGTTGGTATTTTCAGGTTTAATAAAATAGTCAAATAAATTTCAAAATCTGATCTATAGATCCTGAAATTAACCCTTTTTGTATCCCAGTTGAAGTCCTCATGGACAGTCCCTGATTAGGGGGTTGACGAGGGGGTGTGCTGGACTTTACCGAGTAAAGCCACTGGAGCGTCCTCATCTGCCTATGGCCAGGGATTCGCTTTCGCATTTACCGCGCGACTTAAAATTACCCCTACAACGTCTCAAATGTACCACTTCGTAATATAAGTAAGTGCCTACATACATAGTCTTCATAATTTTGATACTTCCTTTGGAGTCAACAAACACGCGACTCTTACGAAATACTCGACAAACATTGACATAAGCATTAACCGTGTCAATGCAGTAAAACAAACAGACTTACAGTTCGCAAGGGCGTCGAAATAGACCGAGCATATTGGCAGATTTGGTGCTAATTTATTTACTGCTGTTTAAAATACATGGCTTATGTGCACTACTAATAAAACCCCTTTTTGGTCAGTTTCTACCTTAACGTTAGATTTTTAACGCTTGTCTCTATGTGAAAAGGAGAGTCGTAGAAAAATAAAAACTAACAAGACTAATTACACTAAAAGTGCAATGTTACTCTTGGAATAGAAATTTGAACCGTGGCGGCTTATTATGTGTAAGGATAGATGCATCATATAGTGCTCTATACCCACTTATGTGAACCATAGGGATGGCTGCAATGATTGAATTACATTTTAAAATGGGGCAGAAAGTAGTTTACATTTTTCGTGTCTTAATAACTTCAACAGAATTATAAATCGTAAAATCAAAATAAATCGCTAAGTTCACGTTAGTAATTGGTTTACTACACAAAAACAAGAACCACGTTGTGAAAACGTGAAAGACATTTTTTTGGAATGCGACAATATTTCTAGGAATCTAGAATAACCTGATTGATTTGGTGACTGTAATGAGGGAGTAAATTGTAATGTGCCGAGCGAAATAAAGGAAGGCAATCCGCCAAAAATGTTGGCGAAAATAGAGAGATAATTGTTCAGTGTTTAATCAATAGGGCTATCGAAGATTTAGCAAGCCTATTTATGTATGTAACTTAGGTAATACGTTTAGTTTAGGACAATGTACAAAAGCATAATATTGCGTGAGTGTGATTGATTATCACAAAAAAAAACAAACAGAACATATTTATCAAACATATTAAGTAAGTAAAATAACATAAAAGGCCTATGTCCAGCAGTGGACTACGATAGGCTGATGATGTTGATGAAGTAAAAAGCTCTTAGTGATGTCCTATTAACATTCAGTAGAGCGATAATTTTCATTAAAACGTCTGTTTTGATGGGTTATTTTGAAAACGTATGATTTTGGGATCAAAGCCTCCTTTTGTCCTAATCCTTTTACTACAGAGTTCGTTTCATCCCTCGTTCTTATAAAAGCAGTAATATAATGTATAACCATTGAAAGCAAAAACCTCTTATCTACCTATAATCCCGCTTGCAAAGTTATAAAAACTTTCGCCAATTTTCAGAAAATATAAAAAAAAATGTTTGAAAAGTCTTATAAATAGGACATTGTGCTTCCCGGTAAAATGGAACGTCAGATAGGCTTTAGGTCTATTTGTTATACTATTAAGCTGAATCCGGTGAGACTGAAATCAAATTATAAAAAAAAATGCTCATAGCTTTTCCAACTATTATTTTGTTTAGTTCTTCTTCTTTTTCTGGGACCACTCCGCTACTGGAGATTGGCCGTTAGCTCTGCATACCACTCTGTCTCTGGTGAGACGAGGAGAAAGAGTTCTTCCAATACCAGTCCACTGCCTGATAACATGAGTCTGAAGTCAGGATAACTTTCTTCTTCCAACGCGTCTTTTCCCCTCAATCTTTAATCATTATTAAATTTTATATTTTTTGTAGTATCAAAGTTCCGGCCAGCCCTATTCGGGGTCGTACAGAGTAAATCTGCAAATCTTATGCAGTGTGTAAACAGTTTGGCGCAACGCCGCGGTGTCGGGACGGGGACTATCTAAATCGCAAGGCCAACGTGAACGGGGTTTTTCAAAGACTTCATGTACTACACGTTTCACTGATAGGTATTAAGGGATCCACACATACTTACATATTAAATAAATAATCCATATTCTTCTTAAAGGTCTCTCAAGACGGCATAGTAACAAAGAACTGACAAGTATTTGACTGGCCTGTTAGTCTAGCGGTTAGTGGCCCTGACTGCTACACCAAAGGTCGTGGGTTCGATTCCCACCCAGGACAAATGTTTGTGTGATGAGCGCGATCATTTGTTCTGTGTCTGGGCGTAATTTATCTATAATGTCTGTATATATTTATGATAGTACGTTTATTAGTAGTTTAGTAGTCATAATAAAATCTCTATTTTTAGTATTTAACAAGGCAAAGAATCAAAACAGAAAATGTTGTATATTTTTCAAGTTCAACGACACGGACCTTCCTCAACTACCTACTTAAGATAATACAAAATAATTCTGAACAGGAAGTCTATATAAATACCTAATTGATATGACGATATCATTTGCATAGCTGAGAATAAACTTTATAAATACTTGATACATTTAAACCAGAGCTTCCTTTTCTTAATTACAGTTTAACTACCCTCTATAATTACAATTTAACAATTACAGTCGAACGATTATTAACTACAATTAATTTCAGTGATATCAAAGTAATTATATTTAAGCTCTAATTATTCCAATAGATTTTTGATAGAACAAATTTTAAGGAAACGTCGAAGAACAGTTACGGTATCCGAAATTCTTTATCCGCATTAACACCGAATACAATTCGTAATACTAATCTTATAATAACCTAGCTGTAAATCCATAGGTGTACAACCTTCTTTAAAGAAATGGCAAATCGATATTAAAATGTAGAGAATCGAATTTTATTGGCGCTACCCACACACTTAGTTCCACTGAAATTACAGTTCAATAAAGCCATACCGCGGGAAATAAGCGTACCCGCAGGTGGTAGCAGAAAAATGAAAGACGATTATAACTCCCCACAATAGTGTCATTAATCCTTTATGGGTTCCTCGACCCCAGTTCTCGAGTGATAGACAATGGTGGTAGTCGTGTTTGTGAGCTGAATTAATGCGTATGCACATGCAATGGGAAGCGGGACTCGACCAGCCTTGAACTTGTGCATGCACTTCTATGCAAGCGATGAATGCGAAAGCAGTCGCCATTTCTAGTCGGCACGTCATGTAATGCGTACGTAAAAGTCGACACGCAGGATTTTCCAGCTAGGCGGACACAGAACGCACCTAACGCGGCGTGTGTGTTACACTGAGCCGCGCGCTCTCCGTGCGCCCATACAGTGCGACACCGTGCTCTCTGGCCGATAACACTGAAATATGTTAATTAAGCGTTGACGACGTACCCGAGTGCACTCGTCGGATAATCCCCCCACTAACATTACAATAACAAATATTATAACTGTAGAATATAGCCATAAATATGAATTAAAATTCCCAAAACACGTTTATTTGGACTTTTATTATCCAAATTAGATGGTATTATTACATTCTCAATGTGGAAATATAATTCTTTGAATGTTTAATAATTATCACGATGTAATTGGGAAGTTAATTCAAGTTGAGAAAATGATTTCATCTCATAATTATTTTAACGTATGGTGGGAGTTGGGAAGTCAATTATAATAAAATTCATAATAAATGCTTCATGAAATACTAATCTTAGCAAATAGATAAAAGTCAAAGTTATGGTAAATTATAGTCGAACTCACACATATTTTCAGTCTTGGCTGTATAGATATGTAATTAAAATTTATTGGATCACAATTTATATTTCCACATTAAAGACGACCGTGTGTAATCTCAATTTTATGCCGCACATATAGGTACAAGGTTTTACGCATATTATCTTAACTATAAACGGCCGATAATAAAATAAACAAGCATTGGCTTACATTAAGAGTACTATTTAATTTAAGTGGCATTACATTCTGAGAGTTAAGTAAAGGATAGTTTAGTAATTTTCCAGCGATCTCGCGAATTGTACGGGGTAAACAGCCAGTAGGTTGCGGGGTCAACGACCCGCCAACCGGTCGAGCTTTAAGCTTTGCCGTGCGGACATAGTGAGACAAACTTGGCCCACATTTCGAAGCTATTATGGCCAGTATTAAATGTGTAGGAGAACGTGAGATCCCGAAATATATTTGCGTATTTTGCAGTAGGTATTTAAGGATACATATACACAACACATTCCGGCAAAATGTTGATAAATCTAACTCTAATAAATATGGTAAAATTATTAACAAAAATGGATCTACGTTATAAAATAAGATTTCCTTGAGATGACTTAGCACTATTTTTCCAATTATTTCGGTATATATTTCATCCACTTTTGTATCAAAATAAATTGAACGCCTGTTGCGAAACATTTAGCAAGAAGTAAACTGAAATACATTCAATGCGGTAGGCGTTAAACGCCGATAATAATATTGTAACCATTTTTATTTTACATACAAAAAAAAACATGAATGTTCGTAATATAAAAAATATAATTCAAATATGTTCGTACTTCTATAAAGCGACATAACAAAGTCACAAATAAATACTTGTAGTTTGTATCATAGAGGTGTTATAACGCATACGCAATGTACATTCATAATACAATATACTCAAGTATTTATAAACCCTTTGACGTACTTAGATGTTCCAAGCATCGCATCGTAAAGGGGCGTCATGAATTTACACCAGTGTATTATTATGACTAGAGTTGAGTTATAACAGGTCAAACACGATATCTGTTTTTCCTGTTCCTGTTCCGTAAAAATAACAGGTCACAATATCTGTTACTAAATAACAGTCAGTTATTTTTCTACTTAGTGTTTGTCAGTATGATGAGGTAACATGTTATATTAAACAACGCGTAATGCTTTTTAATACCTATTGCGGAGGAGAGCGCTGAGTACTACGGAGTGATCGATATTTATAAGAACAGATATAAGTTACTCGCGAAAACAACTGTTACCTATCTGTTATCTGCCTACTACCTGTGATTCTGCCTGTTATGATAAATACGCCTCATCCCTAATTATGACTGCAGATTGACTGTCATAACGTGATGTAGGCGACAGCTATAGCTAAACATACTAATTTATAGTACTAAAGACTTAGAACAAAGGCGTGTATCGTCACCGTGCTATTGAATTTGATGAGGAATATCGTTTGACGATGTGTGCACGAACTAGTTAGATGACTTGCTGGTTATATAGTTCAAAGCAGTCATCTTTAAATTTGCTTAAATTTAAATTGAATTCTTAGAAGGTATCCCCTGCTTATGAAGATATTACATCTTAAATTTTACCCTAATATTGAAACTCTACATAACTTAAAAGCAATTTTAATTGTCTACCATTTTTATTTAGTTACTCCGCTTGATGAAGTGACTGACGATAATTTGACTATCGTTTGCATTTACGTGGTAAAGATCTAGTAAATTACCTTGCAGACTGGTGCTGACAACTTTTGGCAACGATACTCTCCTACTACAAAATAAAATAATCTTCTCTCTTTATCTTCTATTAACAAAAAAAAAGCTATTCGCCTATTACTCCTTAAGTTTTAACACTGAGAACTTTGAAAACTATAAATGTTACAAATCCTACAATATTCATATATTTTCTACTATCTACTGTATTCTTCCTACCACTTCGTCTTCAATTTGTCAGAAACAATTAATTAAAATGGCACTTTACTTATTTCATCCATGAACGCTTCGTCATTGACTTTTATTAATTTGCAACATGAAAAAGCTTCCAGCTACACTCGAGAAGTATTTTAATGATATCATAATATATTACAGTTATGTCATTACATGAATGAAGATTAGGTTTAAAGAGAATGATTAATTATTAGACCTTCGCTCCCGAATACACAACTTTGGGACGTTCTTGAATGTACTTATATCGCGATAGTGGTTACTTAAAATTGACTGTAACTTCAGTATTTGACTGATACATGTTTTAGTTTTGATAACAATAAATTAAGCCGCTTCTGTTGGTCCAGTGGTTAGTGACCCTGACTGCTACACCGGAGGTCATGGGTTCGATTCCCACCCAGGATATTTTTTTTTGTGATGAGCACGATCATTTGTTCTGTGTCTGGGTGTAATTTATCTATAGTATGTCTATCTATAGTAGTCTAGTACTCATAACACGAGCTACTAAGTATGCTTAACTTGAGACTAGATGGCGTTGTGTAAATGTTAAAAAAAGCCTCACGTATGTCATCAAAAACAGTGTATTTGTAGCTACGTTTTCATTACATTTAATAGGTCTTCTATAGAAAGGACCCTGTCTAAGCTGAACTGCATTTGTTTTACCATTCTTGTAATGTAAAGGTAGGTATGCAGTCAAGCTAGGACATGATAGAAACACGCTTGTAAGGCCATAAGAATGCGGACATTGATTAACTCGACACCTTCGGGTAAAAGGTAACTTTATAGGGTCGGGGAAACTTTGTCAGTTATTAACAACTTTTCTGGGAATTGTGGCAAGACTAAACGATTGACACTTTTGCGGGAATAAGTATCGTAATTTAAAAAAGTTGACATTATCAGACTATTTTATAAAATTTAGATACTAATAGGTATGTGTAATGGTGTGGAATACCTATGGTGTAAAATGCAAAAGTAATGCAGTCAGTGTAACTATTACGCCGAAACTACTGTCTAGGTATAATATAATCTTCATACCTAAGACCCTACATTTTGCCGTGAAAACAAATACCGGACGGGTCCGCGAACTATACTAGTATATAGATTTGTCTGTTTTTAATTAGAGTACTTCAAAATGACCTCAGTTAACCTCCGACTTAAGTTTTCAAATCCTGTTATACGTTTTAATGTAAAACAAACAAAATAACGAAAAAAATGTCTATAAATATTTATAGTAACGGTAACTAAATAGATTCTTATTTAATACCCTGTTATCTAATTAAACTGGATATATAAGGTAATTAAGTTTGATTAAAAGTCGGATTATGCCGTTTAGACACTAAACTAGTTATAATATGAGAAGTTAATAAAATATACGAATTAATGACAGCGGCTACTACGAATCACGTTGTCAAAATATAAAAATAAAATATTTTTTCTCGTAATAAATATACGGTAAATAATTTATTTGTCGTTCATCACTTAGATGAATTCTTTAAATCATTATTAAATCAATGATCGCACAATCATTTATATGACAAATGAAGAAAAATACTGAGATGAAACCCGAATTGTAAACCTCCTTTAATATCTAAATGTAGGAAATTATATGTATAGAAATTCCTATAACATATACAGGAATCTGCACCACAACCCTTGCCCCCAGTGAGCAAGCGTGGTGATCAATGCTCGTTCTCTGAATGTACCTGTGGATAGAGGCCTTTGCCTAGCAGCCAGATGTAACTAGATGGTACAATGTTTATAAACTAGTAAAGGTATAAACATAATGATAAACGCTACAAAGTTAATAGTAATTGCCGTAGACTTAAATCAGATTATTCGATACTCATTTTATAGACGACATTATTCGGTTCAGTGACCAAGGCATCAGTTTAAAACAACCTTCATTCGTTTTTGTTATATACCCAACATTGTAACGCTGCTACAATAATTTCCATACCCCTTTGTACTATAAATTAACAAAGCCCATTAAACGTTCGAAACACAGAATAAAGTAGAAGTTTGTAAAGTTTATTGCTTGTACCTATTTTCTCGGCACACAAAGACTCTTTGATACTAGCTTAATTACCGCAAAAGATGAGATAAATCTTATTTCACCGGTAAAGTGGTGTAGGTCGTAAACCGTTTTATTGCATTAACGTAACTGTATATGGGCCGAAAACCCCGCATGCTTTGTGTAACCAGCCGGCTGAAATGAAAACTATTTTTAACATTTTGCACGTGAAATAACACAGAACGAAATGCACAATACATTTTTTAAATGGAAACGGAAAGAGGACTTAGTTACGAATTTTATACTTCGAAATTTAAATGTATTTTTACAGTATTGCGCGAGCTTTTCGTTCGACCGATGGTACACAAAGACAAAGAGTCGAAGAGCAATAAGTATCTGACCCATTTCGTGTCGGAATGGAACTATGAACCTCCCAGCCGTCCTATGCGCTGCGCCGACTGGTTACATTAATCTCCCGCTTTGCGGTTAGTGTGTCGAGTAACGGTACAGCGGCAGATGGAGCGCGCCTACACCGAAACACAGAGCAACAGCCTCTGTAGACACGATGTACTTGTGCGTACTAGCTACTCAGGTACTCAACGTAAAAGGACATAGAAGAACATTACTGAATTTATTTGCCATCTCGACCGTGACTAAATTCAATTTAACCAGGACTCTACAATGTGTGTTTGATTGTTTAAATCAAAAGCATGCAATATCATTCAGACTTCAAACAAGCACGAAAACTTTCGTACATATTTAGTAGTAATACCAAAGACTAGTCAGGGTATTTGGTCAAATGCCCCCTCAATAATGTGATCACATTGAGGCATTCGCAAACTTAGCCATTGCAATATAGCCCTAAGAAAAGCAGTAGAGTCGCAGTTTAGTAGTTGTTTTTAAATGTAATAAGCTCTACGAATATCTCATAGTTATTGTACCTAATCGCGTATCTGTAGTCGTGAATATACAAACTCTGTGTGTACATGTTGGATGGCAAAGTATTGAACTTGCGTTGGTTGTAGTGTGTCATGAGCAGTTATGTGATGCCTGTGACCCACTTCAATGTTAATCATACACAAAAAACATTACTGACCATTGTTCGCGCTGTCCGAGTGTACGCACATTTATAATACTGCTCTGGTCATATTTATTGTTGGCTTGCTTTTGTCGTTATGAATATTTTCAGTTGTTTTGGAAGGATAACAAATGATATAAAAGGAGCCTTGGTGAATTTATGTATCATTTTAGCAAATGGAACAAGGAGACTAGGATAACTTTTGTATCAGTATTTACGAAGTTAAACCGAGTGCTACGTCATAAAAACCTTAATTTATCTTACAATTCTTACGTATTTAAAAGACAGTTACCATAAACTCCCCCAATTCGAACCCAATCCAACAGAATGACGTGTACATTTTACATCACGCCACAAAAACGATCAACTATAAATTACAATGTTCGACGTCACATATCCAAACAGTTACAAAGTATAAGAGACTCTATTTGCGAACAAAAAAAATGATCACGAATCAAATGCATAACCCAGATTTGGCAGCAATAAAAAATCTATACAGTTATCTATCGAATCATATTATCTGTGAGGCAGGACCGGAGTGCGGGGTCGACGACCGCTGCATCTCATGTTTTTGACGCTTCGGTTTGTAGAATACGCGAAGTGGCAGAAAATAAATAATTTTGATGAGATCTAACATGTAACTGGTTTCCGTGAGGGCAAAAACATAAAAAAAAACTCTGAACATAATAGAAGTACGGTTTATGATGACAGGTCACGATTATGTGAAGTTAGATAAAAATCGCGATTCACGGCGTGGGTATTATTTATCATACGGTCGAAAAACATGATACTGTTTTGATTTATTTGGTAAGAAAGTTCACTATGAAATTCCGTAAAGATGTTTAATTTGACATCAGGTCCTTTTACTAAATAATAGGTGCATATGTAAATATACACGACTCGTACAGCTCATTAACCTACACGACGATATTCTAACTTAAATTAAAAGTTCGCACGGCACTACTCGTAAAAAAATTAACCTAAGCTGCATCAGTGAGTTAATTATCACCTGCCTTACACTTCTATATTATATAGTTAGTTGGTTTCGGTGTCTGAGAACTGCAGGTCCGGTTGTTTGACACAGAAACCCGGTGCACGGGCCGCGGTGACCGACTACCGCTCTCACTATAATTGCAGCGAGTGCAATGACCGACAATCTTCTGTGACGATCGCGAAAACAAACATTGGACCCCGAATTACTTCAACGCACATAATGTTTTGTAACTGTTCGTAATAAAGGGGACTGCTGCGTACTGCTGAGTCAACTATAAGCTGTTGTTTTCAGTAAATATTTGATTATAATAAGGTTCTACTGACGCTGCTGTTGTTTAGTTTGTTTGGGCATTTTCGTAAACAATTATTACGTGTTATTATGCAATTGGAATCGGAAATACAAACACAAGCGTCATATAATTCATAATAATATGTTTACAGTGGATGTACAAATAAAACTTACGTGTGGTGTAAATAAAAGTTGCTGATATATTGTTATATTACTAACATGTCCAATAGATGGAAATTATTTGATAAAGTTGTGGTATATTTTATACGATTTAAGACTACATCAGCAAATTCAGTATAAAATCTACTAACCAATATACATTTTTTCATATTATCTCGAGTATACTTTTAGTCATAAGTGGGGAAACCCGATACCCTACGGATATATCGAAATAAGAATTAACTGATCGTATCTTTAAATTCCTGATTCCATATCAAACAGTTTACTATATTATAAAAATAATTTAACATTTCTAAAGTATGCTCTTAAGTCTTATGAAAATAATAAAAACACTAACGAGACGCATTCCATTGCATCTAAAAAACATTACCTCTTTCTGACGCAGTTGGTTAAAAATTAGGCTTCATGTGAATCCAGGATGTCAGCTAAGTCCATACCAAATTTCACGCTGAATCGGATTCCATCACAAACTATCACATTTATAATATTCATAGGAAAGTTCGATAGTTCAACAATACATATTACTCCAATATAGCTAAACAGTCTAGTGTAGTGTTTAAAATATGTTTAAGTATATGTAAGATCACGAGCTACGTGATCTGTTGCACGTCTACACGATAGTTCTAACATCTATCATGAATCTAGGGTAAATATTATAGAAGAAATACTTCAATACATAGGTAGCTGTAATAGCTAGATGGGATACGTTGAAGTACGCACGTATACTTTATTATATTAGGTGTATTGTTATATATGCAAAAATTTGTGGAATGAATTGTGTACCTAGGTGCGTTGCGGGGGATGTTTTCAAAAACCAATTGATTTAGTACATAGTAAAGCGTGAGACAAGATAAGTAAAGCGATTTCGTTGGCTCTTAAGAACTCCCCTACCTACGTATTACTTTGGAACGCAATTTTAGCACTGCTTTTGCCGATGAACACTGCTGTAGAATAATTTCGACTGTTTGTAGCTAGGCCGTTTATAGATCAGTACATTTCATTTAAATAGGAAGAACAAATCGCTCAAAATTCGAAATCAGTATAAGTTTTGCATCAAAATGGTATGAATCTGAAGGCTTTTATTATTGTGTGGGTGCTGCAATGGAAAAAGGTCTATGAACTACGTGCATGCTTAACTAAATCATATTATTTGTAGCTTCAGTTTGTGTACAGACAAAAGTCATGATGCAAAGCAACTAAATACTTGTTCCGCACAGTCCATTCCCAAGCTAAGTTAGTTTCACTTTATTGCTTACAATTTCAATCAAATAAATACCGTTCTTTATATGTATCGATTACCTGTCGATCTATCTGAACTCCACAATCCATAAGAATGACTTCATTTACAAAGTAAAATTAAATATATCTTTTTTAGGTGTATTATAAATCAATAAGCACTAAGACATAATCATTAGATTAACTCAAAGTTGCTGAATGCTCTACTAAGATACTGACTCTACCTAGACAGTGCTTTTATTTTGTGAAACTACACTACTCTACTCAGTCTAGCTTGTTTTCCTTCCGTAAAACATCCGCGTTTCTAAAGCCAATTGATATGATTATAGATGAATAAAGCAAGCCGGCACCCCATCGGTAACTATTCTAACATAAAGGTGGGATTGGAAGTGTACAACGTTTCCCCTTTCTAGCAATCAACCGGCTGCGGCTGTGTCCCCACTTTCCACGCTCCAACGTTAACCAAGTGGGGAGGGCGATAAACCTTTGGCACGGACAAACCATGACTCAATCTATACTGCCTATAATAATGTTATAAATATGAAAATATGTTGGTATGTTTGTTTCATTTTGCGGCTAAACTGATGAACAGAATTTGATGAAATTTGGTATGGAAAAAGATTAGATTTAGAGATGATGGAGTTATTTTTGTTGGAATTACAGTCACCAGCGCATTAAATCTTGTTAATTCTTGCACATATTTGGTATCGACGTATTTTCTACGTTTGGAACTCAACCGCAGAAGTGGATGAACAAGCTTTTAAAATAATAGAAATACCAGTAAAAAAATCGTACCGATTTGGTCTTTGAAATTTCTTTATTTAGATTTTTATTTTACATTTATAGTGGAAGTTTAGTACCCCTCGTGACTGGGACGAATATTGAATCGTCAATCACTTCATGTTCGCCCTTAATTCACATGCTGTCTCACTCACTTTACAGCGCTGTAGTAGAGACAGAAAGACATTAGGGATTAGGCCCGTGTTATAAACATATTCAAAAACTGTTTTTAAATTCATACAAAGTCATATTTTTCTCTCGTGTTTCTCTACACGGTGCGGACGGTTGTTATTCAATACAAAGTAAGCGTTTAAAAGATTGGTCAATTTACAACACACATTGTAACACAAACAAAACAAATCTCTGTACACCAAATGAATTATTCGAAACCGATTTACCTACAAACATTTGCAAGCGTAGTAATTTCATGGCTCATAAATGATGGCCATGATATAATTATTATAATAGTGGGGTAGAGCTATCAGTGCATCGGCAGTATTGAAGCTTTCGATGTATTTGTCAGTCGGTGGTTGTCCATTACCATCGATCGGCCACTGGGTAGGTAAAGCATGGCATGTCATCCGTACTATCTATGATTAGCCCGAGGTCAGTGCAGTGCCTCATTATATATTATTAATGCTGATTGCATGCTTGATTAGGTAAAGCTTTCGTTCTAGTTGATATGGTTTTTAAAATAAGGTTTTATTACTAAAAGATTAGAAATAAATCCTTTTTCGGAACACTTAATAAAAACTTAATAAAAACCAGTATATGGGTGTTTTTCGTGTATAAAATGTACCGGAAAAGATATTCCAAAACAACAAACCCGTAGTGAATATAAAGTAGAAAAGACAGAAGATAATTTAATTTCCTAGAAACAGGAGACCTACAAACTTGATCGTCCAATAAAAGAAACAACGAAGGCAAACTTAAATGTATTTAAGATCCAAATTGATCATAGGGAATAATTAAACGACAAAAAATGACGATCTGCTTATTAGCGGAATACCCAACATCCATACAGGCCGTGTGATAGCGTAGTAAATACAAGACAGTATAACAATGAACAAGAAGTTTACAATAACAGACATTACCGCGCATAATACGGGCAATTCATAGATAAACTGTAGAAAACATTATCACATGTCCCCATTGCCTAGTTGAACGTCTGATAATACAATTGTGCAATTCACATTTACTCAATTAGGTACATATCACACATTTTTCTGCAAATATTAATAGCTACAACATAAATATATAACAACAAAGGGACTTACATTTCGACATCTTGCCGGTCCAATATATTCAGCTTGGAATCTGTAAAAATTACGAACAATTTATTTACACAAATACAAAATAAATGTAGGACGGTAAATGACACACGAAATATGTACGACTCTTTCGAGTATCAAAACTATTATGCGATAAACATTATTCTCTATACCTAATGGAGTCATAGTTGTATCTTTTTAGTTTAAATTCCAGTATAGAAAATTCTCGTGTCGTTGCGTTGTGTCCTTTAAAACACCTAGATCCATTTTACGTAATTTTGTGTGCGTATCGGGTTGATCTAAGCATCTGACAATCTCTACATTTTACACCCAAAAACGATACGGGTGACGCCCTAGATCAAATTTTTGTAATTTTTTAGACGTAATTTTATAAATTGCCTGCTTAATTATATTCCCTGTATTGGAAGATTTCAGCCCAGCAATAAGACGTTTTTTTACCTTATTTTAGTATGATTTAATACTACATTAATCATAGAAAACGCTTAAAACTGCGAGCAATACTTATATTAGTTATATTATATTATGGTGCAGTGGAAACCGTTTCGCAAATGCCATTAGTGATACCGATCGATATGATTGCAGGAGAAGGGTTTAATTACATACTGTGTTAGCATTCCTTATCGCGTCTGATATCTAGTCATATATTTTGAATCCAACGTACATTTAGTTTGTGTGTATGAGTAGAAGGCTGATCGGTAACATTTTAGATAAAATATAATAATATTATTATGGGGTAGACGAGCTAAAGTGGAAGAGATGATATTTGAATGTATGGCAGTTGAGAATAAGGACAAAAATATGAATTGTACTACAAAGCCAGTCACCCTCTTGGGTCTTAAGAACTGTCTTAAATCGAAATATTTTGATATTTCTGAATGTTTTAATATATGGAAACTATTTGATTAGAATAACACGAGTTTTTGGAGAAAAAAACCTGGGCCTTTTTTTGTTAATATTTTAACATCTCTTTTTTAAAAGATAATAGAGATGTGTAGCTCAATAGCTCCCGAGATATCAAATTTCAACTAGAATACAACAAAAACACGAGAAATTACAAAAATAAGTTAGCTTAGTCCAGCTTACTAAGAAACCGCATTAAACATACATATTTCGGAAAGCCGGCCCGTATTAGGTCGTTTCATTTGTTTTATAACATGAGTATTGCCATAATGGTTTCTTAGAACTAATAAAAGCAGCGTCTAGTAACACGAAACTATTGCTCCATAAAACCAAAACCAGCCATCATGGTCATGTACGTTTCTTTCTGTTGTGTGTTGTTCATTGACCTGTATTGTAATTTGCTTGACTGGCTGTAGGGACCAATTCCTTGGTCTTATTCAAAAATCGGAATATTTATAAGTCAGTTATGGGAGGAACATGTGATCAGGTATCGTGAAATTGAAAGGTTGGACAGAGAACTTAAAGGCTTTTGTGCAGAACTTGAAGCTTATAAATTCTGTAAAAAATTACAGAAGATTGTACTAACCGAGTGTAAGTAGGTTACAAATTGAACAAAATATACTGGTAGTCATTTGGCAAGGAACTTCTAGTCCTAGATTTTATAATACACTAGCAATTCGTCCCCGCTTCGCATGGGTCAAATTCTAATGTATTATCTATACCTACATCAGATTCTTAATGTCACCACCATACAAAATTAATTGCGTTGTTTTAAAGATCTTAGCATACCTTCATAGGGAACTGAGAAAAGCAGTCGCGGAAGCGACTTTGCTTTATACTATTTGATATTGGAGACAGCGGCTCCGTAGGTTTCTAACATTAATAACCATAAGGTAAGTTTAACTTTTAAATGTAAAATAATAATTCCATCACGTCATACCCTTAAGCTCTTATATCACTTGATGTAAGAGGTTCCGTAAGGACACTTGACCTCAACTCCTTCAGGGAACCTTTTGACAACCTTTTTGGTGTAAATACACAGGCAGAATATACGTTATCATTGCCTACCCTAATTTTTGCCGTGAAGCTAATACATGTTATATCGCGCAAAAAAAAGATAAGGTATAAAATTTATATTGTATTATAGCATGGATTAAATGTCAATATACCATTACGTTAATTACGTATTGTAAACATATCATGCCCATTGTCCACATATTACCATGCATTCAACTTGAACAGAAACATATTACGCGTAGAAAAATAGCTTTAGGTATAGTACCCACAATATACTTTCCGATTGATTCAAAAGGCTATAAAAATGAAGGAATGTAATTTATGTCTAAAAATGCGATATCGTTTGTCGATAACACGAAAGCGCTTTACTAACCGTATCTAAAATACTCAACATACCGAGGTACACTTTTACGCAAATTAAGCAAACATGAATTGCGTACTTAATTAATTTCTATTTGCCAGCCATAATAAACAATTAAACAACGTAAAACGACACTACGTTACCTTGAAATTGAAACTGGTTTGTTTACCTAAGAATTTTCACATTTATTCGGAGTTGCTGTATTTGTTAAATGCACAATTTTTAATAATATACACGAACGAATTGATTTATTTATTAAATTGTGATTCAACATCGTGCGTATACTTATTTATATTTCGTCTTCTTGACGTTTGTTATTTCACTGTCGAAAAATACGCGGCCATTATTATTTTCATAGATTAGAGGAATAAATACTTTTTTGTGGTACTAAGGAGGTTGGTTAACGCTCACTTACCTACTTGGAGCTTATTTTAGAATCACAATTACACTACATTTATACTACAATAGTAATTTTTATCATTATTCACTTGAAATTCAGTAATAAATCTTAGCTATTACAACTATATTAACCAGCGCCACAAAAAAATCTGTGCCTAAGAAGTTTTTTCGTGAACGAATCAATTTCAAACGTAAAGTAACTACGTAGCGTAGGAAATCATTGGAAGCGAGTATCGATCGGGACGAGTATATTAGGTCCTGCAGTGTAAGTCGATCGAGAGCACATGTTTTATAAAAATAACGATACTCATAATAAACAATGGTAAGAAGGCCACCGAGTTAGCTACACATGATAATGAATTGAGAACACTAGTTATTATTAGCTATTGCAATCTTTATCTCGTAAAATAATATTTTTTTTGTAAATTTGCAACTCACCGATGATTTTGCAGAACTATTTAATTTATAACACAGTCTCGTTCCATTAAAACGACAAAACAGCTAAAATACGATAACGATTCTAGCGCGAACAACTATTTATTGCACTAAAAATAATTATTAAAAAAAAATCTATTGAATATTTTATTTACATAAAAATAACGTAAATCATAAACTAATATTTATGTACATTCTATTTTTAAAATTACAATTGTACTATTTCACTGCACTATTACACACACCGCATTTTCAATGACGTGAGCCGCGGAAAACGCGCTGTCTAGCCAACATTTTTTCCGAAAAGGCTTCTTCCCGCGCATGCGTCAAAACTTAGAGGTTATCTACTTTCCCTCTCGTTTTCCTTATGACGAAAAAGAGACAAGAGGCCTACTAGAGTAACATGCGCAGTGTTATTGATAAAATTTTTGGCGGGAAAACACACCATCTGGGGTGATCTTTTGGCGGTACGTGATTGGTTGGCTGTCAGGCCATATCAATGCAGTGTATTTTGCTGCTTGTTTGCTTGCTTTAGTTTTTTTTTTACGAGAAATGCGGTATGTTTGTAGCTCTAGTTTGATTTTGATGTGATTGAAATAAAAGCTTGTATAATACGTAGGTAATGCGAATTTGTGTGAAAAATTAGGTAGTGTCCAATAAAATTTTCTTTCATATAAAAAAATATTCATTTTAATATTTGATATTTTTTTTATTTGCTCATAGAGGAATGTTCAAGCAAGTCCAATGGTATGGTCGTTTTAACCCAGCCTGATATTTTATAAAAAAAAATGTGTTTCTGTTTTCAAAAAATAAGTGCGTACGTGGCATACAGTCATGCGTAGGATATGAGTATGGAATATAATAGAGAAGAATACTCTTTATTGTGTACCGTAGTTGCAGCTGTGAAAAAGTTAATTATATACAATATTATATACAAAGGCGGCCTTATCATCTTATGGTATTTTATCTTGTATTTTGGTTTGATATTCAGAATAGTTTCTAAAAAGTAGGTATTTTCTTGCATTTGATTTGCCTAATACCATAGTACCATACCAAAATAAATAACTACCATAGTTTAATTATTTCTTCTTTTAGGACCTTAGTGTTAAATGAGATATTACCAAAGCTACTATCAAAATAGATATCTAATTAAAAAATGAGAGGATTGAAAAGAAATCGACACAGAAATTGATGATCTATAAAGAAGAAGATTACAGCTTAAGTACCTACTCAGAAAACTAAGGAGGGGAATGAAACCTACGGAAATAAAACTCCGTGACGTCATACATAATAAGTTATATTTATTAATACACTAGAACCAAAAAAAACAAGAAACTTAATAAAATAAATTAATGAAAAATTAAATTAGGTTTCTAAAATTAGGGACGTATAAAATACCTAAGTACCAATTCTTAGTTTAAAAAAAACATTATGGCAAAAAATATTTCTATAGGGCAATACATTTTGAGACGCCTGGGATATCAGCTTTCTTATAATGCCATGGATCCGGTTGAGGCCCAACACGACTGTTCAAGGTCCTGTTTAGAAGCCAGTGCCGTCCATACTCGGGGCAGCGTTGGATTCCAGAGCTGTCAGTCATACGCCAACCATAATCCCAGTTGCTACACTCAGGGAAATAGAATTTCTTCTCAGGCCATTCCAATCCTCGCAGTTTTAAGTATCTTTGTCTACCAAACACGGGCCTTGCCTTATATAGTACTTTTGTCAGCTTAGGATCAACCGGTCGCATTACAGGGTCGAAAGATGCGTCAGTGTTTGGCCTTGCGAGTCTAGGGTCCACTTTGGGATCACCAAGACCCAGTTTGACGATTGAGTACCCATCTCTTATGTCTTTTGCGCATTTTATGGTATGCGCATCACGAATTGGGACTTTTCTCCTAACCTCACCAGCGTTTTTGTGGTCTCGGCTGATAATATCCATGCCTCCAAGCATGGTATGAGCGTCTACATCACTTTCATAGTAATTAGTCATTTCCCTGTTCAACGTGACTGCTTTCTGCATTTTTGCTTGATGTGAGAACACCCATTGAGCCCGAAGTCGCTTTTCTCGTTCATACATTTCTTGGAAAAATAATATTGCACTTGGTTTTGTTATGTCAAACGGCATTTTGTCGTGTTATATATTATCTACTTATAAATAAAACTATATATTAAAACTCGGTAAATTATACAACGATTCTGTTGTCAGATACTACAGGTTAGATAATATCATTACATATGACAGAACAACCTTGTAATGAAGTTTGAAGTTTTGCCTAGCTTTCTTATTTTTAAACGGTCACATACTATCAGCAACCAGTATGAAATTGGTATTAAACCTTATCATTTCAATTATGATATAGTGTAGGAAATGGAAATCAATTTCTCCTAAAATCAATTCATTGCTGTAGAATATAGTCAATTATTTATAGGTATTAGGATTATTATATTTATTTATTATAAGCCTATATTGTCTCACTGCTGGGCAAAGGCCTCCCATTTCTTGACTATCAAGGTCATCACGCCATCTTCGCCTGAGCCTGTCACTTGATCTCCTGTGGTCTTGAGGACTCCATTCGGATGCTATTTTGGGACACCTGTCTGTCACCATCCAGCAGACATGGCCTACCAAATGAAAGAAGTCAAATATCAAATGCACTATTTTCCTTTAGCCTATACTTTTTCACTGTTTGCATAAATCCACAGCTCATTCGAGTTATGTTGTTCTACAAACGACAAGCCTACTACACTTAATTATTTTTACAAATTTCGCGTTATGGGTGGCATAGAGCTAAAACGATCTTTTGGCACGACGATGACATTATCATGAGGGCGTTGGTGTGCAAAATTGATACCAGAATCAACTCAACTGTCTGTGGTACCAAAAGATCCTTGTAGCATTATGCTGTTTAAATTTTAGTCACCCGATCACGTTTTCCTGAGTTGAACTAGATGGCGCTGTCCATCTGTTAACTGACATTACGAGATTAATTTAACGGCCACTCACTATGCCCCTTTGGACAAGAAACCCTCCTATTACCATAGTACACGTCATGGGAATATACCAAAATTCCTTTATCCCTAACCCCCTGGCCACAGCCACTATTGCGGCGCGGCGAGAGGCGCGGCTAGCGGTGAGCGGCGAAAACAAACGCTAGACAACGTACGAAGTATGCCACAACTAGCGGCGGCGCGATCTGCGGCGCGGCTAGCGGCGCGGGTTGAGTCGCGCGGTGCGCGGCGGCGGCGGGCGGCGCGGTGTGCGAACGAAACAAATGTACTAGAGAGTATCGAGGCGGCCACAGCTCAAAGCGGCGCGCGCGGCGGCATCAAGTGGACGGACTAGCCAACGCGCGACCAAAACAAATACTTTTGTTTTTAACGCGCGTTGACCGTTTATAATAATGGATAATATGGATATGGATAATGGATAATAATATAATAATGGATAATTAAAAGCAAAATCTGTGATTAATAAAAGATAAATAAATAAATACTTAGTAATAAACAAATTAATACTTTCATTTATCTACATATGTAGGTACTTTCTTTAAAGTTAGAAACAGCTGTTCTGGAGGTGAAACAATTTTCTTAGAATTAACTTTAGCTTTTAAGTCTTTATGTATGTGGCTGAGTATATAATCAAAAGTTTCTACGCTTGTCCTCGTATATTCAAAAAAAATATCGGGATAGTTCCTGTATTCGTAATAAAAAGTGTGAAATTCGCCAAGTTCTCTTCTTTTTTGGTTAACTGGGTGCGCTCCTATTCTAGACTGAATAATATCTTGTGCTAAAAACGCACTTTTGAAAGGGACATTTTATTTAATGTTGCTGTTCTTAATACGTTCACTGCTAACGCCGCCGTGGTCGCAACTGGTCGAGCTGTGGCATACCACAGCAATCCACGCCGCCCGCCGCGCCTCACACCGCACCTCGCACCGCACCGCTAGAAGCTGTGGCCAGGCCCTAAAACTTGATGTAGTCTAGTCTTCATCATTTTCATTGGGGCAATATCTATAGTAATTTTAATTTCGACCTACGACTTTGTGCATGGTTAATAACAGATCACTCATTAAGAGCTTACAATAATCTTAAATACTAGAGTAAAAAACATGATATTTCAAAATTTGTTTAATCATAAATAAATAACATTTTTTGTTTGGAACAAAACAACCTCCATAATTATTCACACACCATACAACTCGTCATTTAGTGAATTACAATTATTAATTTTCTAATTACTTTCTAATAATACTTACAGCAATCTTAAAATTAACGTTGTACATAGATTTATTACCACAATTAATTTGAGATTTTTTTCATGTAAATATCTAATGCTTATAGAGAGAATTATTCCAATTACAAAATATTTTTTTACTTTCATTTATGGAGGATTTGGTCATAATAATGTAGATATGAAGATAGTCGACATTAAATGTGAAGTAACGACTCGAAATTGTTTTGCTTCCAAATTTAAAGCATACATAGCAATCTTTTATATTTTAAAAGTTATATTTAATTAAAGTTTTGTAACTTTGTACGTAAGAATGTTATGATTTATTAATTTTTATTATTTTAAAAACATTAAAATATAAATCCAAATGAAATGATCATCAAATTGAATGAAAGACTAGAAGGACAACTACTAGCGAATGTTTATTTATAGAAAACGTGCAAAACATTGCAGTTTAATAAAAAATAAGTAACAAAGTTAGCAGCTTTTATTATTTTAAAAACATTTCGTTATTTAAAATAATTTATTTCGCAGATATAATTGAGACTTTGCAATAATCTTTGTGGACAACACAAACAAAATCGATGCATGATACACTATTAAATCGATATTATGATTGGAATGGATCAGCGGGTGCCGTAACTGTCTTGATAAAATGAATGCGAGGCCACGGTTCCTATAAGCAGATATAGAACAAAATAATCCTTGAATAATTAAATAGAGAAAACCCGAATTTATAATAAGTACTTACCAAAATTACAACATGTTAGTATTACAGTATTTATAACATTGATTAATTATTTACAAAAATTACGTTGTGCGATGGAAAATTATTAGTTGACATACACAAACCTGTCGAAGTGTACAACATTATTCTCATACACACATTTACGTCACCATAATAATAAGTTTTAATAGAATTTATAATAATTTAAAAATATATCCATATGAAATACATACGTATGAAAGAAATCATGATAAATCCGAACAATAGAGAACAATTAGGATTTTAGTACAACAACTACATAAAAACTTTTTGGTATTTTGGTCATACAACTACGTCACGACAGTTAGGCCCTGTTTACACTTACTGCGGTTAGCGTGGGTTAGAGTATTTATAGTAGAAATATTTTATTTTCTATGAGAAATTGAATATTTCATTAGCTGTAAAATGTATCTTAAATGATACCAAAACTATCGACACACACGAAAAAACTTCATGTAATACGTAGTAGGAATAGACGAATGAGGTAAATTAAAACATTACATACCTACTTGTAAAATTTTCTCTTATTAGGTACATACTTAAAAATGTAAAGCTACATAATGAAGTGTATAAAAATAGTGCGGCGATGGTCATGACAACTTATCGAATAATTACGCCTTGCGTTTAGATAAATTTCAAATTCGACTAAATTATCTATTTACTAAACGAATATCACACAGCTGTCAGTTAAACTCGCGCAAAGTGCATGTGTACACGTATCTGACGTCACCAACATTCCAAGCGGACCAATAGGAAAACGTGAACTATAAACAAATGAACGCAACAATGATAAATCCATTCTAAAATGCAATAATTACGAATCACAACTAAGAAGTGAAAATGTTAGTTGTGCTGATAAACTTAAAGTATCTAAGCTAACATCCTAGATGGATGATTTGGCTTCGCTATTGGCCTCTGAAACGTGGGAGCTGTTTATCACATTGTCACAGTCTGGTCAGTAGTCATTGAGTTGACAGAACTTGTTGGGTTCCCTGAGTGTGAGGACGTTGTTGCAGAGGAGGCCTACGACGGGGTTCTCAAGGTTTTCGTATTTGGAGTTGGTTTCTGAGGAGAGGCTGACGGCCCCACTGCTGTCTCCTTCGTAAGTGTTCTCGGTGTCGTCGACGTTTTGCGAGCTGATGCTGGACTTGTCGTTCCTCTCGGGTTCCTTGTCGAGGCCGTAGTCGAACTTCTCGCCGTTTTTGTCGTTGTTGGCGAGGTCGATCCAGTGAGCGCGGTTGCTCTTCACCCTGTCGAGCATCGGCTGTAATGCTGGTGATAGGACTGCGAATGCCTGGAAACGTAAGAAACTTGTTTAAGTAATGTTAGACGATTGTTTATAGAAAACACGTAGTTTTACTAATCTGCTTTTAAGCATTAATAAAATGGCTTTTTATAACGTAATGGGAATACAGGAATGAATAATATATTTTCGTAACGAAAGTTTACCTCGTAAATGGGCAGGCAGATAGTATCGATGAATTTGACCTGCATAGCCGGGAGCTCATCTTCCTTATCCCGGTTCATTATGTCCTGGAATTAAACGAAAATCAAATCTATTATATAGTCACATCACAGCATATCAAATAAAGCAAGATGAATTTATCAAATAATCAATTTTAAACTCTATCTAATTAGCTCGTTTCTTTTTTCTGCACAGCCCTTGTATACGCCATATATCTTCTGGCACCCATTTTCTAAACCACATTACTAAACCACCTTCCATATATGCTAAGAGGCTAGTGCCCAGCAAGCAGGCAAATATCCTACACAATTATACACTAGAATTACTATATTCGATTAATAGACTGGCCTGTTGGTTTAATGGTTAGTGGACCTAACTGTGGGTTCTATTCCCACTCAGGATAAATGATTGTGTGATGAGCACAATCAAGTGATCTGTGTCTGGGTGTAATTTATTTATAATATGTATGTATTTAGAAATATATAAGTATGTTTATCAGTTGTCTAGTACTCATAACACAAGTTACTCTCGTATACTTAATTTGAAACTAGATGGCGTTGTGTGAATGTTGTGAAATATTATTATTACTTAACTACAAACTTACAATAGGCGTCAAATTCAAGTTCTGTCTCTCCAGATCGCCCTGTCTGAAGAACTCCCCAGCCACCAGGGCAGCAACCCGTCGCTCCACCGGCCAGGGTTTGGTGATGGCCGCGAGGTCGCAGGCGGTCATCAGCATCGCCCGCAGCAACCCGCGTCGGTCCTCACACTCACCCCAAGACGGACTGACTTGACGCTCATCGCTTACCAGCTCGATGAAGGCTTTGCGTTTGCTGGAATTTTTGAGGTTGGTTTAATTAGTGAATTTCGAAGAGAGGAAGAGTTTAGAGAGGTTCAACAATATTCGATGTTCAAGTACTTTTAAGTTAACTGGTTAGGGAGGTTTAACTACTGTTAATAGGATTTATAAGATGTGCAGGGTTAAATAAGGCGCCTAAGAATAAAAAATTACTTGTAGTCTTACTTCAATTAGAAACAAAATCTAGGATATGAAAATTAGAATAACCAGATTTGTTAGTCTACAACCTTCTATGTATTTCGAGATTTTGAAAGTACGTTTTCAGCACTTTGTTTCTTCATATTCATATCATTTATCGCAATTATTGTAAATTGTAAAATATTGTGTACTAAGATTTAATTCAGGTATTCTTATCACAGCCAATTTTAGTCCAAGTATCGTGTATTACCAACATTTTGCAATTGAAAATTAATAATAATTTTATAATTACCTGAAATACACAGCTAAATCGGTGGAAAGGATAGCGTCTTCGAGGACTTTGACGACCTTCTCGTAGTCATCCGAGGAGAGGTTGAGCAGGATCTGGTTCCCGGGCGAGTTGAGGATCATGAGGCACTGGTCGAAGTGGTGGTGCTCCATCGTCGAGGTGGAGTACAGCTGTGCCAGAGGTGATGACGCCCTGGAAATGTAAGATGGGCTTTAGAATTTTGCAGAGTGAACATCTACTATGTTTAAAAGTTGCCAGACAACAGTCAAATTTGGGTTGAGTCGTTTTTCAGCAAATAATAAGCTAGAATTATAATAAAATAAATAGCACATTATTTCTTACATTTAAAGCTTTAAAGTTAAAAAAGGGTACAAAAAGCTACTATGTTTGTAAGTCAACACAGACAAATTTGGGTTAAGTCGTCTATGTCAGACAATAATAAGCCAGAAATATATTAACGTTAATAGATCATTTTTCTTACATTTAAAAGCTTTAAAGTCAAATAAATGACAAAAAAGTCAGAATCAGATACAAAATCATGAATCAAATTATACCATCCAATAAATGCTCCAGGAGTTTGGCAAATGCCTCTTCCCATATGAAGGAGGGTTTAATTGTGAATGAAAACCAAAAATTGTAAATATTATTAAAATTACATTCAAGTTTAAACTCACTTGATCTGAAAAGAGTTATTGGTCCCCCGGTGATCAAGGTCGTGGCAGAGGCAGCCGATGATGAGCGCCAGGCACTCCAGCTCCCCAAATATCTTCCACCATTGTGTCTCCTGAAACAGAACAATGAATTATAAGTCAAAATCATACATTTGAAGCCCGTTAGGCCAGAATTTGGAGAATGGATAGAAACTAAGCAATTTAAGTAGTGGAAAAAGTATTTTTTTTCTAACATACAAAAAGGATTTTACCTATTTAATTCCAAACAAAACAAATACATTCCAAACGAAACAAGTATTATAAAATCAACATATTTTTTGATAAAAAAATGAACAGTACCGTAACTCATTTAACAAGTATAGGATTGTAAATTCATCCAAATACTTGTATGTATAATGCAATGAACCCAATGCAGTGTGAAAACTGTTGATGTATGCATATTGCAGTCAAAAACTTTATACTTATTGCAAAAACGTTGATTTCCCCAAGGAGTAAGAAACGTGCTCCGAATTATAGCAGAAACAACTCGCTACAGACATTTCAATGTAATAAACAACTGTATAATGGTACTGTGTTATACAACCTTATTTTCCGACACGTGCAGAAAATTTTCAAGTAATTGTGATTTGATTTGATATGAATTATATATTTTTTTTAAATTTTGACATAATGTATTTAAGGTAACATTATCAAAGTTCCTTATACTGTAATCAGAAATATGTACTAACTTTGCGCACATGAAAATAAAAAAAGAAAATCAATCTCCCGTGCAAATCTTGAGATGATAACTTTGTACTGTTAGTCCTTCGGTTATTAATGATCAAAGTTTTAGGCCCATTTTTGGGACTCGATTAGCTTTAGTTAAAATAAACACTCACCGTCAAAATAGCAAACATCATCTGCGCAACATTAAACGCGTGCCTCCAGTTGTGGTACGTTACATTGCGGTAATTCTTCTTCACGCTGAGGAGCCACCGGCAGAGGACGCTGTAATCTATGTGGAACCGCTCCACGAAGTCGAGGTCTAAGAACATGCGGAGACAGGCCCGGAGAGTGTCGTCATCCGTCATCTCGATGTCGTCAAACGCTAGCTCGTGAAGACTGAAGTGCGCTGATGAGGGTATCCTTAACGTCTGCTGATGGAAATAATATTATTATCAGTTTTATTTTTTTGTTAGCAATTTTAAATGTGTCGCTAAACGTCGTCGAAGATTTTGGGCCTACCGCTCTAAAGCTAAAACGTGCAGTTGTGGAAGTGAGACAGTGCACTACAAGGCGTCTCCCTTTCGCAGCTGAAGAGTTGAAAGTGTTATAGGTCTTGTGTGCAGGTGACGGGACGCGTTAAGATGTGATTTGTACAGTATACAGTAAAAAATTATTCGTTGTATTTCTCTCGCCATTACTTGAGATATAGAACAGTAATCATTTCAACAGTACAACAAACAGCCTTGGGCCTCACTTGATCATTAAAATTAATTTAGCAATCAAATAGAAGTTAAATTTCCAAAACTAAAATACAGATTTCGAAAGCACTGTTCATTTAATTTCCCAGTCCGAATCGTAAATTATGCGTAATAGCAAATACCTCAAGCAAATTGCACCGGCATACACACACGTGATAAATTAATACACGATATAAATAAATGTTCAGTATATTATGTGAATATGTATGCAGTCACAATATTAAATGCTCCACGTGAGATTCGCCTGGAATTTAATTACGGACATTCAGGGTTCGGCATCGAATTTAAATGACCGAAACAATGTAGCTATGTTCAATTACGAGACTTAAAGTTATGCTAACAGGCACCTGTGGTTTTAACAAGCGCTGTGATTTAGTTCTTTGGTTATTTGTTGGTTTGAAAGCTTTTGTGTACATTGCTGAGTGATTACCAAGGCATGTTTGATAAATGGTCAAAAAGATGCAATGGAAATCGTTACATGCGATAATATTCAAACTTTTTGTTTTTCATGATACATTTAGTGTTTTAGCTGTACGGATTTGCTTTATAAAAAGCTTCCCTTATTTAAACTTCGCCTTACGGTTCAGACTAAGTTTCCAAGAACAATCATGACCGAAGTTGGGAAGCAAACCCGTTAACGCAAACATGTTCATCTAATTACAGAGTTTGTTAATTATATGACTGCTTCAGACGTTTCGCTTGAAGCCAACTACAAGTTGCAGCGACCAACGTACATTGGACACTTATGTAATAATCTCTTAGAAACATATTCACTGCTGAATACGACTCTATTGTTACGTGTTAAGGTCTGAATTAGCTTGTTCGTGTGTGCAGATTAGTGTGTAATGTTCATTTGTGTTGTGAACCCACCCGTAGCCGTTGAGCGTCGTCTAATGATGCGGATGCGTGGTAACTCAGTACCTGCAATAATACAAATAACATGTTTAGATATAATGGACTAAGGGAAATTATGCATATGAGGGGAATGACAGGCTAATTTGTCTCTTACGCAAGTACGTCACAACCTGTTACAGAGAACGTCACAGTTTTAATTAAGTGGCCTAGGGTTTAAGGCCCAGTATTGTGCGAAAAAAATATTCCAAATCCGGGTCATAAGAACTCAGCTTGAGTACCTGCAATTGTAGTTTTTTTATAGTCAGTTCTAGTAGTAAATAATAGCAATTAGAAAAGGTTTTATTACGCAAAAGGAATACCATTGCTGCATTCATTAATATCTTGCTAGAATTTACTACAACGAGCAGTGATCAAAACATTTCTTCTAAATTTCATATCCTTAAAATCGAATACTGAAAATGAATCTTAACACCTTACAATAAGATTGAAAACAACTTACGTCAAGAGTAACGCTCTGCTTAGCCATAGCAGTGATGGCCTTCTCATACATGTGCGTGTTGTGGATGCCCATGCCACAGAATATCGCGAAAGCCTCCACGAAATTCTCGTCGTTCTTCGTGAAGAGGAGCTCGTCGAATTTGTTGACTAACTGTAATATTAATAGGGAAATATTTAGTATTCCGTGTAGGGGAAGTGTGGCAGTCAATTGAAGGAGATGCTGTGTTGGAAAAAGATCCTAAACTATTCTATTCTATTTTTGGACATGGCAATCTGACGTCGATGCCGATGTCGACGATTCTGCCAATGTCAGAAGATCCTAAACAGTTTAACTTCTTAAAACTAAAAGTCAACTTGACATTCACATGGTTTGATAAGTATCCGTCAGAACTTAACAGCGTAAAGTGAAAAAGATAGCGTGTGGTACCTAACAGAGCGTTTTAAAGCTAATTGAGATTTATTATTCGGGCAAATAGATGATCAGAAACTAAGGAAAGTTACGAAAAAAAAAGCAATTAATAGGTTTTTTTTACTAAATTACGAGTTTGAAACAAAACCAATCCATTAACCACTATTTTAAAACATTATATTAGATGTAATAAACTCTACACAGTTTAAGTAAAGCAATTTTGATACGAAGCGCAGTCGGCTTATCCGTATCAACCAAACTGCAAATTGCTAGCTAACAGTAGTAACACTAGCAATAAACTACAATTAACTGCACTATAACGCAATTTCATGAAATGAGAAATGTATGAGATGTACCTAATTGTGGATGCGATTAAGGTTACATTCGGAATGAGGACTTGATTTGTTGTGTTCATATTTCATTTACAAATAGATGTTCCTTTCACCTTACTAGGTAAGATCATTAAAATTTGTTAGCGCGTCTGACTGTCAAGATTTTGTTTTCTAAATATTAGCTGGTATCATATTTATGACATAATTATACTTTGGGTTCAATATAAATAAATATTGTCAGGAACTGTCAAAAAATAATTTCATAAATACAGCCGCACGGCACGTAACAGCGATAGGGCTACCCACCTACAACATTTTAATTACATCAACAACACTGTCGATTCGTGACTGCGACACGCTCGCGTCTGTAGGGTGCTGAGCGCATGCTTGCGTTGCACCCGTTTATATGAAGACATCCTACTATATTAGTATACTGTGCTTTGGGTCACCAATCCCTTAAAGACATTAAAATTTTCTATGTCAACGTATAAAAAATACGTTTCTATGTTTTTTTTTTGTACACTTGCGAGTAACTCAATACTTAGAGTACTTTGTGTCGACCTAGAATTACGAAATTTGGCATGATACTAGATCTACGTCACACGTCTAGACAAAGACGCGAAAATATTAATTCTCAGTTTTGTAAGAGAACAGTGTTTAATTACAAAACTCGTCGCATTTACAAACGAAAGTTAAGCAACGAAAACATCTGTTTATTAAACTTCAAGAAAGTGAACCAATGTCTTTGCCTTTATACATTTTTAATGTTTGAAACTGGGCTGAAAGTTAACGATACTCCAAGCTGATATAATTAGGTTTAAAAACAAACTTTCATTAAGAAATTGTTGTATTAACAAAATTAAGAAAACAAGTTTGTAGACGTCGCACCAGAGTTTGAGTGTTGAAGGACTTATTTATTTTGATGCCATTTTTTTATGAAATTAATTTCAAAATCAATTAAACTTGTTACGTAAAAAGTTCAGTACATCTTGACTAACGATCCACCTATTACAACCTGTTTTAAGGGCCCCTTATTCCGAAAGTTTAGGCATTTAACGCACCGAAACGGCTTGCGCCCGCGTTGTCCAGGAGCCGTCGCGATTTGAACTCCGGTGACCTATGGCGGCGGGCGGGCACGCCACAGTATAAATAAATAAATCAGTAGTTCATATATATATTGTGCTGGTAATAAGTAGTAGTTTGCAACAAAAACATAATAATATACTTAGCTTGATGTGCTATCCACTAAACTATTGATTGTCAACACTAATATGTTATGAATGAATTTAAAGAATGGTTGTAGAAGATTTGGTGAGTACTATACAGCGTGGCGCTACCACCCCGACATTAATTTAACACGGTTAGGACTAGTAACCATGAATCATTTGAATCATGATACGTTTTGATATTACGTAAACTGAAAGACTTTTTTTTTCAAACAAACTAAATAATAAACATCTATCTCAAATTGTGATCACTCTGTGCGAAAGTTCATTCATCAAATAACTTACCTACGACTAGCGGGCTTACGTTTACTCGGTGCGGCAACGTCGCACGCCGCAGTATTTCATAATAATACGAAAGTAACTTATAAACAAAACGACCTATCGCGCGACATGTCGCTGTATGCCGCCAAAGGATCGAGCCGAACATGAGACATTTTATGCCTACAAGTCGCGACGCGATGCCAGCTGGCGCGCCAAGCTGTTGTACCTACGCGTGCGGCGTGCGACGTTGCCGCACCGAGTAAACGTAAGCCCGCTAGTCGTAGGTAAGTTATTTGATGAATGAACTTTCGCACAGAGTGATCACAATTTGAGATAGATTTTTATTATTTAGTTTGTTTGAAAAAAAAAAGTCTTTCAGTTTACGTAATATCAAAACGTGTCATGACTTAAATGATTCATGGCTACTAGTTCTAACCGTGTATTAAATTATTGTCGCATTGTCCTCGCCACCCTGTATAGTGGAAATGAAAATGTTTTATTTATTGGGCATGTATAAATAAAAAAAAAATGTTTGGTATTAATAAAATATAATAAAGAACTCAATGATCGCATAATGTATGTCAATGTAGTACTATTATTTTTAAATATATTTTTTTTTAAATAAGAAATAATAATAAACTTTAAAACTACCACGACAAAATACCACGTGCACTCACTAACACCTTGTGCGTTAAACATCATATAATTCGAAGTTAAACATAATATAATACGAAGAAACATTTAAAAAAGTTGAAATTATAAATTACCAATAAAAATACAAACAATTAAATTGCACAGAAGTGTACTAGTGTCGAGAAGTGTGTGCTGCAACAACGAGCCAATCAGGACTCGCCTCTGTGACGCGTCGCTCTGCGTCATGCCAAGGGCCAATCACAGGCGATAAACCGTTCCCTGCGCCCGCATGCACCGGTGCATTGACCCGATGAGACCCAAAAAACGACTTCTGTGCATGTCAAGGCCAGCGCTCAAGATCCGTGCCGATAATTATAAGCTATCGGTTCCATACATTTTTTTCATTTAATAAAAATAAATACATTTAGTTTCGACGTACCCCGCGCCGAGTGTCGAAACTAAATGTATGAAATCGATAGCTAACCCAGGCGTGGCACACGCGGAACGGCGCGCGGGGCGCGCGGGGGCGCGCTGCTGTAGTGTCGACGGTCTGTGCGACGCGCGTCGCGCCGCGCGGCCGGCTTATTTCTACCTACTAAACACATCGCGACCATAAACCGTGATATTGTACCTACCTGAGAGTGGTATCGGTGAGTTGTGATCGATAGCCATGTTCAATTTCTTTCAAATCTTATACGTAACAAAATAATGTAATAATAAAATCAAAACACAATATTAGTAAGTACATCTCCTTGAATTTGACCAGGATGGAAATCTGCACCTTATAAAGGTGAATATTCTTATTATAGATTTTAAATTCTATACATACATACTCAATTCTCGTTGCTCTGTGTATAGAAGTAATCACATTGTGACGTATTTATAGAATAAGTACTTACGCAATACACTTTCGGATTATCTTAACTTCAGACACCCTTCTTTTCTTAATTTTGTTTTTTTTATTTACCATTTCAATCACTTACGTAAATTTGTGGTCGCGAGCAAAAGTTGCATAGGTCCTACCTCGATGGCGTCCGGCCGGACACTGGCACCGAGCGCGCGGTGCGCTCGAGCACTTTTCACGTATTTATTTTATTTAAAAAAAAAATAAGCGCCATATTAAAATTGTATCCAATAATATCCCTGGCAAATCCGATTAGTAAATGAAATGTTAAATTTATATAAAATTACGTTCAGTCCAAGTCTTATAAAACTAAAAATACTTTTAAAATCGACCTTACTTCTGAATTTTTTTTTATCGAGCAAAATGTTAAATAATTCGTTTCTATCCAAAAAAGTCACTAGATAAAGCATGTATCTGTACTATATATTTTTTTAAGAATTTAAATATGGTGATTTCTCTGAAAAAAAACTCGATCTAGAAACGTAAATTTCGAATAAGGGGCCCTTAAACCATGGTTATTATAAATTAATTTTAACAAAAAATAAAATCCAATCTCAAAAACAGCGGCACTAAGAACTTGAAATTATCTTAAGGACAAAAGGTACTGAACGAAGTCGGTATAAAACCTAAACCTAAAACTTATACACATACCTTATACATAAAGGAAAATTACATCCCTAAAAGAATTAAGATTGACCATTTAAAGTTTTAAACTATGCTTACATAAGTTGATCCTACATTGAATCTTGATTTTAACTGTAACCCGGATGGATAACAGTTTTCAGAATACTTTATACGTAACACAAAACTCTTGAGTACAACCTTTAAGTTAAATTAACTTAGTATTTAACTTGTCCGCGTATCAGCTTGAGATGCGGGCCGCTTTTTCGGTAATGAGTACTTATTTAAAAAATAAATAAAACAAAAAACAGCTGCATTTTTAACACAATTTGACGACGGACAAAATATAATTTGACGCACTGCGGAACATCATACATCCATATAAAATAACACAATGAATAATATATAATATGATATTATCATAATAAAAATATCTTTAAATAAAAAAATGTATCGCTTTACAAGATTATTACAATTCAAAGTTTCATATCTTTTATAATAACACCCCTGTCAAGTTGCACAGTTGACATATCTGAATAATTTATTCGCGCGCTTTCAAAGAGAATAGACAGTAGAGCCTCGTAAATCGGAAATCCAACGTATGGCACGTGTGTGTTGTTTATGAGAACATACTCACTGTATGATAGTCGTATGCGAGAACGGTGCACAGCAAACGCATAGCAAAATGCCCCCCTTATCTGCCACGCTGTCTTTGTTCAAGATTTTATATAGATAGACATTTTTGAACGTTACTTAGTTAAGTGTCGTTCTTGCAAAAGTATATGGAGTTAATTATCAAAATCCGTTGTCGCCTAACCTTCCCTTATTCCGATCCGTATCCAGTTTCGGAGTGTCGCATCCAACCGCATTGCGCTACTGTTTTTATAACAATTGTACTTCACTCTATTTGAATTTTTCATTAATTCTACGTGACCAACTTGGCTAATAGCACGTTTTTCGCTTAAATTTTGTCACTTTATAAAAGGTTTTGGATTAAACTATTTTTTGGATCCAATCACCATATTTTGTCACGTTTTAGATAACTTTTAAGGAATAACGTAGATATTTTAAACGAGGTCTATAATGAGGTTTAATATGAGGATCACAAGCGTAAAACAAGAAAAGTTTCGGTGAAATTTGCAGCTTACCTGAATGACTCCGATAATCCTGCCTTCAGAATTCTTGATGGCCATGCAAAGTATTGTGTTGTGTTTAAATCCGGTGCCTTCGTCGACTGAGGGATCAAAACGGGGATCTAAATAGGCATCCGCAATGTTCACCGTCTGAAAATAAACACGAAATGTTACTTCTAACAACAAGATGTTAACAGACAAATAATGTTCCCACAAACGCGCACTTAACCTTTTCGAGAATGAATACGCTCGCGACTAACATGAGCATACGTAGCCAACTTGTCTGGGGAACTGTTTTAATGAACAAGCGAGAATTAGATGAACGCTTCTCGGAAAAAAACTTTAAAATTACGGTGGCTGTTGTGTAAAAAAAATCTCTATGGGTGGTCTATATTCACACGGTGACATAAATATTACATTAAAATACAAATTTTAGGTGAAATTACTAAAAATAATCGATTTTTATCACATATGATATGACATTGGCAACTATATTCACTAAAATGAGAAGGAACAGTCACTGATTACTTTCTTTTCAAAATAATATTGCTCTATGGTAGACCGTACCCATAAAAATATTCAACACGATTCCAAAGCCCATGTCAGTCCTATTTTACGAGATATTCCTTAAGCTAATCGTCCCACACTCTGTCAACAGTGTTCACAGTCATTAAGCTGAGTCGGCCGGAATAAGAACCTTAGAGTTCCCTAAGATAGTTAACTCGAGAGCTCGCTGTCACATCTAGTGGAAGGTGGAATGACGCCTCTACAAAACGTAGCCGGCACTAATAGTGGCCAGACCACGGGGCAGACACTACAGTCAATTTATTTAAGCACTTAATATAAACAAACTTGTTCCATCCCTTTGTTATTCAAATAAAGAAGCAGAGTTGCATATTATTTATAGGGCATGCTACTGCAAAATGCAAAACTTTGATAATATTTTTATCTCGGTTCCATTTTCTATTCTTTTTCGTGATAAAAAAGATTGTGTATTTACAATTTAAGTCTTTATTTTTGCAGACTTTACGGTCATGCAGCTAAAATAAGATTTAGGAATTTAAATTCTGAACTAAATGGGCAGTAAAGTTCTGCTTCGTAGTACTTTAGATATCATTTATTGCAAATCCTCTCTATATATGACACAACGAGGCAAAATGCTTGTAGCTACTTATTAACATTTAAATTCAAACCAATAATAATTGAACAAGTATCTAAAACACCGATTTCTTCAAACAAAAGTCGTGGATAAACTTTACTTGACCTTTAACATTAAAAATGTTAACTACAGGAAATAATAGCGCCATCCCACGCTTGACGATAGTCACCGAAGGAAATTGCCCATGTACCGACAGTTCGAAGAAAATATTCTCATAGGTGTAAGTTTCTTAGCGTTCCTTTTTACTAGCCTAAAACTACGGCCATTATTTTGCAGCTATATCAGCAAAATGTATAGAAATATAAGAGCTGAATCGTGTGACAAATAAGTGAGGGTCTCTAACTGCTGAATCAGGAGAGCCTTATTATTGTTAGCCAGACTTTGTTAGACCTAACTAAATATTGCAGACCTAACACTAACAATGGCGAAAATCATAGCTAAAGAAAATTGTGCTTTTTACAGTGACATTAAAAAAAAAAACAACAATGTTATACTTTAATCCGGAATTAGCGCAAGCACACTCTATTTTTTGTCAGTTACACACTGGTTGGCGAAACGATGGTGGGATGGCATTGCTCTCTTTTAGGGGTTTGATCTAAAGACCAGTGCAGCAGGTTAAAATGATGTGGGGATCTTTTACTAGCAGTGGGATAATGCTATAAGAAAAGAGGACTGGTTCGAAGCGGCGCAAGATAAATCGTGGAAGGACTAGTGGAAACCCAAGCAGTGGGATACCACTGGCTAGGAAAAAAATAAAAGGATATTTCCAACTTACCTCCCCCGTAGTCGCGACATATCCCGTGATACCGATGTTGATTGGGAATCGGCTCTCGTAGGGAGAAGTCCTCGGGGCTCCGAGGTCGGTATCGTCCCCGGCTTCCAGGTCAAACACTCGGGAGAAACTGCCCTTTGACGCTTCGTGTACTAGTAGTACCTGAAAATAAATGGTAGATGTTAGTTTGGACAACTTTTCAGACTACCTTCCGTTAAGGGCTTCGAACTAATCTTTCATAAGTTTCTTAATTACATATCCGAACGATATTGTGTGATAACTACAAAATATTTGATACTGATTTATGCCTCATTTTATATTAGATGTAGCCCGCGGGTTCACCCGCCTGTCATAAAATAATCTAGCCTACAAAATATTTTTAAAGCCAAAATTTGCCAATTCGACAAAAAAAAAACATGTTCGTGAAAATTTGGTCAGCCAAAAAAGGTAAATCCAAATTGCTCAAAAATAAAAACGTTAATATGACAAAGGGAATATTAATTTACACACTGGATTAATAAATGAAATAAAGACCAATCGTTATGCATTACAATATGTTATGCAGATTAAATATAACAGGTTCTCACTCCTTTATTTAAATGGAAATTAGGTTTACATAATCCTCAACTTCAGTCTGAAATCAGAATATTGCATTGCAAGAATATAGCACTTGTAGTTTTATCTTGTATTTAAGGTTTGTGTTATATGAAAGCTTTACAAACTGGCGAAAACGCTAGGAATCTTTGCAGTATAAAATCGTATACCACGAGAGATACCTCCTAAACTTCGTAACGAAACCAAGTTAAACAAAGACATCAGATTTCGCAAAGATAACATCAAAATTATCCAAATATATTAAGATTAGAATAGTCTTACAAATAGAGATAGAGAGACGGACTTCCTCGTCTCGTTTTGTTCCTTACACGTCTCGTACTCCCGAGGGTATTGTACCGATAAAACATTAAAGTGTCTGTACAGACGCGAGCGGTACGCACGTGTGAAAATAGTCACAACCGCAATAAGAACCATAGAAACAACTCCACGACTCTCAGATCGTATCCGACAGAACCGGCCGCGTTATCTGTTATTACGACCCTAACGGACCATTAAAGGCTATTCGATATTTTTACGACCACCAATGACTATTCAATGCGTAGTCTCTATTTTATACGGGATTCGAAACGTGAAATATAAAATCCTCGTAATTTTATGTGACATTTACTAGTAACGATACATGAATCGATTAGTATCGATTCCAGTACTGATGTTGTTTACATCGTTGAGCTAAATATTTTAATTGGCATTTACCACGAGCAAGCGTAAAGTAACCACAGCGGTATTGAACTTCGATATTGTCTTGCAAACAACGTTAATTGGTGGGTCAAAACAAAATTCGTTTTGGCCAAGACTAGACTAGTCAACCATCCGATTTTAAATTATTTAGGCACTCGATTTGAAAGCTAATTTTATTGAAGACTATATCGTGGGAAATCGATTAAGTTAATATAATGCTAGAAGAAGCACACCTGGTCAATATACCTACATTTTATGTTAACAAAACGCGTAGTCGGTCAAACGCTCATAACGATGATAATTAAGTTCAATGTAACATAATAACACTTAAACTAGGTTTATTTGAGCTTTGCTATTTCACTTGAATGTAGTAAAGTAAATTAAGTACAGGATCATAAAAGTTTTGTTGTTTAGTTACAGTTTCTAGTTGTTGATTAAAGCTACCACAGGTAGTATTAGCGCTATTTCAGTGACCGACAAATTTCGTTCTTCACTGTCATCAGCTAGTGACGTATTATTGAATTAGGTTTTTTCGCACTTAAAATGGCCGTGGTCAAAATACTAGCCAATGGCGTCATATATGACAATCCATCACTTTTGAGTTGAGTTGAGTTGATTCTTGTTAGTAATTGGCTCATCAACATTCTCAAGCCAATGTCATACACACAGATTTTGTATGAAACCCTTTATTTATGGTCATCCACGAGGCAAAAGATCCTTGTAAAACAACTAATACATGTCTAATATTTTTTAATTCTAATTTCCAATCAAATAGATTTTGACCTTAATAAACTAACGTCCCTAAATGCCTGTATATCTCGTCGAGGTAAAATTTCTACTACCTCAAATAGCCTGCAATATTCGACTTTCCTTCGCAAAACAAACCAAGTTCCATTAAAGGAGTTGGCGTTATTTCATCACATTGTTCCTTCATAATTGAGTTTTCTTTGGAAACGATCCAATAAACTATTGCTTGAGGATGGTGGGTGGTCGCGTAATATGAACGGACAAGCGTCATAGTATACTGGATCTAATGATCTTAAATAATCTCGAGTACGTAATATGAGAGATTGGATATACATTATAATTTATTGTACTGCCTCTTTTTGTGTAAGCTATTATGCCCAGAAACTAATTCTTATAAAGAAACAGTTTGATTGTACTGAATTTATAAACTTAGCTTCGAATCTGAATGTTAAGTCGATTTTTTTTTGCCATTTATTATCATCAATACTGTCTTGTGTATAAAACTATTTTTAACTTGAAGCAACTTAATTATTTATTTCCTGAAAACTTGCTTCATATGAGCTTCAATGAGTGTTTATAGCGGTAGACGTTTATAAATTAAATTTGTTATTGGTTACAGTTATTGGGGTCTATTTCCAAATAACTTACCAAATCTCATAAGTAAAGAACCATAAACTAACTAAATCGGACATAAAAAGGTCAATTTTAATCTTAATTATACAATCACTATAAAGTGTAGTGTAAATGTATACAATCTGTTCTAAAATCGTTTTAGAATAGTCCCTAGTCCCTAGAGCAGGGATTCTATCGGTAAGCTCGTCGTTTTCCATTCTCATTAGGGCTCTTGACACGCTTTATCTAAATAAGCAGCTACCATATAAACCCTAGTCTGGACTATTTTATCCCCAAGCTACTTTATTCACAATTTCGTGAGTATATGAGCTGTTGTATTAAATTTTTAAAGTTCCGTAGCCAACTGGCAAAAACGGAACCTTTATAGATTCGTCATGCCTGTCTGATAAGTAGATGCATTCTAATCGCAAAAAGTGTTTTACACAAACATCTTCAAAAATATATTAACGACATATTCTTTTACGACGACCACTAATGAGACTAAATAAATCATTTGTTAATTTGGCGTTAGTGTTCGGAAAAAAATATCTTAAAGAATAGGTAATATTATTGTAAAATCTTCTCTCATTTTTTGTATCAAATACAATTAGGTATGACTGACAGACGGCGCATTTTATTACACATTCAATCACGAATATAATTTGCATAAACGCCAAATTAAATTAATTTCGAGAGCTTTCATCTAGAATATCATATGTTACATCTTTTAGAGCTTTTTGCATGTAAATGTTACTTATATTTTCTTTGAATAATAAAAGTAATTTTCTTCAATATAATGAAAAGAGATAGCGTTTTTTCTAATATTTCAAGCTATTCAGAGTTCATTGTTTGAGCGATGATATCAATCCATCAGTTTTTATAAGACACGGGTAAAATAGATATGATCATTTTCGAATTTAATAGCTATTGAAGTAAAATGGCTCCCGAAAATCTTTTTTGTATTATAATACTTTAGCTATACTTAGGCACACACAAATTTATTATCTTAAAACCTATCTATATTTTAGGTAGAAAGTAAGTAGATAATATAAGGATAAATTATCCTGTGAATTGATCTAGTTTTTGGGTAGAAAATTAAGTGTAAATTACAGCGATAGACTATCATTTCTGAGCTTAATTATTACCAATTCAGATTGCACACTCATAAATTCACTATTAGAGGTAAACATTCAGTCAAATGTAGAGGTAATACTAGTCATAGTCCGAAATGATTTTCTGATTTAACGTGGAATAGTGCGCGAGTAGAGTAGGTACTCGACGCAAGCTTTCGACTCAGTACAAAGGCATCATTTGACAGGCCGTAGGAGGCATAAACGACGTAGTATTATGCATTTTCCCCGCCCACAAATCTAACATGAGTGCGTTATTATTTTCTAAATATAAAAGTATCTAAACGATTCGCATTTTCATCATTTTTTTATTAGGAATAGTAAAAATAGGTTGTCTTTATAATAGGCATTACAGGTAGAACAATTAACTTTATTTCCTGTGGCTTAAGTTAAAAAGCATTGAAAATACATCGCTTTTTTTTGGAAGACTACATTGTTAGGAAATACATTTTAATTCGAGTAAGTTATTCCATAAAGAAAGTATTAAATATACGACTAAACTTAGCATAAACGACTGACTGACAGGCATCGACGTTACTTTTACAGCCTTGTCTACATTTTACGATAATGCATCGTATTACCAAGAACTTGCTATAACTTGGCGTATCTCCAATAACCTGATACATTGTTACATACTGCGCAAGCCTAAAACTAATGTAAAACAACAACTCTAAAGGGATAAGTGCCAAAACGTTTACACATAAACATTAGCGTCTTGTGTATTTGTGTACAGACTTTATGTAAAAGCCTTTTTGGTCGCAAATATTAGTATGAATAAAAGAGTTTATAGACCGTCTAAAATGTAGATAGACTAGCTAACAAGCTGTGACGCCACTCTAATTTGTAAGCCGAATAACAAATTGGTTTTAACATTTAAGAGGCATTTCGTTGTAGACGTATTTAGCGACACGAGCCAGCATTACTCAGGAAATTAATATCTTTAACACTTAATTAACCTTAGCACATTAATCTTAAATACAAAACACTAATCTTAAAATTAAGTACAAGAGACAGAGGCGAAAGACAAAAACAAAGAGCTTTCTTTGCGATGCAGTGGGTGATTTAAGGATGATGAATGCTAAAATGAACTATACCTAGAAAAATAGACGGTTTTTTTTTTAGTTCGTAAATCACCGAAGTAAATTTTAAACACGCATCTTAGCGCTTCCAATTGACTAACGACTTCAAAAGACGTCATACACAATGTTGATAGAAAAACAAAACACGCACGTCATGGGCTACTAAGTAAGGGATATTATAGAACATGCAAGTCATTGTATAGACACCGAAACAATAGTGCACGTTTTTTATCACAACACTATAATATATACAATATACTCATCGTTCCCGGTTTCTGAATGATTGGCATAATTTGTTAATTACCTGTCAAAACCTCCTGCCCAAATAATGATTGGTTTTTAGTCTTTTGATTAATTAATCACAAACGTAATCGATCTGACAACTGATGTTATTTCAGCAATCGAGGCTCTGCGTATTACTTCAATTGCGAATATGTACATGTGTATTTATCAAGGAGGAACAAGAGTGTGAGACAGTTGCCGCTAAACAGTCACTCTAAAAGCTACAAAGGTTTTATAGAAGCACAAAACTTTCTACCTTCTTAAATCAAATTGACGTTACAGTATGCATCATTATTGTACAGTGCAAGTAAGTACCTTTAACAAAACTACTTAGAGGAACAGAAAAACTAGTTTATAATTCCATCTTCAGTTTCGCAATGAGTAATGATTGCGATGCCAGGAGATAAGCCTTAATTTGTATTCTACCTTTCGTCTGACCGCAATAGGAGCGCTTGGCGCCACTGTCGGTGACGTTTCAATCATCATTAGATACTAACGATTATTTACACAACAGTCGGAATAAGACTAGCTTGTAATTATAACGGTATTAAGAAAACAATGTAGATATATCGTTTTGCATAATAAAATAATAACACATGATTGAGCTTATGGTCTATTTTATGCATAGATGGTGATTTATGACGATCTAGAAAAAAATGATTCAACTTATTAAAGACCTTGATATTTAAATCACTAAAAAAAGGTAACAATGAAAAACTTTGGTAAAACTTTAACATAAATCTGCAAATGCACTTAATCCGTTTCATACATGAGTAATAGATTATAGTTTGTCTTACTATAAAACAGTTGACTGGCGACAATCAGACGAAAGACTCCTGTACCAGTACTATGAAAGTTTAAAGAAGTACTGCAGCGATTTTGGGAGTAAGACGTCGTTGCCCGCAGTATAATAATATAGCGCTGTCTTGCTTCTACACCAGTAACAATCCTGCTTAAAGCTCAAAGTACCGGCCGGTTCAGCAAAGTAAAGCGGTGCAACATTATTCAAAGCGGCGCCACTATAAATTTGCATTTTTGTGCCGTCTCCCAGCTATTCATTATATCCTTAAACGTAGGTACGTTAGTTATCCATCTTTTAAACTAGATTTTTCGAAAACAGATAGACGTTTAAGCTCTCTTACGCAAAAAGTGACAAATTTGATTCAAATATGAAACATCGACTTTACAATCCTGATACACAGAATACACCATTCAATTCTACACAGAAATGGAACGGAATACAGCAAAATACATGAACGCCATTCAAAATTTAACTTCATACGTCGATTCATTTGAGTAGAGACATATCGGTCACTCAATTAGAAGTTGGTCGAAACAAACTGATTTAGCCTCGGCATAGGAAACATGAGTCCATGGGGACAGTTCGTAATTAACGCGCCACTTCACGTCACGCCGTTTTGCACAGCTAGGCCAACGTATGGGAGCTTGTAGTAGCAGAATAATTGCCATCATGGGGTTTATGTCTGTTATTCAGAACTGCTTGTACCCGCCGCTTTAGCTAGGAAAGTTGGATGTCGTGATAAAAAATTTGTATCTATACGAACAAAATCTGTTCAGTGGTTTGCGAAAATGTATTAGATAAATGGACAGCTTACTTTCGGATTTGTAAACCTCAAATTATTATTAATAGTTATTTATTAACGTCATTCTAAGCTACATCTGCATGATTGTAGGGTAAACAACAATTTTGACTAACTATTCAACTTTTGATTAGAAATCTCAAATCTCTGCAAATCACCTTTGTTTACTTGTTTATAAACAGTGCGAGATCATTGATACGTCATGAGAACTAAATATAATATGCTCTTATGGACTGCAGTGTTAACCCATCTTCACGTGTCTTGTCTTGGCAGTATAACTATCATTCCTATCATACATTATCATTAAGTTGTGTAATACCCTTACTACGAAACTACGTACTACGTACATATAAATTGTACTTTTATATACCTGTGCTTAATAAAATTTCATTGAAATAAATTGCTCTTGCTTCCGATTTGTGAATATACAAGAAAAACCTAAAAAAAATGATGACAATTAAATAAGTATCTCTATTATTTTTTGGTTACTTTAGAGCATGTAATTAAGTCAGAAATATTTATAACCCCACTTGTTCTCCAATAAATCGTAAGGATATTAAAATAATATCAACTTCATGAATTATTACCGAGCCCTTTATAAAGGTAATAGTCAGATTTAGACAGCCACCGCTTACAAAGGCTACAATAAGCTGTGACTGTATAAATAATACTGTAAATTGCATAATTAAGCTTTCATCTACAAACATTTAAACGGCGTCAACATTATCCTTTAAAATGCAAATTAACAATTTGTCATAAACTGTAGGAAGGTTTAATAATTCCCATTAACAAAACTCTTTTATATCTCTTTTAATTTACAGTAGTACAATTTCTGTGTCATTTCCATAAAACAAATGAAAAAAGTTCATTATTAATTTTGATGAGCACTGGGTATTATCCCTTTTCAGGTTAAAAGGCTTTAAACTTTTAGAGCGGGCACAACATTAACATCTTTACGCAGACAAATATTATTGTCGGGAACGTTAGTATAATGGTGGATATGAACCAATAAAATTTCAAAAACAACGTGATTATGAACTACACTTACTTAAACGAGACCATAAAATAATTTTCACCTCAATTTAATGGAAAATAATTAAATAAAGGTCGCAGTAAACTTCCGTATTATAAACATTAGTAGGGATAAAATTGTCGTTAATTTACAATTAAAAGGAGCCTTTTAAGCGTGTTTTCAAATAAACTTGCGGGGTCAATCTTGATAAAATTTAATGCGAAACAAATTGTCCCTGTTTTGCTAATTACTTCCGAGAACGACGACGTACAGTTAATTGCTTTTAACAACGATATCTTTTTAGATGACTAGAAAAATAAGAATTTTATTGCTCTATAATGCTCTAAATACTAAATCAAAACTTTAAGGCTTAAGGTTTTATATATAGTACATAGACAGAAATATACCTAAGATCAAATGTTTCTAAACTTTTGCGATTTGTACACATATTTTAGACAACCAACGGGTCTTATTCGCGATGTGATTCCAAGTCCACCCGTGACCACGGTAAGCAACTCGGCCGAAACGTCGGGAGAAAAGACATATCGAATTACATCGCGAATAAGACCGAAGCTTGTCTAAAATATACTTAACATCAACTGAAATATGCCAAACGTCACAAACTTCAATCAACGCAGTTTCATCGAACAAAGACTTTTATTAAACAAAAGAAATATTAGTACTCAATACTATACTTCATTTACTCTTTACAAAAACTAATCACATATCCTCGACTTACCGAAACCTTTACCAATCAAAAGGGACGTTCCATTAATCTACTAAACTAATCATTACGAGAATAACAACACTTTGTTAACTGATAACAAGCGTTCATCCGAAGCTATTTACTACCAATTTGATAACAATACAACTAGCTAGAATCTCCTTTCATGTATAAATTGATTTACTAAACAAGACAATAGTCTTAGGACAATCGATACAGAGTTAGTTATGATTGGATTTTCATCCACCTACCACTAAATCTAAAAGTAATCTTGTGATTGTGGAAGCGCGACAGCGTTACACAACGTAGAGCGACATCTCTTTTCCACAACTCATCATCATCTTCCTGCCATTATCCCATTTCACTTGGGGTCGGCGCAACACGTCTTCTAGACATGTTGCTTAAAGTTTTGGCCATGGTTTTATAGTCGGCCGCCTGCCTGACACTAACACTCTTTGGGAATGCGATTGTTGGATGTTTACCCGCCACCATTCGGGTGACCCAAGGTGCTTGGTACAGTGCACTGTGTCTTAAGGTCCATTAGTCGCCTTTTACGACACCCAGTGGAGGATAAGGGGTGGTGCTATTCTTTATATCCGGACACCACACGGAAATCTCTTTTCCACAACTGCAGTAATTTTACTATAAGTGGTCATAGTAGGTTTGGATGTAATACTCATTATGGTTAGTCGTACCTATGGATTATCGAGGATTGAAACCCTTATGATCTTGCTTCCATAAATAGACTCCTCGAATAGAGGACCGAAATTTCGAATGATAATATTGAGGTTTTGGATTAAACTCAAACCTCTTTTGTCGGCTGTGGGTTTATTTATCTTCGGCTTATATTTAGTTTAAGTTCTCGAATTAGTTTTGAGTAAAAATTTCGTCATATAGTATTAAAGTACGAAGGACCAGAAATACATTATTTTTGGATGTTTGTAATATTTAAGAGTAGCAATAAATGTGTTTGCGTTTAAGTTTTAATTCTGTAAAGTAACCAAATTTTTAAGTTTTTATTACATTTTAAGTATAAATAAATAAGATACTCTTAAAAAAAAAGCAAAATTTACGTAACTAAAATGTAAAAACTCTCCACTTTTAAATAAAATTGTTGCAGGAAAAGTTCAAAGAATATTTTAAATCAGAGTCCATGTAACGTATCGGTTCACATATAACCTGCATTGAAACGGTACAGTACGAATTTATGCAAAGCTGCAGGCTTTAAATAAACTTAATAATGCACTTTATATTCACAGAAATAATGGAACTGAGAACCGTTTTAGACAATAAAAATCTTCATATTAACTTCCAATGTTTAGTTTTGTAAACGTAGCCAAAACTTTTTATGGAGATATGAAAATAAAATTTCCATTATGTACTTAAATTATTTTATTTCTAATACCATCAATAAATTTTATTAGTGTCCACGTAGGCAAATAAAACTAATTGTTAATATATGACTGGATACTAAAACAAAGCTCATTTTTAAGTAGCCATAAAGTACTAGTAGATGTTGTTTTGTCATTTTAAGCTGCAGAAATGCGACAAACGTACTTCTAAAATTGTATTAAATTCACTTGCTCTATTGCATTTGTATCATTCTATCGTTTAAAGACAGTATCCTTGTGTATTTAATTTAAAACCACAAGCCCATTGTCTAATAATACAATTAATAAACAAAATTGTAATATTCGTTGAAATATCAAACAAAAGATATGAATGGTAATCAAGCTGATGTTAATTTAACACCTTTTGGCCCTTTTTGACGTTATTCAAAGCTGCGCGATTCATTGGACTCAAAAGCGGATTAATTCCTATTCGTAGGAAATATTGCGGCATTTGAATAAAATTTAAAACAAATATACCCTTCTATTTGTTCTTAATGTATTCGGTAGAATAAATATAATTGATGAATGGATGGACCCTACAATTTCGTATAGAAGGCAAGGTAAGTCTTTGATACCAAGTATATTCTCGATTGACACTATTTGTAAGAATCTCTATGAGTCTGATTTATGGTGATATTTGCTAAGATTAAAGGTAATCATAGAATTGCCTAAGAGAAGGGTTTCACGGATATCTTAGCATTTTAACACATTTAATTAATTAATTTCAAAACTAAATTTCGTGTTAATTCGAGCACCTTAATGGTTTTACTGCCAATTTCAGTCGATACCAAATACGGGTGATAATATTAATTAATTTTAGATAAAGCCCGTCACTTTATGTGTAAGCACCTCAACAATTACTTCAACATTTATGGTAAACGCTACATCAAACGTTATTACGAAAACAAGTAAAATTAATTTTCTAGTCTCGAATCATTTCGAATTAAAATGAAATTGATATTAAAAGTCGACCCAAATTGTTCGTTGATTGAATGAATCAATTTATCAAAACTTATTCCGACATTGAAATTCGTTTTCAATCATGAAGCGCGGTAATAATGAACAGCGCTAAGATATTGGCGGGAATAGCTTTTCTCAAACGGATAATTAAATTGAACGGTTTTCAAAGGGATAATTGAAATACAAGACATGATGTCTCTAATTTCGTTTGGAATAAAGAGTAGTGTCGGAGAAATGAAGTCTACTAAAATAGATTACATCCTACCTCAATGTTCCATATTTTTTCCTAATAAAATTCTGGTACATTTTAAGCAAGTCTCCCCGATAAACAAACATGTAAATAGTTGCGATAACTTGGGGATCGCATATCGGCTCGCTTTACCCGAGTTAGTACGGATTACCAAGTTTTTTTGGGACTCCCTGATACCCTTTCCAACTTTCTATTTCGACTAATAAGATAAACTACATTTGGGAGTAGAATCGTGTATTATCTGGTACGTTACCTGAACGCTTTGAGGCGTGTACCTGTGTAGTGTATATCGGATTAATGGACTGGAATGACGTAGTGACAATTAAGTGGGTGTTGTTGAAATCTGGCGTGTTTTTCTATAGCGATTAATAGCTCACGTAGGTGGAAAAGAAATACTAAATTTCATTGCAAATAAATACAATTAAAGGCTTGATAGTAGGTTAATATAATGGGGTTTTATAAGTTTATTTTACTGTTTGTAAGCAACGACAACTGTAAATTCAAAACGGAGTTGAAGAGGTCGTTGGAACTGAAATCGGTCGAGGAGGTATATACAATACAGTCCATAAGAGAACTACGCCTTAATGCTAGATTTTCCTATTTTGACGATTTTGTCACCAGTAATCTTGGATGAAACCACGGGAACAGCAAATTCGTTAACATTATCAGTACTCTCTAAAACTACGAAATGGATTTTGAAGCGGTTTTCTTTAATAGATGAGAGGGATCCAAAAGGAAGGTTTACATGTATAATACATCAGCATTACACCCGTGCGAAGCTGGAGCAGGTTGCTAGTTTAGTTTAAAATAATCAATTGTTCAATCAAACATACCTGTACCCGTTGGCACCGGATCAAGCTCTGCGTATGCGTTAGTATCCTCAACACCATGTGCTCGATCGTGCTCTGCTCCTCAAACACCATCCTAGCCAGGTCTAGCAGGACCTGGTTCCTCTTCACCTCCAACTGGGACCGCTCGTAAAGCTGCGCATTCCGTAGCCCGATGCCGCAGAACTGGAGGTATGAAGCGAACACTTTCTCGTCGTTCACCGTGAAAGGTCCGTCGCTCTGTTTGTTAATAACCTGCAAAGTAAATTGGGATTTGAATTGTAAAGTTTTTATGTTTTTGTTAAATAGTTACTGAGAGAAAAGAGCGAAAAAATGCCACCAATCTAAATATACTTCGATTCCACAACTATGTCTCCACATTTTATGTTGTCTATAATAATAATTTCCGAATAAGTGGTTCTGAAAACCACAACTGAAAGTATTACATGAGAACACAAGAATCGTTATAGCTTGAAACTCCATTTTAATATTTATGGCTCGTAAAACTATTCACGCCCAACTATCTTGTTTAATTGAAAAAAATGCAATATTTTCTATTTTAAGAACTTAAAAGCGAGTCTAATTCGTTTTCCCTCAAGGGACATTGTTGATGGGATAGATAATACAAAGTTTTGCAAACATTTCACCGAGCAATTTCAATTCCACTTTGGAATATTTATAACTTAATACGCTTAGGGTGCCGGGAACTTTTTTGATTTCATCTTTTCTTCGCTAAGCTCTCATTTCGCCGTTTACCAGATGTTTTTGAGGCAACATTTTAATGTAAACAGACCAAAATTTACTTTGAATAAGATTTTTGGTAAACATGATTTAGCTGAGAGGGCTGGATGGGTTCTTTGTCTTTTTTAAGGTCGAAATCGAAAAATTTTACATTCTCGTAAGAAATGCGTACATTTTAAACTGGTTACATACCTGGGCAACACCAATAACCTCTCCATTAATGTCCTTAATGGGCATGCAGAGAAGTGACCTCGTTTTGTAACCCGTCTGTTGGTCAATGTCGTGGTTAAACCTCTCGTCCTGCAACAACGTAAAACACAATTTAAATACAAAACTCTACGTTTTATGTTCATTTTAATTCACCATAGAATCAATTCCATGTGCTACAAATTAGGAATTTCATCCAAGTATTGGGATTATAAACAAAGTATTTATACGCATATGATTTTGGACTGTACCAGTTTCAACTGGTTTTGGATCCAATTTGTACTGCTTTTTATATCGACACACCGAGCTCGCAGATTACGGAAGCGTAATTTTAGAAGCTACACACATATTGGCCGCAAACAAAGCCCAATTGGTTGAAGAACAATTTACCGACGACAACTATGCCTATCTGGTCAGTTCAAGATGCTCCAAAAACATGTCTTCTTAGACAAGACTAATTGAACAATTATTATCTCGTTTAAATCGGAATCTAAACGAAGCATCGGAACTGGGCCGAGTAATCGGAGTCGTGGTAGTGACCGCAGACCACATCTATCCTCAGGCAGGCGCCATTCATCGGACTCTTTATTATTGCTTCTTCTGCAACAAGCTCTATACTTACATGGAAATTAAATGCCATTCATCTCTATTTATTCCACAAGATGGTTCCACGTTTCCAGTTGCCATGCACCGATTTAAATGAGCTTTCCATGGTAACAAAAGAAATTGAAGGTTTTATTCAATATTGAATACGATAATTCGTCGAGATTTGTTATTTTTGTATTCCGGTATTGGATTAAATCACAAAGAAAGAAATTGAATATTGTTAATATAAAGGTTGGAAGGGACACAAATGGGACACAAATCAAATGTTATTATTTAATGAAAGTTGTGGATTTCAATTTATGTGACAGAATTCTTGATTTAAATACATATTAATTTCCGACTTCAATTGCGATTGTAATTAACTTCGATACTGCCGCGAACCTCAGTAATTTCATTCCCCTCAGTCACATTTCTATTTCTGACGCCACAAATCATTAAATCTTAGCGTTTACCGGTTAAATCACGCAAAAGCAATCACGTGCTCACACTCGCAGGCAATCGCTACTATAATTTATTTGGACAAACACACTAAATCTCTCAACAGAGAAGAATGCTATTTGAGGAATCCGTTGTATCGCCGAATTTACGACTCAATGCACAAAACCGTTCCTACAATGCAGTGCGAACATGAACATTTGTGGAACCGAAATCGAACGTATGGAGCGAAGCCAAAAGGGGAAGTTATAGGTATTACGAGCCACCGTTCATTACACACGCCTGTCAGCCGCCCAGATTGGGCTTAAACTATCCATTGAGCTTACATATCGCACTTGTTATTCCAAATATTTGGAATTTTAAGGCAGTTAAACTTCTGGCTGATATGAATCAACGAAATTCAAAAACAGGCGAAAACAATTTTAGGTATATGAAATGGAGAATTAAAATACAAACATATCCGAAAGAGTGAAATCAAATTTCACATATACCTAATGTATATCTCGAAAGTGATAAAGTAGGTACTGGAAGGAGAATGGAATGCTATATGATTTCTATTAGATTGACTTCAATAGTCAATTCGAATCTAATATAAATTGATTAGTATTCAATTGTAGTCCGCTGCTAACTGAAGTTTAGTAAGTGCAGGAAAGCATTTGTGCGAGACCAATTTGATTTACGTCTGTAATTTAATTTGAATATTTATTGCGACGCTAGGTATTTGACGTTTTTAAGTGATTGAAGTAAATGTTGTGTTCGATAAAAATAATGAATTGAAGTGAACAAGACTCGTTTAGGATCACTCACACACATTTATGAACATTCACGCAATATGGAATACGTTAGTAGAGTATTTACGCATGCCTTTTCAGAGCCATGACTAAAGCATATTATGTCACAATTTATGTGCGATTTTAATGCCAATGTTTAACGATACACGTGTGCCGTTAAATTTGTCAATCTGTTTTGAGTGACACTTATTCAACACGTGGGTAAGCATAATGATTTCCGGTACACAAGTCCACAAGCAAGAGATTTAATCTATTGAAATATCTCAGTAAATTAAAAATTTGCCAAGCGAGATGCAGAATACTACCATGGTATTAATTTTCTTATGGAATATTTGGCACGGCGTCAAAAATCCTTCCGCATAATCAACTTTGGAAGTTGGAGAGTCAAATCCAACATTAAGGCTATGACCGACTTTAGAATGCTGAAATAAAAACTTGTTCTCACTAACTCAATAGCTCTAAAGCACATGTACGAAATTCAATTCGGATACAAGTTTCCTTGTAGAAGAATTTTATATCTTCGTGGGATGTAAACTATCTCGAGGAAGTTTTAGCCCGAGTAAGATTCAACCTTCGGAGAAATCAAAACCTGAAATCAAAACGAAATGTCCCAGATCGAAATTTCATTTACGATTCTGATCTTGGACGGATCGTAAAAGTAATGGGAACAATGGGACGTTCAGGAATGCTAAATCCCTTTAAAGCTGTGACAGAGCTAATACTAAACATTCGCGATCTCAATCTTGCGCGTGACGAAATATTCATCTCTAAGTTCAAATCGCAAATATTCAATGACACGACCTGAATATTTCTTTCAATCTGAACATTTATAACAACTATTTGAATAGGACATTCAAATTCAATGTGAATTTACAAAACACATATTTTTGTAAGACGTAAGCAGAATATGTTCTGTGCCAAATTCACGTTGTTGAAGCTCTTCATACGGTCTCTAGAGTAAATTAAGTTGTTGGCATTGAATCAGTCTCGCAAGTATATATTTTTTAACATTTTGTCTTTACGAAGAAACCATTGCTAGTATCAACTAGCTCTGAACATGAAATCGTTAGATTCTCCTTTCTACCTCTATAACAATCTTCTCAGCTGATTAAATTATCAGTATCACTTCAGATTTTATTTTAGGTATCTAAATTCAACCTAAAATCAAATAATCTCAGAATTAGTTACACAAAACCTCGAAAATGTTTGAATAGGTTGGAAATTTCACGTTCCATAATGTGAACAAAGGATGGAAGTTTTTATCTCTATGTAACAGATTCGGGCGACTTACCGTAAGAGTGCTAATGCTAGGCTTTTATACCAAGAGTCCATTATCCTCTCGGGAAGTTACAAGCGCACACTACTGTTGTCTGCCAACTACTTGAAACAACTTCGCAATTAATTGAGGTAACGTTTTTAGGTAACCCGAATACAGATTGAACTAGTTTCTGGGCAGGTGTATTGTTTATTCGATAAATTGTATGATTGATGTCAAATCAAACAAACATGACCTATTTATAACAATGATCTGGTTGAAAATTCCATAGCATATGCAAGTTCAGTTTGGTGAAAAATATGTAGGAGATACTCAAAGTCACGAATGTGTTTGAAAAATACCTTGTCATTAGTCATACAGCAGAAAATGAGGCCGCTTAAAAACCTTTACTCTCATACACGAACGCGTCTACTCGTAAAAGGTTAACAAAATCCTAATAGTCAACTGTCCTCGTGGGAGACCATTTTAAAACTGCCATAAACAAACACTTATCGTACAAAATGCGTAAACATTTTATTCACTACTCAGTACTGCAGTCTTATCTATAATTTTCCTTGGAATATTGATGTCGGGAAGTTAATACTGTGGAGTTTAAAGCCAACTTCCTGTGACCTTCGGGCCTCAATATTGTTACGGTAATTTATGTTTCATGCCTACCTCAATAAACCATTTAGCATTTAAGATTATCATCAGAATTTAACAAAGGATTATATGTCTCGGTTTTGTGTTGTTAAATACCTGTGTTTATGAGACGATTTTAGATGTTTTAGGTACGTTTAAACCGTACATGAATAAATTAAATGTCATTTTTAATGGAATTATATGTCACTAGCGACCCACCCCAGCTTCGCCTTCGTAAAATACAGACAGACAGCGACTTTGTTTTATACTATGTAGTGATACTGGAAGAATAATTATAATTATTAGAAATGTAAAAACATTTTTTCTTTAGATCATTTTATCTCAAGGAAAACAGGTTGAGCGATATATAATTACGTAAAGTCTGGGTGTCACATAACGAAGAAACCATTACAAATTTTAATCATCGCAAATTAATTTACATGAAATTTTCGCTACACAAAGGTTTGCGGACTTACTTTTTACGAAAATATGAACATAATGACTACATTTAAAAATGTTAACAGGCTTCACTTAATTAGTATTACTTGTAATAATTGAGCCTTTGAAGACACAAAATAGGTACAACGCACTAAGAGTAAGATTTTTTTCATTACAAATGAAAATAAATCATACAAACTTGAACTGTAAATATCATTGTCTAACTTTTAAATTGAGACATCTAAACGTTTTTACCAAGGTGTAATTTGACCCAGAACTCGAAATGCTAACTGACCGTTACAGTAGAGTACCAAATTCAAGACTGAACCAAAACTATGATATTAATATCGCCAAGAAATATAGTGTGGCCATAGAGTGCACTATCTATGTAGCGCGATCTTTCAGAGGCATTTATATGCAAATCGGTTTCATAAACAATGGATACGTGAGCACGCATGAACTGCCAGTCTTGGCAAGGTCACGGCTTTGGAGGCGGGCCAGGACGCCATACTCATTCCCCAGATACCATCTAACTAACACGAAATTATTCTCCAAAAGGATCGACCTTGACGAACAAAAATTTTCTCCGACGCCAATTGAGAAGAATTTGAATTGTAAAAAGATACAGAACATTCCCTTTTGCCAAAATTCTGTATGTTACGCTAAAGATAAATGAATCACATTCATAATTTAAACGAGCGTACCATCTAAAGAAAACATATTCTGCTAAAATATTCACGGCCGGAGGCGTATGTATCATACACAAAATACTCGTAATACGCCAAACTGTGCCCTACTAAATGTACATTTATAAGACTCACGTACCAGACACAAAAAATATAAATCCCTGGGCGCTTCTGTTTTGATATACCACATGTCAAAACCTTGAATGTTACTGATGAATGGAAGACGGAGCTAAAAAACCTAGGCTTGGAATAACAGGTAAACAAATACAAGTGCCTCGAAATATCAAAACTATTACTTTAATGTAGCTTGGATTCGGTCTGTATATTTGTTTGGAAAGATATCTTAAGTAAACCTCAAAATAATTTATATGAAGCAGCATCTGCAGATAAATACTCCGAGGATATTTGGAAGCTTGTTTATGAGAGTCCGTTGGTAAATCCAGCTGGTATCAGAGAATTCATGAAGTGACTAAAGAGGGATAGCATTTTTAAGCGCGCAATTTATCCAGGAGCGGGTCGTGTTTTAGGAATAATTTATGTGCACTCGTACAGTTCTGACGAATCTCAGCAGGATGCCCGTTCTACGGATTATATAAAAGCTAGAAAATTCTTTAAAGGGCTGTAAAATTTTGGTGAAGGTTAAAAATGTTTGCAAACACGACTAATTTTTTGTTTAATTTATTTTTATAACAGGCGTTACATAGTAAAAAAGACGTTCCAAAAGGGCCTTCTTCTACATAAAACTAACTTTTTGTGCGTGGAGGCAATCACACAAGACCCAACAATTTTGGTCATAAACAAAAGAACTGGCTATTGTTCTTTGTTCCTAAATTACGAATTCACAAATAAAATCCTATGGGAGCGAAGCAGACAACAAAAACCGCTTACATAAGTAAAATCACCTCCACAGAGATTCCTCGGAGTACTTGATGAATGAGAAACGCTTGATCTTTGCGGGGCAGAATGAAAAATTGACATCGATGAATAAAACTCACGCTCGAAAGCTGAGCGATGCTCGACGAACAGGTCCCATCTCAGGGAACATTCCCAGTAGCCATTTGTTACCATAAATCAAGCCATGTCCAGCAAAGATATATTACAATACTTGGATTAAGTGATTGTCAATAGATAGGAGGCACTCGATGACAGATATATGTGGAGAATAATAATAAAGGACATAATAATATCGGGAGTTTAATACAATAATGCTGTTGGACATTTGTCATGTCAGACTTTTCCCTTACTTGATTTTTTATATGCATGAGACTTGTATGGATTTCGCGTTGTATTTTATTCACGTGTTATACAGACCCGCTATCGCTTCGCTCAGGTGGTGACACGACATGATTTACAAATATTGCAATATCGAGATCCTTTGAATTAAACATAACCGTCTACATGATCCTAACTTCATTATGACCAATATTTCCAAATTGTGTTGAATTGGTGATTTTTCTTGGTGCAAATTTTTCACAACAATTTTAAAATCATAAGGTTCTGTCAAATAAATATAAAGTAAACAGTGAACTGAATTGTTATTGCGCTCTAGTTTTGTATTAAAAAGCGTAATGTACCGTAGTGTGATATATCGCACATTGAATGAAACTGCTTGGAATATCAACGCGGGTACACTGGTCGCTTGCAGTTTGTCAAATGTTACGAGTAACACAAGTTGGTGCTATTTTCTTCGCAAACCAACGTATATTTAAAAATGAAAATAGAAAATATTTAAAAATGTTTTTTTCTTTCACCTAATCAACCATTTGATACCCCAATTAGTTTCGGAGCCAACAGTTCTTAATGATGAGCTGACGCGGCGGGGCAGCTCATAAGTAAGGACACCAATTAGACACGTGAGTATGCCGTTAATAATTATTTATCCATCATCAGAGGAAAGTTATACTATGATTCCATTAGCATAACCTAAACCTTAAGCTAAACCCCAAAAGAAGGTCTTTATCAATGAAAGCTTGTGTAAGATATGTAAATGAAGCCTTTCTATTGGTTCTCAGATTATTATTGCCGCTGTAAATAACTCGTTACATAATTGGAAGCTACGCATAACACCTCATAATTAATTAATTTGACAAACATAACAGCGATCATAGTTGAATCCCAATTATTGAATAATTAGTTTGTGGCTACTTCTAAACTTAGAACAATCGAGTTAAAGTTATTAATAAACTGAATATAATTGTGTTAGATAATGTTAAGCCATTTCCAATTACACAATATATGGTGTTACACCAACTTTTAAACCGACTTTAATAAGAAAGTGTTTCTAATCATGTTACGTATTTTTGTATATTAATTATTATATAAAAATACAGGGTGCTTGTAGGTTTGTTCTCTATGAATTGTTATTATTAATATTTCCTATATAAACCCTTGGTACTTAAATTTTGTAACTAGTGTCATTATCTACATATCATGGTTTCTGAACCAAAAATTCACGTCTAAGTACAACTAAAATACACTAATAAACTTTACTGCTTGATTAGAGCGGTATTGCAACATATTTGCAGTTAGTGTTTGATAAAATATGCTACTTGAGTTTACACAGAGATTTGGTCAGGCAATTAACGTATGAAATTAGTTAAAACGAGAAGCTTTCAAGAGGCAATACATTCGCTCACCAGGTAGACACAACAAAAACCTTTTTAATAAAGGAATAAAGGCCATTACGAGTACAAAGCCCAAAAAAGTTGGATAAAACGAAACCAAGTAGGTAACTAAAAGCATAGAGGATTAAAGTGATTACCTAAAAGTAAAGTTATCTCATTGTTTCGTCCGTCAGTTTAGTACGAATTTCGCACCATTTAAGGGGGAAACACCACAAACAATTACCGTTGGGAAGGCAAAGTTTTGACAGGTGCGAGACTAAAATTGATCTATGAGAGTAGTTACCGCAGACGCCCCTCTTAATTTATACCGAGCTAAAAATACAAGATGATGAATAACCATTGTGTTTTCTATATACATTCTTTTGTTATGTGTTTTGATTTTTTGCGCTTTACTTTCAGACTTGATTCTATTATGAGGGCTTACAAAAAATACTTCATAAAACGTTTGTTACAAAATCAAACCTGTGGAGTAGATTTTTTCTAAATCTGACCAATTAGTAGGTATATTTAAATCTAACGAGGTAAATAAATTCAATTGGTATAAGAACCAATTTATAAGGAATATGTAGTAAATTGTTTTCTGTAAACCTATTCGAGAATTTCATCTTTACCGAAAATTAAAACATTTAAGCAAAAGTGTTGACTAGCACCTATTTTCATTACAAAAAACAAGCATAATATCACAGTCTAAATATATTATTGTCATAATAATATAGATATAAATGATTGACGTATTTCGGGTTGAAAACCTTAAAATTTGGCAAAAAAACAGATAGAGCTTAAGTTTTTGAAGACGTTATGGAAGTAGTTTCTCCTTGAAAGTGTAAAAGCGTCAACAATGTGTCGGCTTTGAATATTGCAACAGTTTTTGAATAATGAAAGTACACAATGCTTGCGGGCATTCATCGCATAGAACAACAGGCTATATTTACTTTAGGTAACTGCGTACAGGTTCTAATGTATCGTTATTGGATTTATGTATTTGTTTGGGGTATAGATTTGTGAGAGGTTAGTCGATATGTATTTAGTTTAGATCCGGTAGAATCCAATTTAGATTAGCATAGGTGGAATAGGTGCTGGATTGCAGTTATGTTGAATACCCATATACATCTGCTTACGGAATCTAAATACCTACCTAAGTAAATCAAAACAAATTATCTGGCTTTTATTTGTTAAAATGTTTATTTTTATTTGTTTGTTTAAATATTTATCATCATTACCTATAACTGCCTTGCTATTAAAGAATAATTTTATACTTTCAACTAGATTTAACACAATTACACGTGAAATAGATTCCACAAAAAAAAACAATACAAAAAAAAGTAAATGCTCTCACAAATCAAAGCTCAAACGTGTTTCGTGTTGTCTTAATTATGTATCATCATCGTATTCAGTCAACCCGACTCTAAACTCTCTTCGCTATGACTCATTAATGTGCCCTTATAAAATGTTCAAGCCAATTTTTCAAAGCTAACAGTGAACGCGTATATTTTTCCTAAACAATTTGGTACAAAAGGGAGTGTATAAATGGTATTTAATCTCAATATCGGTAATGGTTTTCGCGCTGAACGTTTTCTTAACACAAATATTTAAAAGGAAAATACGAGCAGGCTACCTGAGAGCTTAAAAGTAGTATTAGTGGATAGTATATCAATGTGGGAGGATGGGTATTCAAACTGAAACCCTTTTATCCATAACTGACTGACGGGTGATATAGGTTTACTTCATGTGTAACTTGAGTCTCAAGGTTGTTAACAATACAATTGGCGGCTGCTTAACATTCAGATTTCATTTTACGTGGGCTATTCTCGCAAAGTGAGATAGATTAAAGAAATCAATCACAACGGAGCTTGAAAGCTTAATCACAGTTCGAATGAGTCTCGTAAAAATTACTGTGTAAAGTAAGCCACCCAGATAGCAATAAAAATGGCGCATTTACTTTAACGCGATCATTTGACGGATCCCAGTCGTGAGCGGGAACACTAATGTGCGTGGATAAATTGCCAGGTGATAAAACGCAGACCTAATGTCAGTCTGCTGAAAAATGCTTCACTGTAGTTTATATTCGAATGTCAGAAAAGTGAAGTCTTGTTTTTGTTATAAATATCTGTTTTTTACTACACGCAATTAATCAAAGCAGGTACAGACAGCAGACAGTTGAAATTCGCAAATGTGAATTTATGTTTGTTTCACTTTTAGACCTATTATTTTTTATTCTGTGTTATAAATTACAGAGACTCTCAGTCAACTCGAATAGTTACACATATTCAACCACGACCCCAACAAACAGTTACAGTGTACAGTACAGTGCTAAAGGAAAATTGCACAGCTGATTAAAATAATTATGATGACTCCATGAATACAGAAATAAAGGGTATGGGAGAAACCCGGCCCCAGCCAAGTATAACTTTTCCTGGGTCACTGCATACAGTTTTCTCAATGGGCGACGATTGTGAACACCCCGCTACTGCTGTTGTCATTGTTTAATGACCACTCGTAAAAGGTTATTGCTGTTACATTCGTTTGTTTCGTAATTCATATACCTACTTCATAAGACCTTGATTGTTATTGGTTGGGAACAAAACTTGTACTTTTTTAGATTAAGGCTTTTTCGCGTCAAAATGTATTTTTAGCTCCGAATAAATGGAATGATCAATTTGACATGCTTTTAAGAGAAAAATACGACGCGGCGCGAAATTTTATTTTTGTTGAAGGCATCGCGAACGGTAAAAAGTAAAAGTGTTTTCAATAAAAGTATGACAGCTACCTGGCATTGATTAAGGACGACAGTCGACCGAATCATTTGGAAAATAAAATTCCGTCCATTTCATGAAATATTAGGAGGAAAACATCGATTTACATGAATGGAAAATAAGTTTGCATATCACATTAGTTTTGCACTAGACTTCAAATTCATCCGCACTCTTTACATCAAAGTTGATAGCGTAATATACAACCAACATGGCACTTCTACCCCGATAAAAATAATCCAATTAAAAAAATGTCGGTTGACTTATTTGGTGACGCTAAAATGCAAATGTATTATGAGGTGAAATTACTATTCTGGTCGAGGCCTCCAAAACATTCTTAAAATGAGAGTTTTCATTGCGGTAGCTATTTTAAGAATTAAGTGGGACGGTAAAATGAGGTAGCTTTGAACTCGTAGCATGTTTACCTCTTTTCATTACGTCTTAGGGTATAGTATTTGTAAGAAAACTCTTGATAAAATTTCTGCTAATGATGGCCGATGTTCGTTACGCAAAGTAGTTGGAGATTTTCATTGGATCCGGATGTTACCTTGGATCTATTTTTTTACCTTCTCTGTTGATTAAATTTTTATAATCAGATTTTTTCGGTTTTGTTAAAGCGAACATTCGTATTAGATTTTTTTTTACATTTGGTTCAGATTCTCATAATGTTGATGGTTCAAAACGAAATATTTAACATTTTAAGAATCAAGTTTTCTGTTCTTTGATAGACAAAAATTAAAGCAGTTACGTAATTTGGAATCCTATCAAAAACCTTTAAGAAATTCACCTTTAGTTACGGCACTACCGCATTTGAACATGGGCCTTTCCGAAGATACATTTACCTACTACCTTTCGTTTCTGCCAGACTTAATATCAATATCATAGCATCTAGGTACCATCTAGGCTATCACTTCTTCCTACCTTATACGCATCAGGTATGTTCACGGGCTCCCCGCTCTCAGCCACGTAGCCGACGATGCCGCTCCCCCACGGTATCCGGATCTCCTCCAGCTGTTCCATCTGCTCCGGCGTTGACTTCGAGCACACGTCGAACAGCTTCGACACCAAACACCTGGAAAATTATACTCATTAGTAGTAGATCTGATGCAGAGATATGGAGTTGTGTTGATTTTGGGTTCTGGATGTCAGATTGATCATGTAAAATGCATCATAAAATCTGGAGGTACACAAATTGAATCAAAACAAACACTTAATTGTCAGGTTTTTTACTTGTGCAGCTAAGCCGTTGGTGTACAAATTGAATGTCGGTATTAAATTGTACATTTCAATCGGACCAACCTGAGTTTTACAATTTATTTTGAAACGCTAAAAGTGTAAAAAAATTGACTGCAAATTCCCGAAGTTAAAAAGTTAGATTTGAATAGAGCAAATGTTTTAAACAAACGGACGTATCAAATAGCAGCGAAAAATATTTTCGCATTTCATTTGTTCCGAAAACCTGTCTATTCATCGATAGAGCAAAACAAAGGGCTTTAAACTGGTATTGTCTGCAGATATAAAAAATGTGTGAACAAGAATAGATGTACAATGGAGCAACTACATTTCATTACTATCAACGGTAGACAAGCAAACAAGACAGGCATACGACAGGCATAATCGAATTCCCAGTCCCTCCCGGGGAATTTTCCAATCGGCAAATAGAAAGAAGAATCCGTTTAATAAAACCTCGAGAGCCATGTGTCGTTGGCGCATGTGGTTACCTACGTATAACTACAATACGATACACGTGACATAAAGTATTACAAACTTTTACACTTCTAATTGAAGATTTATTTTCAAGGATTTAGTTTCTGGTATTGGCATTTCACGACATGTAAAAAAGAGTTCTTCATAAAATCGATTTCTGATATTAACTTCAGGATGTAAATACACCTATCTTTGTAATTTAAGTGTCGATATACACTTAAGAAGGTGTATAATATTAACATTACTAGATACACTTGCAGATTATAATGTATGTTTTGATAATGAGACGCTACTGTTTGTTCAGTAGGTAGTACGTTAATTTGGCCAATTAGCTGTGGTCCCTCGTACACGAAACTACTTACACGCTAAGACAGTTCGTGTTAATTGATACAGATATTGTTGTTTATTCAGGCAGATACCCATACAGTTAGGTAAATATATTTTTTAAGTAGTCTATAGATACGCAACTATATCAGACCAAAAATTTCGTCATGTGTGGTACAAAAAGGGATTTTCATTTCACCAAAGCTTCTAATACAGAACGACGTTTTGAAAGATAAAGAAACGTCCTTATCCTTTGATAACATAACATATCCCTCTCGGCCGAACAAAGTTCCATCGATACATAAGCTTAGGTCCAACAATGACATTACGTCAGCAGAATCTTGGACTCCGCAGGAAGCCTTCTCTTTAAGAGCTCACTCAAACTCAATAAACCCTCTGGCGGGTGGCTTAAGTGGCGACTACACACGTAACTTCATTTTCGTTCAGTCAAATTGAATAATTGGATAAGCATTATAAGAGAAACACGTTGACGGTTCGCGTGTACGCTTTAATGTATAGGTACACAATATAGCTACGTTTATACAATACATATTTCGACTTGTAACACATTAGTTTGTAATAAAAGGTTCTTGTTTTGTAAAGAACATTTAGTGCAATTAACAGTTAAGAGTTTAATTACACTACAATTCTTCGGTAGGTATTTCTGAAACAGCTTTGCAAAAGAAATGGCTTTTTAAAAAGATGCTATTAAGAAATAAAACCTGATTCTTGTACAGGGTTACATTTAATGTTCGAATGAAACTGGATCTCAATTAAGACTTAACATTAAATTAAGTTTAACTAAGTATTACAAAGGAGATCTGTTATAAACCTTAACATTTCGTAAATAAAACAAAAACCGATCATATTTTTAAAAGCGTATAAATTTTGCAAGATTACATTAAACAGAACATCGTATAGCATCAGATATGCAAAACAATATTTATGTTCGCGACTGGCGATGCGTATAAAGAGGGCAATAACATAAGTATGGCAATAAAATCCTTGTTACGATGACAAATATGAGTGAATTCGGCAAAGGATGTGACCTTTCCAACTCCATCCTTTTATAGCTTTATGAATCTTTCCACCACAACCTGCGTGATTACTAAAATCTCTTAAAACGTGACACGTTCAAACTCTTGTACATTATTCCACGACTTTCACACACCGCCATCTCAATCTAAGCAGAGTTTGTGTTATGAGTACTTACTAGACAACTGGTAAACATACTTACATAATTCTAAATAAATACTTATTATAGATAAATTACACCCAGACAGAACAAATGATCGTGCTCATTACACAAACACTTGTCCTGGGTGAGAATCGAACCCACAACCTCTGGTATAGCAGTCAGGGCCACTAACCACTAGACCATCAGGCCACCACAGTGACCTCGGTAGCTTAGTTGGTAAAGCGACTGGCGCGTTAAGCCAGGAGTCGCAGGTTTGAGTCCTTATCTGAGGTTTGTTTTTTTTTATTGTATCATTTATATTTTATCTCATAAAGCTCGAGTTAGCCTTTGTGAAAGCGAGATGCCCCTCCACGTAGTATAGTTGCCTCTCTTCCTCATAGCAACAGTCCTGTTTAACGAGTTTTATATCACAGGGTCAGGTAACCTTGACCTTTCTTCTCGTTTTCGTGGTTATTCCATTTCGATCTTGACCCTTAGTAGTCTGGCTAATAAGAGTTCCACCCTATTCCAATCCGAGTGTAATTGTTCATTAACTATTTATTTGGTTTGGATTTCGGATAATGCGATACTTGACCCATGTTTTTTTTTCTTTAACAGATAAGATTTCTCTCGGTTTAATAAAATGGATATAAGCAAAAAAACGTGAATTCATTATTTTCTGCCTATATGAATACCTACTTTGTAAATATTGTAATGTATTAAATTACTGTAATTAGCACAGTAATTAGTGTCATGTCGTTTTATTTAGAACTAGCTTTTGCCCGCGGCTTCGCACGCGTTATGAAGTATTATTGTTTAGCAAGTTAGTGTAAAAAATTAGGGCCTACAAAACTTCCTTGTACACAATATTCTTAACTAATTAGTCATTTGGCGCTAAACCTATCAAGCTACTGGGAGAACTTACTCGTGAGCAAGCAACATAGAACTGCCCATGAGAGAAGCAATGTTCTCTCAAGTCAATACCCGCAAATTTGAGAGTTTGCCCCTGAGACTTGTTTATAGTCATGGCTAGTCAAAAATCTAAGAAGATTTCTACAAACATCCCCTATTTCATTCCCTTATGTGTGGAATTTATCAAAACCTTTCTTAGCGGATGCCTACGTTATAGTACCTATGTGCATGTAAAGTCTCAGCCCGATCGGTTTAATTTTGACAAAGTTTCATAAAAAAATTCATCCCCTATTTTATCCCCTTGGGGGTAGAATTTATCAAAATCCTTTCTTAGCGGATACCTACGTCATAACATCTACCTGCGTGGCAAATTTCAGCCCGATCCGTCCAGTAGTTTGGGCTGTGCGTTAATGCATTAATTTCGATCGAATTTGATTACCATAAAAACGGTTCTAGTGAGTTAATCTTAAAAGATAGACATATACTGTTGCGGACATTTTTTTAGATCATTTCAATAGGAATAATTCTTACATACACATATTGTGTGTATCTTGAACCGTTTTCGCAGCGCACGCAACGCAAGCCCTCAAGGATGAACAATTTTCCCCGTTTTTTTTCACATTTTCCATTATTTCTTCGCTCCTAATAGTTGCAACGTGATATTATATAGCCTAAAGCCTTTCTCGATAAATGGTCTATTCAACACAAAAAGAATTTTTCGATTCGAACCAGTAGTTCCTGAGATTAGCGCGTTCAAACAAACAAACAAACAAACAAACAAACAAACATACAAACAAACAAACAAACTCTTCAGCTTTATAATATTAGTATAGATAAAATAAATAAATTAAAAAAGTTTATTATTTTCGGACAATAAAATGCTTTGATTGCTTGCTTGAATTACAACAGTTTTTATTTAAGTCTAATTATTTAACTAAAAATGTTAATAACAAAATAACTGGCAACACAGTTTGTCCCTCCCATCGATCTCGGTCGCCCTTGACCGTGACAATGCCAGTTGTAATTTGTTTCGCGAGTTTCTGCCTTTAACATATTCGCGAAAGGTCAAAACGATAAATAATACAAGTAAGCAATACCACTGGCATATCCATACATATATTACATATACATAGTGTAATTTTCTTGAATAGCAAATAAAACGATATATTTCGCCTACAAATGTTTGTATAAATCTTGTACAATTGTACATGTGCCAACAATATGTGGGGCTGTATGGTATCGGGAGCATAAGTAGAAGGAATAAAATGGCATTGCCAACAGTAGGCTGATAAGCAGACTTGATTGATGCTGATATCCTCATGGCGATATTTGGCAACCATATCCTTGAGTAAAATAAGTCTTACATATTTTTCTTGGCTCCACGAGATTTTATAAGAGCACGATTTTCGTAGTGGCAATAATCGATTGTCTAAATGGCAATTTGGCTAGGTGGCAGGTGACTAAAATCGCAAGGGTAGTGTTAGTATCCTATTTAGGTCTCACGGTGACCGCCTCCATCCGGTTGGTGTACAAAATCGACCCATGTATGCCATTAGAGATCAACCACAAAAGATTAATATATAATTTTCTTTTCATAATTTGAAAAAGTTTTAAATAGAAAAAATGGACTAGTATAACTGTATCTTTTTATTTATATTAAACCGTAATTTAAATACATTCTTGCATTGTTTACTGACTAATTAAAATAGTTTACTTTGAGCTTGTAAATCATTCGTGGCAGGGAAAGGTATCGTTAATTAATGAATTCCCAAACTGATTGCTCGTAACCACATTTCACTCGAACGACTCTACAAAGACCAATTACCAAATAGTAAAAGAGCTACACAGAAGCAAAAACCAGCTTATTATCTATCCTTTAGAGTAAACGATACAAACGTATCATATTTGCATGTAAATCGAAAAAAAAGTTGAAAGGATCATTATGGTATCTTGCAAAAGTGGCGAAAAATAAGTAAAATAACCCTCATTGTAGATAAGGTGGCAGGTTAGGTGCTAATGTTGGTTCTGCGTGGGCAGAATGTTCGCAGCGGCGTTTTGAAACGTTTATTTTTTTATACCTTAAGGTTATGTAGAAAAAACAAGCTGTTAATGGAAGTAGGGATGAAATAACTTAATATTTTACAACTGTTGATAGTGGCATAAGGTATAAAGATTCCGATGTATTGAGAATTTTCCCCTTTTTTGAGGTAGAAGATTTCGTACTTTCGAATTGAATAAATGTTAGCTATACTATAAATAAAATAAGAATAAATACTGTTCTATTAGGTTTTATTTTATACATATAATGTGTATTTGCCCTTAGAATAAGATACATTATTTTACTATAGAAAGATAACCCAAACGGCCTCTACCATTAATCCATGACTTTATTCAAAAAGCGTATAAAATAACGACACAGTTTTATATATTATATAAACCGTATTGATTTGGATTGATGCCAAAAGCCATAGACATGAACACTAAATTTTGCAGCTGGCTTTGTTCTTCTAAATATTCCACACGATTTATGGAATATAGGAACAATGAAGCTGGAACGTGAGCTCTTGATTACTTTAAACCTCCTCCTCTTACATCCAAATATAATGTATTGGAAATTTGAAATCATGTGGCAAACTTAGGCGCAATATAAATTTAATTTATGTTATAACATAAGTCAATTACAAACAAATGCGCAAAGCAAGTCTTTGATAACACATAACTAGCAATTCATAAGATTTGGAAACCTCGTCAGTAATAAAATTACACTAACTAAAGCTTCGATAAGATTATCGCGATCGTAATTTAATCCAGAATAAGGCGTTTTTAGAAAAGAAAAACAGGAATATCTCGACGACCGGACATTCCCTTGGGCGCAACGTTTGCCCACTTCCGCGATTTTCCGCATTTTAACGGTTATGCGCAAGTCCTTTAACATTTTGCAGCAATATTAACCGAATAGCCTCTAAACTAATACAATAACTGTAACATTTTCTATTGACTTTAGATCCTTTAGTAGATGAATAGCACTAAGAATTTACAACATTTTTACTTCATTCCATAAAGCGCCTGAGCGCTTTATGGATTTAAGGAACAAAACTGAATAACCATATTTTGGAAAATTCAAGCATCACACAAGGCACGCGATTTTCACAGTTAATTTTCTTTACCAACTTTACCGAAACAAATTAAAAGTTATTAGAATAATGAAGTTTCAGTGTGATATTCCATCCTATATGAATATTTTGCTACTTAAAAGCAAACATTCTCACAATGAATGATACTCCTAAAATCCAAAGCATTTATCACGAAGCAAAACGTTACCCGAACGTCAGACCGTCAGACAATCAACGTTGAAAACATGTGGAACGTTAAATCACTGCTGTCAAAATAAATTGCACGCCAGACATCAGTGAGGGTCTATGAAAACAAAGGCTTCTTACGGCTTGTCGCGTGACAGCGAGTTATATCTGGGCGGTTACATTTGTAGCTGGCCCTAGGGAATCGGGGGATCGCAGCACTTTGCTCACAGACCGAGAATTTGTCTGACGAAACACTGAACACTTAAAATAAAACATTAAACAAAAATCGAGAGTGATTGCATTGCCCAAAGTAATTGAAAAAAGCGGTTTCACGTTTTTATATGTCTATCGAGCATTTTCATCTTGCGCTATTTTCTATCATCACCCAATTTTTATGACGGAAATAGGCACCAATGGAACATACACAGGACGCAAGAACGACTTCTAAAATATGTATATCTCAGCCTTAGTCTTGACAAAGACACTACGACACATAAAATCGATATTTAGCTGTGCGTTGTAAATGATTCGGACATTAAACATTTGCAGGCTGCTATAATAATTATCATCTACTCTGTTAGAGTATTCACTTCATTCCTAACTCTTGTACCTGCCAGTATTAATGGCGTATACCAAGTAACAGATCTACCAGCAAGATTGTTGCAAGCGAGATATGACGGCAAGCAGCAGACTGGGGAATGCTAGTATCGACATGTAATATTCATTGGCTTTGAAAGTTAGTGTTATCTATCCAGCTCGTACGGCTTGCGATTTAAACTGATCTGTCTTTTACGATATTGTAAGTCGTGTACTGTAAGTTACGGCTCTGTGTTTATGTCCTACGGGTATATTGTAAGGTTTTCTTAACCTAAATTGAACTAGTAATACTATATCAAATTTTGTACAAATTAACGTGTCTCCAGATTCCATCTAAGCTTTTAGACGCCTAGGTATGGTGTCCTTTAAATAGTACGATTTGTCGTTCAAAGTGTAGTCCTTTTTCTTACTTTAAATAAAACTAAACATACCGAAAGTAATCGGTAGATCCAACACTGTTTAGTCAAAGACAAATGTCCGATACAAATTATTAAAAGTTACAACCCGCCTATAGTCAAATATGCAAATAAGTGTAAAATGAATACGTCTTCTTTGTGTGGATAGGAAGACTGGATTAATATCACTGGTCACAGTATTCGACGATGAAACTAATCTCAAGACTAAGTCGCTACACGTGTGTGTGATATTGAACGTAATATTGTGGACAAGAGAATTGAAGGGATCAGCGTTGGATGTGTAAGGAAAAATACGTTGTTACTAAGACCAGTATCTTGAGAAATATATGTTTAAATTCGCATAAAGAACTGTGCTCGAATACCGTCGATGAACCATTTCGTCAAACTTTACAATTCTAGTAAAAATATTTTTATTTTCGACCAACGATTACCTACATGCGATTTTTACACAAAAATGTGATGCATCGAAGAAATCCTTTTTCAAGAATGTTTGTGCTACAAGCTAAAGTCTCTTACAAGAGCACAATAAAAGAAAAGTCAAAATGCCCAAGACCTATATTCTATCAGATAAAAAATCTATGGAATTAGCATAATTATATTTATGTTCCTATTAACGACATATAACCATCATCATGTAGAAGCATGTTGTTTGAGTTCCAAGCGACTATTATTCCTCTTTAGACCATGGTAAATAATTTGCTCTCGACTTTGTAATGTTAATGAAAACCACGATCTTTAATTAAAACTTCCTACGTTACTTATTTGTCGGCGTTTACAATTAGAAGGCCGAGTAGTTTATTTTTAATGGATACTAGCTGTTGTTCGTGAAAAGCATTTTACGGGAAGATTACTACGAGGTAGACATTAAGGCTGGCTTTTGTGTTTTTTAGGAACTTTTTGTACGGTATTAAACTTGTCATTTTGCTTTGAATAATTTTGCCGGTCATGATGACAGTAGATTTCTGTGTCAACATCATCTTCCTTATTTGGTTCAGAAATTCGGCGAAATGGGCATCTTAATCTTAACCTAACTTATTTTTTGTGTTGAGGCAGCACTCACACGCTGTGAAATTTCCATTGTATCCGTTACGGTTCATGAGATATAGCCAGTTGACAGATCACTGGAAAGATAGATAGGCGTCGGAATCTAGATACTAGGTTACCAATGAAAGTGTTTGTGTACGGAATCCTTGTAGTTTCTTTCGTGCAATACATTTACATAAAGTACGTTCTCTTAAATTTATTAAAACTATCAACAATATTATACTTGCTTATTGCTTGTTGAGAAAACGAGCGCTGTATAAACCTTCGTGCATAAAATAAAATTCCTTCATGTGAACTAACGTTGGAAACATTAGATTAAAATATATTGGAAAATTGTTACTGCATGCTTTGCTGCACTGCGCTACAGTCGCGTAAACTTACTAATGAGATAATAAACCTCTAGTTATGTTTGAAAATAAATAATATACGACGGTAATAACATTATGCAGGGAAAGAGAAAAAGATAGAATTAGACAGAGAAGGGAGAAAGAACAGAAGAGGACACTCTTTTAACCTTAAGTTAAAATCGGTCCTTAGCAATTAAAACAGCAACAATAGATTTAAATCCAATGTTTTTATTTGTTTTTTATTAATGTGCTTGTGTTAATTTTACTGTGAAACTCAAAGGTTAACTAGAGAATTATATCCAGTGGCATTCATTCCACCTTGTTCATATACATAAAACTATTTTAAAATAAATAAAATAGTGCCAAAAAACCTTGCATTTGTTCAAAAACTAATCTTAATTAACAATAGAAATAAAATGCATTTTTTGTCGTATTATACACGTCCATTAATTAACAATGGCATGGCTTGTAAAACAAACAGCAAACTTTTAACTACCAAAAAATAACTACGAAATTCATAACTGATTCCGTTACAAAGTTCAACGAAATACATTCGAAACTGAACCGTGCAGGATTCAATAAAACTTTGTCATAACTTTAACCAATACAAAAAAAGGATAGATTTGTTTGTAACTGTAATTAGGTTGCAGGTTTTAAATCAATGAAGGTAAGAAATAGTATGTTCTTTTCAGTTATTTTTACTTTCTTAATAATTTATTAAAAGTATCATTGTATTATTGAAACAAGATTAATTATTAATATTCACATCTAGTCATCTAGTCACAAATGAAGCATACTAACGTAGCTTGTGTTATGAGAAATAGAAACTGATAAATATTTATGTTCCTATATAATATTATGGATAAACTTTACCTAGACACAGAACAATTGACTGTGCTCATCACACAAACATTTGTCCTGGGTGGGGACCGAACCCACGACTTCTGGTATAGCAGTCAGGGCTACTAACCACTAGACCAACAGGCCCGTCGAACAAATGAGAATGTGTTTATAAATGTATTAATACGCATTAATCCTCGTATCGAGGACATATTTGTACCGAGAGAACGTAAATTCACATTAAGTCAAACCTCCCATGGGGGTATGATTTATCTTTCCAAGATAACCACTATGTGGGTTCATTTCTATCTATGGCTTTACGTTAGCCTTTCGTGTAATTATATCGTTTTAATTGCAAAAGTAAGGGTAAATACTATTTTCTAGGAATAACCTAGGTTTCTTCCAATTAAGTGTTACTTGTCATGAGTCGGAAAACGGTGATCTTATCTAGCGTATTAACCCACTGATTCTAGAGCTTTCATTTATTTTAAGGGGAACTGGAATAATTATATTACATTTTGACAGATCAGCGTAAACAAAGTTAACGTTTATATGTTACTTTTACACGCGCGTATTTATCGGAATAGCCCGACTAGTTTCGAATCCAAACAGTTCGACTCACGACCCTACCGCGTCTGCTCCTGGTTGATTCCGAAACTAGTCGGATTATCCCGATAAATAAAACCGTAAACATATATCTAATTATGAATCTACCTTATGATAGTTATTACAATAAAAAATGCTGTAGAACTAAACATTATCAGAGTTAAGTTTCAGTAATAATCTCTAGCGGGGATAAAACAATTCTCTCTTATGTTACAGAACCCGAAGGTTTTTGTAACAGCACAACATGCCTTTACAATCACATGTAACTAAACCCAAACAAACAAACAACTTAGTTCGTTACACACCAGAATTAAAACAAAAGACAACTAGAAACGACTCAGTGTAGATAGCATCCTGTAAAGTAAGAATTGCAGTTGTGGAAACGAAACAGCGCTCTACACAATGTATTGCGGCATCTCTCTTTCATTACTGCAAGAGTCTTACTTTATTAGGTAGTGGTAGGCCCCTAGTACTGTGAAATTCAGTTTATAACAAGGGACAGTTTATAACGAAGTTAAGATACATTCCAAACTAGCGGACGTTTTTGAACGTGAAAGCTTCAGTTTATGAACGAAAATAACATTTATAATGACTAAGTTGGTAGTTTTCAGTGGCTTCCATTTCAAGGGCTAGGATAGGAAGTTAAATTAATATTGAAATAATGTATCTAATATAGTCAAAACTAAGAGCCAAAAAATTGAAAGGTTGAGTCACCTTTCAATTTTTTGGCTCTTAGTTTAATCGTTCATAAAGATTTGTTTTAGTTATTTTGCGCCATAATATGATGTAACTGCATAATTAGCTGGTATCTTTGTCAGTTTTCAGTCGGGAATTTTGTCTGAAATTCAGATTCCAAAAGCTTATTATACTTAGTTCTTCTTGAGAAATAAAACAATTCAATTTAATACAAAGTTCTCAGAAAAAACTAATAACGCTTCAGGTAAAATCGTCGTCAGCTAAGCTCTAACAATTCTTAAGTAGATATTCCAAGAATTCAGAATTGTTTCTATTTTAGCCTGACACAAATTCCACAGCAAAAAGGTGACACGAAAGTAGGTGAGACATCAACGTTCGTATCTTCGAAATATGCTATAAAGGTAATAAAATTTCTGAAATTCACACTTCCACTCCGCTGCCGCCAAGATAACACATTTACCTTCTCTTTTAAATCCGTACAAAAAGCATTAAAACACAATGTAAAGGAAAACTGTTTTCCCTCTCAGATAATGCGGTGCCTTGATGTTATTTCCTGACCATTTATTTTGTTTTTATTCCTTTAATAGACTGTGACCGCCGAGTGAATAAAAGATACATTAGGAAGAGGAAGAGTTTTATTATAAATCAATTTTCGCAGCTTAACTTTATTTGGCTCATAAACGTAGCAGATTGAATTGGAATAGAAATGCTTAAACTGTCGCGACCGCAACGTCCGTGGGTTGTACGGCAGGCGGTTCCGCACACGTTTCGTAATCAAATTACAATTCAGAGAAACCTCAAAGGGGTTGAACCGTTGGCGTTGGAACACGAAGAAAAAATTATGCGAATGTAGAGCGCGGGAGAGCGCAGGAAATATTTTACGAACGCTATTGTACTCGACTCGATATAGGGCTCGTGTAAGGAACGTACATGCACCAACAGCATGTATGAACCTCTTTTTTGCTTTTAACGCCGCCACACAGTAACACGCCATACGAGAACATAAAAATGAGAGTTCGCGTTAGTAATAAAAGTAGCGAGCGCTAGCAGGTCTTTTTATGTTACTTTCAATGTTTTAACCGAATCACCCTAAAGCCATCCGCGAATAATAGAACATTACGTTCACAACCATGTTTAATACTCGACTGAGCCTTACATATCATCGCTCTATCCTTTCAGCCATAAAATGTTCAAGCGATGTTTTAAGAGCTATTCCGTCGATTCCGATCTCCGCTTATGAACTCTTTTCTTACTAAATGTGCTATTCTTTTAACAGATTGCATGCTGACTTGGGAACTTCATGGTTCAATAACCAAATACGGCTGCATGGCTGAATTCAAGCTGGTATAAACGTATTTTTTTTTTCTAAGACGGTTTTAAGTGAGAGAGGAAAAATCACGGAAAAGAGTTTTGAAAAACACTCGTGATGCTCATTTGTTTTCTGTATGGAAGCTTTCTATGCAGAAAAAAAGGCCAGTAATTGTAGGTACGTCGTATATTCATACATATAACTTGTCACCCGATTGAATCCCTACTCTATTATAGAAGAGCACATTGCCAATACATAATGCATTGTGCTCATGTTTGTTATAAACTTTGTCAATATGTTAAGTGCATCGGTCGCACTCAAGTCGAATACAAACTAGTAAAACAAAATTACGTTACCCAGACCAATATGGTTTATGCAAGTGGTTTCCATATGTCACAACTATGCGCGGTCACGATATTAATTTAACTTCCAGACAACAAATCTTCGGGACGCTTGCTCTTTGTTCTAAGAGTCAAGAACTCGTAATAAATAACAAAGCTTTTACGTATATTTAAATGGAAGAACGGAAAAATATTTAAGTAGAATAACAAAAGGAGATATGGTTCGTAATTTAGAGTTATAGAAGAATAATAACATTACCTATCTTCATTATTCTCGTTAGCTTTCCACTCGTCCTTCCCATAACAATTATGTTCTGAACATAAAACTCCTATAAAGTTTACTACCCCTGCACAATGTGCACTCGGTAGTCCGACGTCACTTTAAAAGTTCACCAACTAAAGGTCGTTGACGGTAGACGACGTCGTACATTAATTTTAGTAATTAAATCTGACCCTTCAGACGGTGCAACTCTCGGATGTCTAGACGTAATTATCTTTTAAGCAATTTCCTACCCATTTCCATTGCTATAACATCTCCACAAACACATTATAGAAATCTGTTCGAATTAATAACAGACGAGCGACGCTATCAGCTGATATTAAATCTATATTATGTACAGAACATAAAAGTCAGCTGAAAATGAGACTTTTTGGTGTGACGTCACACTAAGAGCCAAGATTGTGTGGGCACGTAAAGTAATCCTGGCACTGAAATCGGAGCAAGGCTAAGCAGTATAAAAGACTTGACGACTTTTACATGAAAAAATATTCTACAGCGAATGAAATGGTAAATTGAGTACGAATTCAAATTAGAACATGGAATAAAATATGTAACGAATGTTTAAAGATTCTGAGCACACGCGAATATTTTAAGTAAATTGAGTCGTAATATAACGACTTGTATGTATCAAATATGAATGTCATATGAGTAAAGAGAAACGTTTGATGAAGGTACACAAGAAATATTTTTAATTTAGATGTATAGCTATGAATCAGAAATCACATAAACGTCTACAAGACATAAAATAACACCGTCAGATGGAAATACAGCTGTCGTGTGTCTAGATAGAAGCGCGCATCAAATTTAATGTGTCGGTAGATTTATGCAAATGCCCATGGAGAGTGTAACAGGAGGGCGTAGTTAATTAACTCTACTCTTTTTGCATGACTTTCTATAGGAAAAAAGGTCAGGCAATTTATAGTAATTTTAAAAGTCTAAGGAATTACAGACATCGATCTCAGCCACAGTAGTACAAACTCGTTCTTAGAGCAATAAATTCTGATTACGATCGACTTGCATTGAAGTGCAAATTCTCATTTCGAATTTCTTGGTTTTAATGGGAATCGTTTTTTTTTAGCTTTTGTTGTACGGTTTTCTAATTAGTAGTGTTCCAATTAACTAACACAAAGGAAACCGATGCTTTTTTTATTACGTCAAACAAGAATAAAAAAGCAAGTGGTTTTTTTTTTGCTTTACCGGTAACAGCATAGCGTTCGATATTCATGTAGGATGCAGATCAAAGGGAATTTAAAAAAGTTTTAGGAACCTGCCAGGATTAATCTGGCATTCGCTCAAACCTTACGTTTACTAGTTTAGCCTATTATGAGTGTGTGTAAATGTAGCTTTCACAACGAGAAAAAGAAAAAAAAAATGCCGGATGTTTAATGTATGGAAGAAAAAAACATGTTAATCCAAATAAAAAAGAAGATCAGAAGAAAGAACAAGAATCTTGTAGCAAAACATTACAAAAAGCTTGTCTCTTTAAAGTATTTGCAGATGACATATTTATCTACTTAGGTACATTGCCACAAATCAAACATACCAGTCTAAATCTATAGTACCGAGCACATGTATCGACCAAAACAAACAGCCTAACGGATTGCAACTTGGTGCCGCTAATTCAAAGTTTGTAGCAAGTTAGCAAAGTGACGCAGCTCCGAATCCCCGAAGTAAAGTTTATTCAAAGTGTCGGGCAATGTACCCAGAATCTGTTCCTTGTTGACAAGTTCGTGATTGCTATTGGCTTCAAATTGTTGATGAAGAAAGGGAGATCAAAAACTTCGAGATTTGTGTCTCATGGGTAAAATGCATCAAATTTATTTATTGAACTAAATAAAACTTATTTTGATCGTTGACTTTAAATTTAGGGATTATAATTTGTCAAATGCTACTGTTATCCCAATATTTTGATAGCAATTTGCATATGGTAGGACGGCCAGAGATCCTTTTTTATTTATTTTATCTTATTTAAATAGCATTACCACAATTAATTCATCTTTAAAACAATATGTTACGACAAATTTTGACGCGTCATATCACTATCTTTTTTCTGTCCTCTATTTTAAAGTACGTTACATTAATTTATTAATACTCTATAAGCCTGCCAATTCGGCCAAATTCATTAAAATAATATTGTCGTCTATTATTATACAGTAGTTTCTCTACTAACCTGCCGTTTTGAGGGTTTGGTGACGCCCTCTCTCCTTGCACCAGGAACAGCGACCCTCGGTCAGCATCCAGTAATATGGACACATTCTGCAGGATCTTGTGACACAGTACCCGTACTTCCAACTCATTACAGATGTCTTTAACCTAAGACAAAAAGAAAGGCAATTACACATTTATTATTCACATTTAATTTACGAAAGAAAATAAACAAAAAAGGATTTATTTAACGAGTTCTCGAAGTAATAGGTGAATTATTAAACTCTATTATGTATTGTTCTCGATTCGTAGAAGCAAATATTGGAACAAACTTCCTTCAGCCAAAGAAACAATTTCAAACAGAAATTTGCTCTCACCGATGAATAAAAGAACATTTACTAACTTTTTAGAACTCAGATTTTTGGAATACATACTCGTTGTTCAACTTTATCTAGAACATTAGAGGTAGAATAAAGAAGACAATAGAAACAAAAGACAGATCACTGTCGTAAGCCAATAATGGAGAAAAAGTTCGTTCAACAAATAAATTTGACCTTAATCCGTATTGTTTGAGTTTTCGATCGGTTTAACGTAAGCTGCACGACTAATACATTGTTAACTAATAGAAGAAGTTAGAACTACTGCCAAGACAAATATAACCCTGACTTCTTTGTTTTTAAAATAACGGAAATTTCTTAAGTGTGATCTATGAATGTCTTTTCCTTGTGAGAAAAGTGCTTAGTCGTGTATCCGATATTCGCGCTTGCTTGACATACACAAGACATGTTGACAAATATGTCACGGATTTGATCTATGACACAATATTGCATCAAAGATTTAAAAATTACTTATATTTGACAAACCACAGTATTTAATTGAGCGTACATACAACTTTACTGTGGAGGTACTAACTTGAAGCTAAGTTGAAGCTGTGATAGCTTAGTGGCGAGACCGTAGGACTGCTAAGTCAGAGGTCTTGAGTTCGATCCCCACGGCGCGCACCGACTTTTCGAATGTTGTGTGCGTTTAAGAAATAAATATCACAGCTTCCGTGTTTCGGAAGGCACGTAAAAATGTGGGTCCTGCGCCTGATCTCTCTCCGGTCGTGTCGGATTACCGTCCCATCGGGCTATGAGAGTAAAGGAACAGAGAGTGCACCTGTGTTTGCGCACACGCTTGTGCACTATAATATGTCCTGCGTAGCTGGCTGGTGTCATAGTAACACTGGCCGCCGTGGCCGAAATCGGTCGGACCGCTATTATATTATTATTATTAGGTACTAACTGCATATAGAAATACTCTAAAACTCTAACAGTGTATTTAACAATTGAATGTTAGCTCTACATATGAAATATCTAAGTTTCAAAAGCTACATGAGTCAGGCAGGTGTGAGGATGTGGATGAAGTGTACGTCGAAGTAGACGGAACGTCTGACCGCCGTCAAGATCCAATAGCGGGAATGTCAACAAACTCGTAACACCCACCAGCGAAGTGAGGTCATATAACCCCGTCCAATATGATTTCCGAACTAATTTCCGTCGGATAGTTATTTCTAACGTGTATTTACTGAAGCCAGTAACTAATAGATTTTGCTATTTTGATATTTTAAATACGACTTTAGTGCATGAAAATAATAGCTTTTAGTAAAATCAGTCAATACCCAAAAATGGGCTTCTAGTAAAGCTTACAGCTGATTAATATTTGACAGACAGGAAGACACAATTTTGTCTAGGAATAATCTATTGCTTTCTTGAAAGTTTGCATGTACAAAAGAGGTATTGCAAACGTGATTATGCTTTGTTGTAATACATCTGTTTTAATATTGCTCAGAATTCAAACAGCAAATCAATTTATTTTGCAGCGTTTTGTAAATGGCATTACGTGCATACTGTGATAATTTTGAGCTCATTTATTGTCAAACAATTAATACGAATGGAATCATTAGTATAATATTTATGACATGCTGACCCACTTTAGTAAACTTCACCTATTCAAGGTGAAGTTTTGCAGTAATTAAATTCGAGAATTATTCCACTAAAGCGGAGATGTGTGTGGTGGGCGGTACGAGAGGAAATGTTTTTTAGCTCGAGGGCCTCTACCAAAGCGAAGATGTGTGCGCTGTACTATATGGTACGCGAGAAGAGATGCTTTTTAGCTCGGGTGTGAGGTTTTCAGTACTAGCAAGATGGCCCGGTGACTGCGCGTCGCGTCATCTCCGCTTTCACCGCACCATACAAATATTACTCATCTCCGAACAACGATCTCCACGAGCAGAGAGAAGAGATGTTAATAACATAATTCTGTTTAATAATGTGGAGTCCCAGCCTTAATATTCGAAATACAGGTCAGAGAGTGCAGTATCCACGTGTTCATTGAATCATTGTTTATACATTTAGTTTTCTGATTCACATGTGTTGTAATAACCTTGGCACACATATATAACCTGGATAGAAATTATTTTCCTCAACATTACGAAGGATAATAGTCATAACTTTAATAATTTATTTTTAGTTTCCCTACAGTTCTTAACATTGACACATTTCAAATATCTTTTTAAAGTAACTTGATCGTTGAAAGGCCCTCGTAGTCTATCGTCTCAATTAATAGGTACACGAAATGATTAATTAACGTCGATTTGGGTCGAACGTGACGCTTCAGTAACACGAGAACACTCAGTCAAACATTTAGGTTGGCCAGGAACTACGTTTAATAACTCAATCGGGAGTAAGTTCTGAATGGAGCACAGCGTTGGCAACCGACCTTATTGGGCAAATCGTTATAATTCCTTAGAGTATTTTGGTAGATTACCTATATGGTGAATAGGTATTCTTTTATCTAACCTAATTTGCGTCTGCTGCAAAAAGGAAAGAAAAAAACTGCAGGAGAAAATGTTCCCCCATTCGACTCCAGACTGTTCTGTCATGAGAGATTTTACACCAAGCCCTTAGAGGAGATCGACGACATTCTAGTTTCTCATCCTGCCTCGTTTGAGGGTTGGGGCACCTATTAGGAACTTACAAAAAATGAAAGTTGTTCTAAGACTAATTTATGAGATAACTAGCTGCTGCCCACGACTTCGTTCGCAAAAAAAAAAATATTGATGAAGAATAGATGTTAGCCGATTCTCAGACCTACTCAATATGCTCTCAAAATTTCAAAAGAATCGGTCAAGCCGTTTTAGAGGAGTACGGGGACGAACATTGTGACACGAGAATTTTATATAAGTACAAGATTGAAAGGCCTTTTAAAGGACAGTCATACACTACTACGACTACTTTGACTCTTCATTTCAAACTCTTCATATCAAAACAATTTTGAAGACGAATAACCAACAAGAAATTACGACCGAACCTAGGTTACCTACTTATCTATTGTAGATAAACGGCTTTTTAGTCGACGTTAGCCATCAATGAATGCGATATGAATATTCACGGTCACCTACGCACACACGATACTGAGGTGTTTATCCAGTCGTCCAGTCAACCAGCTTCTACACGAGTCACATCATAGCAAAGTAAGCAAGAAAGATTGAAGCGATTTTATATTTTAGAGCGATTTCCCGAAGGAAATATTATATTCTCAAGGTTGACTCGGATAGACTGCGCTTTGTTTTTATTTTATGGTAGTGTACTTCATACGTTCTTGGTAACAAGAGCGTGATAGTATGATAAAATGTTGACAGTATCCTATTAAGATTATAAACGCGAAAGTTTTTTAGAATGGATGGATGGATCGATGGATGGATGTTTGTTACTCCTTCATGTTCAAACGGTTGGATTAGTTTTATTAAATTTTTGTATGAAGTTAGCTAATACCCTGGATTAATACATGGGTTACTTATGACTATGTTACAGGGTTGTAATGTGCAGCTACAACCGACATCCGAGCGGGCGAAGGCGCTGGCTGCAAATGATAAAATCGTTTTCATAAACCAAATAGCGCATACATATAAATATGACTTCTCTCTAAGAAAACTCTCAAACTCAAACGGTCCTTTAATAAACTATTACTAAACCAAACCACCTAACTAAATATGTTCAAAAGCAGCTTAGTTACAGCGATAACGCTCAAATCCCACGCGAGATCGCGGCCAATAAATTAGAAGTCAAATTGTTAAGTAACATCGGGTGCATGTGTACCGACGCGTTTGGCGCCGTTTATCAAATGCGGGCGAACCGACGACTCCACGGAGAAATAGTCACTGGAAGCGACACCATAGTATAATAATATAATATGAGTTTTGAAAGAGTTTTGAGTTCTTCATATAAATGGGCACAACGCGAGGTTTGCCCACGGTATTGGATCATGACATGATACAGTCGCAGTGACCAACGGGCGAAGTGTTGTTGACGTAATTAAAATGCTTTAGCCCTATTACTGTTACGTACCGCGCGACTGTTAGCAATTGTTTTTCAGACACAGCTGAGTTAAATTACCGTACCTATGTATTTATATTGTGGTGAAATTATTAAACGTGAGAAAAAGCTTAATTTTTTTTTTTTATTTAGTTAAAAATCAAATGGAAGTAAAAAACGTTTTGCGCCGACCCCAAGTAAGATGGGATAAGGGCAGGAAGATGATGATGATTTAGTTATTAATCAGATGTAAGTTACAGTTTATCTTATGAATAGTGAACTCGCCAAACGTATTCATTTAACGGCGAAAAACGCCCTTAAATTAAATTAACCTACCAATAGGACACATACTTGACTATAACAATACTAAACAATTGCAGGTGTGGAAGAGAAACGCCGCCCTAAGCCGTGTAGTGTGCTGTCACACTCACCCAAAATAATCCTACTTTTAGATTTAATAGTACACCCGCAGGACAGAACGTGGTCTGCATATTACAGCGGTTTCAGTAACGCGCAATAATGTTAACTTGATTGACGAAAATGTACGTGAGAATTTTACTGAGTCCCGATAAGTCGATGGTCTTCAAGACTGCGTGGCGGTTGGCAATCTCGAGTGGATGTTAAGACGAATCTCGGTAATACGAACAATCGTATTACAAAACAATACTTGTAACTACACTTTAAATTCTAGAAGTGTATAAATTGAAGTGTCCTTTACCTATAATAAAGTGCAACTTATTCTCGATTTTGAAGTCTTGTTCAATTACATTCATGTACATCATTTTCTCACAGGGTGGTTTGTACCGAGAGCATACACAAGGTGTTAAGAATGAATATAACGGCGTATCCACATCTTTACGGGTGTGTCAAGCGGTGTTTACATGTAATTATCATGCCAACCCGCTGTTTTATCGGAGTTGACCTCTCCGCTGTGTGGAGAGCCGACAGAGGCCTAATTTAGGTACACATGTAAACCGACACCCGGTTGTGTTATGAATTGACTCTTAATCGAAGTCGGGAAGGGTTAATAACTGCCTGAAAAAATTGGCGGTGTCGAAAAGGTCAGTTTTGGTTAATGAATATTTGATTTACTCTAAATATAACAGCCAGTTGGTATATAAAGAGGAGTATAGTTTGTAAAGTTCGTAAACGTTTTGCAATTGTTTTCCTACGTATAATTAATCAATTTGGTATTAGTACAGGACATTTACTTTTCAAATGACTTCGACCGAAGCTGAGGGCTAAAAAATACATTTGTTTTTCTCTCAAAACAAAGCTAAGAACAAAAGAAATTCAAAGACATAAATCAATTTGTACTAAGCCTCTCTTAAAACTGGCATTAACTTTTTTCAGATTGCTTTGTCTTCGTAAAAAAATATTAAGTTCAAATAGAAATTAGCAAGTCGACCGATTAAGTAATCTTTTCTAATTTGTTTAAGCGGATTTTAGAGCAAAACACTTTAATTCTGAAAGGTTACGCAGTTTAATTTGAATTGATAATTAGGAGATTAAAATTTTAGTTTGTGTTATTATGTAAATTGAATACGTTTCTTAGGGCAATGTGAAATGTTGCTGGTTCAGTTGGTTCATTACTTATTTCGTGTTGGCCGTACAAAAGGCTTTGCCTACAAACTGCATTCATGAGTAGTCAGCACAGGGAATGAGATTTTCATTAAGTGAATATTTCATTAAAACCACGCGCATGTTTCTGAAAATACGTATTTTAATTACATTGGCTTAAATAAGCTTTTGTTAGCGTTAGAATAAAGGTCTTATATCTGTGCGCTGGGATATGACTAATAGGTACAATAATGTGAAAATATTACGTTATTTCAGGTAACAGCTGATCATAATATAGTAGCAATGAAACATTGCACTCGCTACAAAAAACATATGCACGCACTTTTTAACTCGGATAAAATAAAGCCATTACGTTTACATTACGACTTAAGGATAAAATTTTGTATAATCAATTTCAGATTATCACAAGCGAATTGACACTCAGGAATTATTTAATTAGAGAATATGTAATTTTAGTTTATCTGAATGCAATACTACACATTTTTTTAATACTTCTTATACAAGTTGCATAATGGCAGACTTAATGCTTGAGGCATTCAAAGGGCCTAACATCACATTATTGCAGGTGTAGAAGCGTGACAGCGCACTACACGGCGTAGAGCGGCCTCTCTCTTCCACACTTGCAATAATATTACTAAAGCAGCTTTAGTATGTACCCGTCAACCAACCATCTTCATGTTTTAATACCATTGCGTGTGACATAATGATTTAAGTGATAGATAGGTAGATCTTGTGAACTACCTCTTAGCATGTCAAACAGCAATTATAAATTAATCGCTTACTACTCATATTAATTACATAAGTACCCTGATAGGTATCCACTTGGAATGAATTAATAACTCCTTAGTTATTAAACCTTTGTCAATTAGTGTCTTCATCTTAAAGTAGAAAATTATCATATCATAAATTTGGCAAGACAGCAAGGAGAATAACAAAAGTATATGTGGCGAGAAAAAGGTTAAATAGAGACGTATTACAGGGAGATGCATTTTAGTACCTAAGTCTTTTTATTAAGAAAATTAAATCCTGCCTTGGGGGCTGTTAATGCAGTTAAAAATATTGGGTCTATTAAATCGAAGTCATAGTAGTCATTGAACCGCCACAAACATTTTTGAATACTTTTGTCAGATTCGTGGGGCACTCGTAGCCAGAACACTTAACGCCAATAACGAAAAGAAAAACTATTAAATAGAATATAACATAGGTTCATAGCCCCACAAAGCGGTGGCGGGATGAATTAAACGTACACCGCAAGGACTGGTTCGAAACGGCGCAAGACAGAGAATCGTGTAAGAACTTAGGGGGAAGCCTTCAAAGGAAAAAAAGTTTCATTAAAATAAAATACTCACTAATTCAAATATAAGTTCCTTCTCGTCCAACTGCCGCAGCTCGTGGCGCGACCTTCGCTGCGGCCGCGAGGGCGTCGCGTGCGGCGGCTGGTCTCCGAGGAAGGTGGGGGTGCCGTCTACCGTCGTCACCAACGGCTTCAAAAGACCTCCTCGCTCGAACTCGTGAGCTGAGATCTTCCTGTGGTATAAAGAGTTTGAATTAGTTGTTGGGTTAAAATAAATGTATAATATTATAATTATTTAGGACGGGACGGGCGGCGAAGGCCACAGATGCTGACGGTGCCGAGCGCGCAACAACTTGCTGCAGCGGACACAACTGACGCGAGCCCTGCGTACATTCAATACGGTGGTCGATCAAATGGACATATTTACATACTCACTGAATGACTTCACTAGAGTTATCTATTAAATTTTAAGTTATTGGAAGATGCTGATAAGTTTCTAGATTTAAGTAATTAGTATTTAATTGTTGTCTTGTCTATTGCATTAGGTTAAGTAACCTGTAGGGACATTTTTAAGTTTTTAGTAAATAAATTATCTAGAACCACATGAGAAATAATCGGCGCCCGTCCTTATTAAAAACTTTTAGAAGAGGCCTGTCTACACAGTGTCACGTTATTGATCCTATCAGAGCTACTCCTTAACTGAATGAAATATTAATTATAACAGGTAAATGAAGGGTGATTTTAAGCACTTTTCTTTCTATTACTTTTTGCTAAATGCTTAATGTTTTTGAGTACCCTAGCATGAAGAAGCCCTCAAATAAAATAAATTATATAATCTCAACGAATTTGACAAGGAGATAAAATTGGCCAACACCAGGGATATTCCACGACAATGACACATTACTAAACATCAGCACATTTTATAAGAACAATCAATTTTCTTTAAGCCGGCTCACAATTCCACGGGATGACTTACAAGTCAACAATCGTTTCCACAAATGATTCCGAGAAGAGAAATATATTTCTAACTTTAACAAGAGCTAGCGGAAGAACTACAAGGCAGGCATTGTGTCCGATTTTATTGGGAAAATGAGGTCGTATCGACCAGTAACGTTCTCGATTGAACACAGATAGCAATAATCGGATGTGAGGAATATTGTCCTAATCGTGTCGCAAACTATTCTGTTACATCACTTCTTGGTTGTGACCATGCTTTTGTATCTGTAAAAAGTAAAGTTATAAGTGATTCTCATTTTGCTTACAGTTTGTTATAAGTAACAAACCACCTGATGGTTCGTATTGGTTTGGTGATTTCAAATTGATTTGAAGAATTTGAAGACAAATGACGGATAATAATTTTAGGGAATGGTTTTTCTCCATTTCATTTGTATTGGATTTTTTGTGACAGGTCCAATTTTGGACTTATACCTACTTGTTTTATGGAAGTTTAACAAAGAAGACCTCAATTGTTGATAACAAGGTATCAAGCCGTGAGGCATTTTATTATACACAAAACGAGATCATACTTCTGTTTATTCCAATACACTTATGGAAAAGCTAAAGAGATTTGCTGCGTATTTCGTCGGCAGGTATTTATCATATTTTTTTTAGCAAAACATTATCTACTGTTTATAGCGTTTCTTATTTTTGTTGTACACTTTGTTTTGATTAAGATTTTAAAATAAGTAAGTTTTAAGGGAATAAGTAGAGCTTGTACTTAAAACATTTTTTGCTAATTGATTGTTAGTCACAAAATTTTAGAACGTCTCTAATTAATTAGGGGTTTTCCGAGTTTCTGTTTAAGTAGCTGGTAGATTGATTATGAAAAACATACTCGAATTATCTCTATAGGAAAAGATAATTAGATCTGGCCAAACTCGAATGAGGACAGATTTACATAACACTAGGCAGTTATTGTATAAAATCTATAATGGACAGACTACAGAATAGACAATACTACTGCGAATTTAGTGCCTAAAATAGGTGTACAAAGAGCAAGTTAGATCCATTCAGCAATTAGTAAACTGGACAGCCGCCAAATGGAATTAGCAGATATGTCATGAAACGACACAATATACCGACGTCTATGAAATGGACTATTTTAGGCAAGTTCTAAAATTGTTAGCCAGATTTGATAGCTATCAGAATCATGTGTATACGTCACACTTTAATTTTGTAATGACGCGTTCGAGTGTTTTTGGTTCAAAATTTCACTTGAACATAGTTACATCTATACTTAGATGGCAAAATACTAAAAGTTTTAAAACATTAAAATATTCCCAAAAAAAAATTTTAATAATGTCCAAAAAGTAAAACTCCAGTTGCCTCTGTGTCATCAAAAAAAAAGTAAATCATTTGGAAAGGTATTTACGGTAAAGTTCTATAAAAATACACTGAAATAGTTGGTTTTCCTTGAATGATACAGAGGAACATTTTCTTTATCTAAATAACTAAAGGAATACGCAAAGATAGTGAGTAGCATTATTTCTTTGTGGTATACATACTTTAGGGACCAATTCTTCTTTCAAGTGCGGCATATCGAACGATATTGAATAACAATACAAATTAGGATAGGTAACTACTTTGAGAAATGTGGTTCCCATGTGTATAAGTAGCGAGTATCGTAACAAATTGAAATACGGTCTCCTCCTCTAATTATCTTTTTTATTTGCTCCAGAATTCTTCAAAATACCGATTTCAATCTTTAGGTACCCTTTTTTTTCTTCTTACAGTATTTTTTTTAATATTCTTATTAAGAATGACTAAAACATCTATAGATTTTGGTACTTCTGATGTGTGTGAGTTTAGTCCACCGACTTTGGAAAAGTCTTTACTCAAATTTCGAAATATTTATGAATTCTTCGAAACTTTATAATACAGATATTTAAGGTCCATTCACAAAGTTTGTTTAACCGATAATAATAACAAGTCAATGAAAGAATGAGTTTCGAAGGTACCCCTCTTTGTATTACGTGAATATAAATTGTGTTGCTTCCGAACAAAATTACGTGGTTGAAAACTTCTTAGAATAGACGTCCAAGTTTCAAGATAATGAAGGGAAACTTACAAGTTGGTTCTTCAATTTTTTGCAATACATAATACCTACAAATTTCAATCCGGGGAACACTTAAATGTAGTAATGAACACTTAAATGTAGATAGATATTTATTGTTTAGTATAGTTTCTATCACGAATCGTAATATCGATTAAAGGTTACCGTTTAATTTTCATCTTTATGGTATAACTATGAGCAGTTCTTGTCGCAAATTTATTTAATCCACCAGACCAAATAAAAAAATTATAAAACCTATGCTAAAAAAGTACCAATAGTCAAATTAATGAATTATCCAGCTATTTTATCATCATCATCATTCTCCTACCCTTATCCCAATTATTGTTTAGGGTCGGCGCAGTCTTCTTCTACCACACGTTCCTATCTGACGTCATCTCAAGTAACACTCTTTATCAAAGAAGGTTCGTATTATTTTTAAATTCCTTTCTGAATAATCCTTCCATTATAAATCGCTCATCACTATGCATGTACTTTGGCGAGGAAGCTTCCTAATCTGTTCGGTAGGTGGTTCAGTACTGGCAGATAAAGACGAGCTGGCGAAAGATTGATGGAGTGTATAAACTTGAATTTTTACGAGCTTATAATGACTGTTATTGTTCTATTCTTTGCATTTTTTTGGTATATTCTATAGATACTGGAGGCTTACATCTGCATCTCATAAATTAAATACTTGTCTACACAATTTGATTCTCAATTTTTTTGCAGTCAATACATAATAATTAGACTCATATAACAATTTTATTGACATGCTGCTAATGAAGCAACAACTACAATTTAGGTGTTTGAATAGGTGTAGCCTTCCACCATTTATGCTCAATGAATATATATTTATCAAAAATTTAATATTAAGGTACTTTTATATGGTATTTAAATTGTTTCCTTAAATAGTCTGCATCTAATACAATAAACACTTGTCTACACATTCATATTTATTTACTAAAGCTCTTTGACATTACGAGCTTGTTTGCTTTACCTAAACTAACAGATCGGGTTTTGCCCAGCTGTGGGACTAATATATTCTATTTGCTTAGGACGAGTTTACTTAACACTCCGCCTACTCATTCATTCATTAGGCTTAACCATCATTTATTAAAGTTACACCGGATCGAATTTAAATAAAGATGCCATTTAGATTTAACGGCTGGAGATATAGAGGTAAATAAATATTACTTTTGTGGAGGAAAGAGATCTTAATCAATGTCTTCTGCCATAAGTTAAGAGGACAGCTTAGCACCGCTCAGTGTAATAACAACTTATTTTATAAATCTCTAGTAGGTACTAGGATGGCAGTCTTCGAAAGGAATCTTCAATTTAAAAAAAAACCTTTACTTTTTTTGGTCAACCACGATGTTGATTACTTTTAGAAGGGACTGTCGTTATTTTTATTTTTTTTGTAGGTTTGTGCAGTTAACTTCAGCACAGTCTGTAACTGTTTTAGCGGACAAAGGCGCTGCGTCTGCGTGTTCTCGTCATATATCTTTTCTGATTGATCTAAAAGGAGAGTCTGTATGTTGTCCACAGCAACATTAACTTATATATAAAATTTCCGTGTCGCAATGTTAGTTACCGCACTCCTCCGAAATGGCTGGACCGATTCTCTTGAAATTTTGTATATGCGTTCAGTAGGTCTGAGAATCCGCAAATTACGACTAGCTTTTCGCGAACGTAGTCGAGGCTACTTGTTTGTTTTATTATAATAAGTAAGTAATTCACAATTTACCTGACAGGTGTGGTCGCTCCAGAGCCAGAGCCGGCGCGCGACGGCGACGCGAGCTCGGCGCTCGGCGGCGTCGCGTGCGACACCAACCACGCGTCCACCACTTGCCGCGTCGCCTTCCTGTGTACGACAATATGTATTAAGATTAATATTTGTTTAATAATAAAATACGGAATAAAAAAAATAAGAAACTTGAGAAAAATGGCATAACGCCATTAGATTTTATTTATGAATGTCTTTGTCTACACATAAGTTAGAAAATGGTGATTTTTTTTTTCGGTTAGTGTCATCGCTATCGATGTACCTACTACATGGAGAATATTATTATTGATGTAGTAGGTATACATATACATTAATAATTCCCAATGTGAATGACGCTAGCCGAATTATACTTTTACTTAAAAACTTCCATTCATTTTGTTTATATCACGTATCGTCAGGATTCCTCAAAATTTTGGCTTAGTAGGTAATAGTATCTTATTCTGACTCTCATTTTTCACCTTCAGTTTTGGTTTTATTTAAAACTTTTTATAAAGGTCAGTACAATACCTAAACTACGCAAGAAAACGACCAGTTTCTCAATAAATCGTACTTTTAATCGACAGCGACCTAAAGTCTTGCCTATTTATAGGGACAATAAAAATAAACAAGACGTTTTATTACAAGTGTTACAAGACTAAAAAAACGCTGAAACGTTGTCCGATGGCAATATAATGTTTATATGTAACGCAACATAAAGAAATAGAGTAAGGACACAAAATAACAGATGACTAGGTCAGACGAATTAAGTTATAACCTAGATATTACATAATATATCGTATAGAAACAACAATATTTGTATGATATATAATTTACAAAACAAACGACGAGTTACGTAGCATACAAAAACATTACATACGATTCAATTCCAATGGATAAGTTATTTATTTACAAGAAATCAATACGTATTTTCATACTTAACAACTCTACATATGATACAAAATTACATTTTTAATTGAAACTTTATAGTCCAGTCATTTGGTAGAAAATAAGTGGGTTACCTGGAAAGTTTTCCGGGAGATTTAAAAATTGGGTATTTTATAGATTTGGATATGCTCTTTTCGAATTTTAACTTTGCCACCTCGTACGACCGCCGCTCGCGCCGCCATTTTGAAAAAATGGCGCCCGAAAAAGGTTTTTTGGGAATATCTCCTTTCTGAGGCATTTTACAAAAAAAATAATTTCTACAAAATTAAACTAGAAAAAAAATCCTACACTTTATGTCTTATTCACTTTTTCATAAAATCAATAGTTTTGGATGTACGAGCACCGCAAAGTATTACTTATTCATCTGCACCACCACGTGTTTTTTTGTATATTTTTCTAAAATGTTCCATTACTGCCGCCGGTTTTCAAGTGAATTGTCACAAATAAAACAATTTTCCGTATAAGAATCCATAGCTCTAAGAACATAATCAACACTGTACGACATTAAACGTATACTGATGATTGAGTCTAAACTAAATATTTCTCTTAATATAGCTTCTACCAACAAATTTTTCGTTGAAGTTTCGTTCATAGTCGAGAGAAAGGGCCCGATTCAAAAGTGACATATTACCCTGACACCTACTTCTTAAAAACCGGCGGCAGTAATAGAACAGTTAAGAAAAATATACGAAACACTCGTAGTGGTGCAAATGAACCACACTTTGCGGTGCTCGTACGTCCAAAACTATTGATTTTATGAAAAAGTGAATAAGACATAAAGTGTAGGAAATTTTTTCTAGTTTCATTTTGTAGAAATTATTTTTTTCGTAAAATGCGTCGGAAAGGAGATATTCCCAAAAAACCGTTTTTGGGCGCCATTTTTTCAAAATGGCAGCGCGAGCAGCGGTGGTACGAGGTGGCAAAGTTAAAATTCGAAAAGAGCATATCGAAATCTATAAAATACCCAATTTTCAAAACTCCCGGAAAACTTTCCAGGTAAAACTACCAAATGACTGGACTATTATACTAGTAGACTTTTTCTGTATCCTTGTAGAAATCTTCACAGATTATCTTTAGTCAGGGGGTTGACGAGAGGGTGAACCGGCCTTTTACCAGCTAAAACCACTGAAACGTCCTCATCTGCCTGTGGATGGGGTTATAGGGTCGCATTCACCGCGCCACCAGACCTTAGTAGACTTAACCTCTTAAAGTATAATTGCTGCAGTGATGGAAGAGAGACATTGCTCTACGCTTGCTCTACGCCGTATAGTCTGCCATTTACTTTAAGAGGTGCGGGGCAGGCCCTCAAACTCCAAAGACTCTGGCTTAGGTAGTAGAGGGGGCCCGGGGTGATTTTAGTCGGTGGTAGTCTGAAGTATCCCTACGCCGTGCCTTCGGCGTGGGTTGAAGTCATTAGCGTTTCAACCCGGGAAAACAAAAAAAGGCCCCCAAACATAGAGTAAAATCAAAGTGCATTACGTCGATATTTGCTATAACTTTTCACAAAACAATAAGATAGTATTTCGTATTCCTTGTAGCCTATGACGTAGGTAACATCTATCTTTATTTATACCTAAGGGCAAATAAACAACAAACATATTCTAATCGTCACAGTACTTACAATTACATAATCGTACAAACATTTATCGTCCCTTTTTAACTTGAACGATTAGAGAGGGATAAAGCTAGTATCCTCACTGATACACACATAGGAACACAATACAACGGAAACTTGTTGATAACAATAGTATTAATATAAACTGTGTAGTTGACGTGAAGTTTATGTACATGTTAATGTTTAAATAGGATACACTAATATGTAATACGATGTACAAATATTCCTATATCTTACACCCCACAAAATAGAGATAAAAATACTCTTTTGTCAGCGTTGTTCTTGAATTTTACCATTATTACCTAAGTTAAGCAAGTTATTAAAGTTGGAATTACTAGTTACTTCTATTATACAGGGTGTCCGAAGAAAGGTTGTGTGAAAACGTGTGTGTTCAATCAAGGTGCCTCTAAGTGTCCTCTATCACTGGACAACCGATAACCAACCTTTCTTTGAACACCTCAAAACCCCTTGATTCCAATTATGAAAGAAAAATTATTTTCCTCATTTAGGAAATATTACCACAGTCAAAAGAAATTAAAACATGGAATTGTTGGGTCGTCAAAATTATAATTGCCTTGTTCTTAACTTTGGTAAATGTCAAGCTTTGGAGGCAATTACGTATCAGATTTACATAAAAATTACACAAACACCACCCAGTTTCCTTTGTTTTCAAAATTATAATGAGTTAAGTTGAACACAGACAAAGCACTCCGGGATAATAAGATTAGTATTAACAGCCCTCTGAAGTATAAATGCTATTATAATTAAATCCATGATAATTTAATAATGGAAAATACCCTCAAAAATATTATTTTTCATAGACTTGAGCAAAACAATTTAATTCTTAGAAACGTTTGTATAATCCGATTTAAAAGAGTACTTTTTCTGGAATGTTCCTACAGTAATTATAAAAAAGGTAACTTGGGATTACCGGATAATGTAAGTCAATTTATTTTTTTTAAACTACTTGTTAGACTAAGTCGACTAATAGAGCCATAGACGGCATTACGGTCAAAAGGCTTGCAACATCAAAAAAAAGTAATCTGAACTGAGCTTCATCAAATTAAAAATACTAGAACCTATAGGTACGTGTCGCTGAAAATTAAAGTCTTAGCATAAGGTAGACTTCCTTGCATCTTGTACGAAGAGCTTTACTAAGAAAGCACTCAGCCAAATAACTATATTAACTAACTATGTATATTTATTACGACCTTGTATAAAAAGGGAAAGCATAAACGAAATAAAGTCGCTATTTTACAACCTCTGACGTCATATTCAATATAGGGAAGAAAACTAACACGAAACAAGCTGAATGTGGAAACTACATAGACAAATATATTAAACTAATAAATATTCAGCTTGTTCATTTCATATGGTAGAAGCAGTGACATCTTCCTTCCCATTTTTCGGACGTCGAACTAAAGGACAAATGGAAATTCTCCAATGTGACGATTCGTATACGAGTGCAGAGTTGAACAATAACATACGCTCCGTATATTTTCAAAATTTGTCTCCGGGAGAAGCCAAATGTGTTCCAAATGCATAAGCGTATTTGAAGTACCAATGGGGTTACTGACTATTTTTGAATGTCCTTCATGTTACTTAGTAAAACTTTTGAACATGTGCTTGTTAGAGAAGTCGAAATAAAAAAAAAATAAAGACACAACCTGGTCTCAGAGTTTTAACTCCACCCCGTAGGCCCCTGACGTGGTTTCACGCACCCTTGAAAATTTCTTGGGTTTGGTTTCCTTGCAATGTTTTCTTTCACCGATTTTAGCAAGCGATGATTTTTTTGTAATACGCACATGAATTCGAAAAGACATTGGCGTGTGCCGGGATTTGATCCCTGTCCAAAAATATGTATCGGTTAGAGGCTAAACGAGTCCCTACTTTTTAACATTAATTTCTGTTAAGTATGAAGCATCAACTACCGGACTATAACATGTTTTACTCTTCGTACAAAGACAACATTACTTATGATTGTACAGCTGATTTGAATGCAAAAAAATAACTCATGTAGCGTAAATTGCAAAAAAATATCGTTAATTATTTGTCCCATGACACATTGAACACATAAAGAACAGTTCCTCTTTATTGGCGTTTCTTTGAACAGCTGGTAGCTACGTTGTTTTTCGCTTCTTTAGCGGCTAACAAATTGATATTAACAATTGCATACCATCATGTACGGCGTAATTATTCAAGTCATTCATTCATTCATAAAATTAGTCAGTGTGTGTGTCTTAAACGTTTTATGGACTATCAAGCGAAGAATTGTCGTTATAAAGATCAATAAAAATGTGTTCCAGAGTTGTTTGGTTTACTCAAGTTTTACTGTAGTCTCTTAAAACTGAACTAGAGTTCAAGTTTTCTGCAGCAATTTCATTGCTAAGGTCAAGATACTTAAGTATTACGTTTACTTAGCAATATTTTACGCATCTATAAAACCAAACCACCAACCAGGAAATGGAATAAAACTAAGTAGGTAATCGTATGTAGGTACTGAGAATCGTATTTATACTTTCTCATAAAAAAACTAAAGGCTTTATGAATAGTGCACTTCTCAGACAAAACCAAAATTCTGTTCAATTTGATGTTCCTATAATGCGAGATAACGACGTCTACAGTATAAAGATTGGTTCTAAAAGTGATATTAAGAATCTGTGGAAAAATTAACGAAAATTCAGGTTTTGAATGACCCAAGAGACATACATTTTCGTATTTCTATTTAATAAACATCGACCTGTTTGAACAAAACCCTTGCACGTGTAAAGCGCGCAAAGAAGATTGTAAAACGAATTCACGATAAAAGTTTCTGATACGAATAGGGAAGCTGCTGTTAATCCTTCTGATAGAATCTCTTAATTGCCTCTTCAACACCCACGGAAAGTAATAGAGTCGATTCCATGCCGGAATACATGAAAACCGGTGTAATCCGGTAAAAAGCGGATTGAGGATTTGTTTCATTACTTGAAGTTTGTACGAATGTCGACCGGTCAGTAATGACTTTATCAATCTGCCTATTTCCTTAAAGTCAAGTTTCCTTATAGCTAAGTCACAGCATGTTTGTTTTATCCGTCGGAAGTATTTTTAACCGTGAAACGAGAGAATTTATTGCCGAAAAAACAGCAGTAATTTTATGATTTACGATCTTACGTTTATTTTAAGAGGGGAATAACATTATGTTACGAAAAATGGGTTTGGGACGTCATAAGGCAGCGTTTCGCATTATCTAATGAGCGGTGTATTCATTACACGAACAGGAAAACATTTCATACAAATTACAAAACCTAACTAATATAAAAAAAAAACATAATATAAACTATTTAGATAAACAATCCTCACGTGACTGATAAGATATTTTTTAACAACATAAACATTAAACATCTTACATCAGAAGCTTATTCTAGCTATATATGAAATAGCTGGAGTAATATGCTAAAGTTGCAAACTGTAGTTATAGTCTTAATAGTTTTAACTGGTCATATAACCAAAAGTTACGTCACAAATCTCCGGGTTCTATACAAATGGGGTAGTACAATAATTAACAGAACTATTAGACCGTTGGTATTAAGTTATTAGAGAACCTGTATCACGTAAGTGACTATAGTAAGTAAATATTTAATTTTCCCCTGAAAGCTGAAGACATATTCAAGATTTTGACTACGACATATGTACCTTCCAATACATCATCATAAACCCGTAGCAGTCTACGTATGGAAGAAGAAGACATGCTGCGCCGAGCCCAAGTAATAATTGGAAAAAGGGCAAGGGAATGACGATGAAGCCCGTAGCAGTCTACTGTTAGACATAAGCGTCTTTCAAGGCACATCACTGAGCCCGAAAATAAATATAATTACAATTTGAAATCCCGTAATGCAATTTCGCGATTGGAACCCCTTCATTAATATTAGCAGTCGGTAGAGCTTAACGAAGAGACACATTCGATTGTCTCTCGATCTAAGACCGTTATCCAATCAAGCCAAGTTAACGATGAAGTTGGCAACTTGATGCACAACAGAGAACTAAGTGAATGAGACAAATCTTGTGCAATCTAGACAGATTGGATGTTTTGTGGTAGTTTGTACATATTTACAGAACTTTGACCCTGCAAATCTCAGTCAATTGCTTACTTGAAGAAATTACTTAAAGAGACATAAGAAACCTAGTACAGACAGTTTGAGAATCACGATTAAAACGAATCGTAGGGTGGTGAAGGATGACGTTTCAACAACTTCGAAATACCAAAAGGAAAAAGAATCACAAATTGTACAGCTAAACACAGTCGAACGAAATTATTAATTCTAAACAGTAACCCAAAACGAACTGAATGAATCGACCTTGTCCACCCAAGGGGAGCGACAGCCAACACAACAACGAAAAAAAATCTATTGTTTAGTTTGTATGATGACACAATGGAACAATTAATAGATCAAAACAAAACAAACAAGTAGACATTCAAAATAATTTAAATATGTATTGCATTAGGTCATGATTTAGAAATGGCTGATGATTGTAGCTTCCAAGCGACTACCGTCCAAGAAAATTCAAGTAAAAACTATTGGTTTTTGCAACGACACTGTCTGGCGACCACAGCAAATAAGAGAAGAGTCATAGAGGTATTAAATACTAACGCTGCCGTCTTTACAAAGTAGTTAAATTGCTACAAAAGGGTCCAGAGGGCCTAGACAATGTTATGCATTAGAATAGAAAACTCTCAATCTATAGGAATGACACACAGTCTCAACAAGTGACATTATTTTGATATGTATTTTATTAAATTTGAGCGATTCATCAGCGTTAACGCCAGAAATGTAACTTGCCTACATAATGAAATAAAATCGAAGCTACTATTCCAAGAATTGTTATCAAGTAACTCGAAACATAATTTGCAAAGGCTGTAATCGTATCCAGCAATAACGAAGACAACAGTTTGATCCTAATTGTGATCGATTAGTTACTTGAAGATAACATAAACAAATTAATCTCAAATTCCTTTTTTTCTTATTTCAAAGTCCTAACAATAAATTACTATAGATTTTTAAACCTTAAAAACACAAGAAAATAATTCGCTCAAGATTTAGAGATACTAGGATATGTCTAAATCTTGAGCGAATTATTTTCTTGTGTTTCCTTGCTTGAAGATTCCTGTATAATTGTCAATCTGCTTATATCAGCTCTAGTAGTAAAATATTATGTTTTGTTAAATTCATTACAATTATCAGTTACAAACAAACCTTTATTGATATAATTCAATGCAGTGGGCAGTACTCAAAATTAGATAGTAATTTAGAAACATTTGTGTTAATTGCATGACAAACACAAAACTCATTTGCACGGGATTACACAATTCGGATTATGCGAAATGAGTGGTACGTTCAAATGTATTTATCGTCCAAATTTCCTGAGCACCTACCGCAAAACCGTAAAGCAGGACTATTGGAGTTGTGAAAAAGAGACGGCGCATTACACTGTGTGTAGTTCCATCCCGTTTCGACAATAAAAATAGTCCTGTTTTGTGAGCTCATAATACAGGTAATGATCATGTAATCGCATAGAATTAATGACGGTTCTCGCCAATGATAGTCACGTATCCATAATAACAAATTATACACATTATTATGCTTTCATAAAATTCCCTTTCTATCGAGAATAATTAACTATTCTGATTTCATTATTGACACAAGCTATTGATCCACGTACAAATACAACGGACACGCGGTGCGAGATTAACTGAGAGCTTTACATGATAAAGTGAATGTTATTTGTAGAAGCACATATCGTTAATAATGGAAATGGTTTCATAATAATAACTTTGTAAACAAGTTTATATTAAACTAATGGGGCATGTGAACCCAACACATACACAACATTAGAGATTAAAATTATGAAAACTCCTTTAAATCAGCATCTACATCAGTTTTGAGAATGGCATCGGAAACATCAAAAAAGAACTGTACCTACAAAACATCCCGTTTTGGTCGCCCAGTGGTCGAAACTACACCATAAATATTAAATTTACCTATAAGTTTGAAAATTATCAAGGTTCTCTTATCAAACTATTGCGTGTACTTCTATAAGATCACGTATTTTGCAATGGCTATACTGTTATTGTGTGAATGACATATCTTGTCAAAAACATGGTAGTGTGCGTACTACCAAGGTACAATTGAAAAAAAAGTATAGGCATTCAGCACTCTTCCATATAAACTGTAAATTTGCGAAATTTTATTCCTCCGTCTGCGCAATTTTCGAAAAGGAGTGCTAAGTTTTTGCTTCGCGGTTTGAAATATACAGAAGCTTTGTAAGCCAACAGACTTTGTATTTATGAATGATCGGTATTAAAACATGTATTATGTAGCGTGATTCATTATAGAAAAGGGCTCGTGGCTTTTAGCCAACAGTTTAAAATATAACATTATCATAACATATAGTGTCACTTGATTGGATTCCAATGATTAACATATCTTGGATATGAGTCAGATAATAAGTCAGCTCTAAATTACTGTAATTGACACGTTTATTATGACATAACAGTCAACACTTACGATAAAAAGAAACCATCTAAATATAATACAATAATTATGTCTGTTACCGATGTCGGTTATAGCTGCAAAAATATGACCCCCTTTGGCGCAGTCGGATATAAAGTGACTTGCGTTGATTCTTGGTCATTAATAAACCCCACACCAAATTTCATCAAAGGTGCATTAATTTGCGAGTTAGCAAACGGACATACACTTGCATAGTTTTTTCTTTATGAGATAAGCGAGACAACCGTCAACAATTATTGTTAAAATAAATTAAATGCAGGTATTATCACACCTAAAAATACTGGCGCCAATATCCGACCAACATTGCCGATTGTCGACAAATAATTCGTAGGCAGAACGAGCGCAAATAATTGCTGATTGCTGTTGTTATACAACTGTTTACAATAAGCTATTGCTTCAATCAAAACTGGTAGTAGGCGTATCATTTGACCACAGTCTACCTGAATTTAAATTTACACAGTGATACGATACGATTACCCACGTGAACAAAATGTCATTTCATTAAGCTTAATACTTGGTATCAATGAAATATTTATATATTTAGTCAGTGATGAATAGCTTAAATGTATAGAAATAACAGCGCTATTCGATAAGTCACGTGTCTTGCTCATAGACTTATCACATCACTTCTATAAACTTGATTGATCCGATCATTTTAGACTTTTTCAAGTAGGTATATTTTGGCACGTGAATGCCAGAAGCATAATGGCTGTGGTGTGCATATTTGCAACAAGAGTAATCTCAACTGCCTGTCAAAAGTGGTGTCTTTTCATACGTTAGATCCCATTTCGGCCATGTGCCAAAATATCCTTGTAGCACTATGACCTTTTAAGAAATGTCATGTCCAAAGACTAGAGAAAACAGTCGGTCTTTATTTCCCACCCGTTTAAAACATCTGGGAGCGTGACATTCAGACTGACACGGTCTGATTCCAAGTATCATGTGACGACCTAATGAAAATAAGGTCTATCAGTATCTAAGACGATAAGACACGGAATATATTACAAAACACATAACTAGCTACAATAATTAGTTACACTGTGGCGTGTTTGAATGAGTCATTGTAATGCTTTATAGATTTCAATGAAATCCAAATACGAAATACGAATTAGAATTAATGAGATTTACACGTTGCATTGCGTCCAAACAAATCGAGGTATAAAGGTATTGACGGACTAATATTGGGCCGGGAGTGAAACAATGGAATTTGCGGGAAACGATTCATTGATTCAAATTCGCATCACTACACAACTACATTAGGTATGCCCGGGGTTCCAATCGTTCCAAATTTATGTAACCAGATGTTGTACCTATATATTCTATATAGTACAAACCACACTTGTATGTATACTTAAGTTATCTGTAAATCGATACCAAAGCGTTATCAGAATAGCATTTTTCTGAAATTTAAGAGAGCTATAGAGGATTGGATAATAATAGACTATAAGGTTTTGTAAATAGATAAGTTAAATGGCACTTACAACTTATGCAAGGTTATGACAACAGGCGTAGGTTGTAAGAGTCGACTGATTGTGCCTGTTATTGCCTGAAACTGGCATTAAAAATAGACTACCATATTATGCCTACGATCTAAAAAAAGTTACAATAAAAATATTTAGTAATGAAACGGTCAAGAACATACTTGGCTTATTTTTGCTCAAACTTATCAACAAATTTACAGAAAAACACACCCTTTTCAGTGGTTCACCCCTTTTTTGTCCCGATACATTTGATAACCGACAGGATCCGATAATGCTCATGGACTATCTCCTCTCTCGAAAAGTAGGAGGGACAGGCCTTTTCAAACTACCAGAGTTTTCCCAGGAACTAGTCAAGAACGCTTTAGTAGACTTTTAGTGTTACCCTATTCAACGGTATATCGTATCGCACCACGACATACTTTCAGGTCTATACCTACCAAACTGACTGATATTCAGTATAGTATTCAAATAGCTTTTTAACCAGACTCCAAAAAGGAGGAGGTTCTTAATTCGACGGTATGTTTTTTGTCTTACCTTAAGAAGTAGTCGTGCACAAACTCCTGGTTCTCGTCGAGCCAGGCCTCGGTGCGCGCGCATTCAGCATCGTAGCAGGTAGGCGCGGGCATGCCGCCGCCCGCGCCCCCCGCCGGCTCCTCTATGCTCCGCAACTGTAGGCCTGTGGACAATACAGAAGACACTCAGTTTGATGCTCAAGGAACTCTTCAATTTATAAATTTAAGCTGTAATTAGTCTCATGTGTTTAAGGTATTTTTTTGAAGTTTTCAATTAAAGTCTGGATAGACTGTATTAGGAACCATTGAAAATAATAATTTTAATATGAGCTGGAGTTTTTTTTTTTACTAATACACAATATTGAGACTTATAATAAAACATTAGCTAATAAGCACATGGAATGAAATATGTTAGATGAACAACAAATTCATAAAATAGCACCTATAATATTAAACAAACTGAATATCATATTCGAATTATTTGCAACCTTTCCAATAACGTAGAACATTTGAAGTGTTTCTGAGCGACGCTAATGAGCCTCTTTCGAGAGAAATAATGCATTCGAAGAGATTCTTACTGTTTGCAACGAATCAAGGCAAAACTTTACAGGTCACAAACCCGGAGATACAGGCAGTAATGAGTTCTTTGATATTATATTATGGAATACTAGAAAACCTGGGTGAGAAAAAAATAATTATATTACCATGACTACATTTTCAATCAAGCCTGAATAAGAAGTTAAGTATCTAATTATTACGAGCGTTGGAGCAAGCGCGTATTGGTCTGGAGATAGGCAGATACAGATACAGAATATCATTATTATAATAGAACTCAGAAAAGATATTGCCGTGACTATAAGGCCTCGTGCCCAAAACCCTGCTGTAACTAGGCTTTCCTACAAATGTAATAGCTAGCTCAGTAATTATATCAATGGAATATTCACAAACGGATATGCCAATCGGATTTGCCAATTTTCAAATCTAGTTATTCGGGACTGGGGATTCGAGGAACTAACTGAAACTATTGTAGCAATACAGGAATACCTGGAAACCATTTGTCACGTAAATTGTAAAAGCCTCTATGACAAACCGTACAGATAGTTTGGAAATGTCAAATGCGTCAGAAAGGGGCCAATTAACAGTGGCAGAATTTTCGTCGTCTACATTTCCAAAAATCTTGAGCAAAAAGTACGAATTTCTAGATAATAAACAAACAACAATAGAACAATATGTCATTTTAAAAGCGGATTACAGTAAGATCTTATTGCTAGACAGTTTAACTGTTGCTAACGAAGCGACACTACAGAGTCGTTTTAATAAAGCAAATGGTTTCATTTAAGCGCTCAATCAGTACTGCACGCATTGAGAAATCCAATAGGGGACATATAGAGGGGATTAAACTTGAAGCGAATACAAACGTTTATACTAGTACCTACTCTGTAAAAATACATATTTAAAGACCTTTGATTTGAATTAAATCAATTTTTAATTTCTTAATTAACAAGATTAACTAGCAAACTTTAGGTTGTTGGCTTTCGCCAAATAATTAATTAATATTAATTAATTTACAATTAAATAAAAGTAAAGCATAAAAAATATGTAAATAAAAAAAAATTACTCATGTACGAATGTCCAAAAAAAATCTTTATTTTTCTGACAGCATGACACAGATTTTAGCGCGCACAGATAGCACAGATAGAAGCGGGTTTTTTTCCAGAAATAAGTCTTTTTATACCTCTCAAGTCTTACAAAACTATATCTGTTTCCAGGCTATTCTATTCTGTACCTCTTGGTACACATGAATTAGTCGTATATCCATCTTTCTTCTATTCCGTGTATCTATGCAGTAGCTATACAGGGTGTTCCAGTATATTTATTGCTTACGTAGCTTCAACTACAGCTGTGGTTTCTGTTAACGCGCAGTGCAAGCAACATTTACGCTGAAGTGAACCGATTGATCAAAGACCAACTGGCATTTGTTTAAGTGGGAAAAGGAGGACAACCCTTAATAGCGTTGAATATTGGTTACAAATTGGATTTGGGTTTTTGACAAAAATATTTGTATTAGTGGCTATAATTTCAATAAAACAAAATTACCAAAATAGTCATTTAGAAATTTGTTACATAAGTTGGTAGTTGTGTTTTGGGTCTTTAATCAAATCAAGCCTTTTTTTTGTCCATGGTGAAACGCTAATGACTTTAACCCACGCCAAGGGTAGGAATCATATATCGGACTCTCACCGACTAAAAACACCCCGGGCCCCTTCTACCACCTAAGCCAGCGTCACGGGATCGCTTGCGCATGCACTGCGTGACCCTGGCTGGAAACCAATCAAGCCTGTGTTAGAAGACACTGCTCCTCTACATCAAGTACTTTACAATAACACATATTATGTGGGTAGTTAAAAAAATAATCTCCAAAAGTTTTAATCTAAAAGCTTCGTTAGCTCAAACACGATAATTTCGGTAACTAAAAGATGGACTTACATTTTATAACTTATGGATAGCCATTCTCGTGGAAGGCTATTTAATTTTTAACTTCTGGTTCAGTGAAACCGCTGGGCACATCAAGCAATTTACAGTCGATTGGAGTTAGAAGCGGAAGGAATGGACAGCCAGGAGGCCAGTGGGACTTTTCAAACTAGATGCAGTTATAACAAGAGAGGAATTTTTAGTAACTTTACTGTGTTGATGGCCCTGTTGGTCTAGTGGCTAGTGACTCTAACTGCTATACCGGAGGTTGTGGGTTCGATTCCCAACCAGGACATTTTTTGAGAGCACGGTTATTTGTTCTGTGTCTGGGTGTAATTTATCTATAGTATGAATGTATTTAGAAATATATAAGTATGTTTATCGGTTGTCTAGTTCTCATAACACATGCTACTTAGTATGCTTAACTTGGGATTAGATGGCGTTGTGTGAATGTTGATAAATATTTATTTATTTAGTTTAAATACATTTTGTATTCTGTTCATCTTGATCCAGTAATAACAGTTCTTACACAAGATGGCCTCTGTCAGTTTCCTTGTGAGACAGATGACATACTTTTCGCTTTTGGTAATCATACGTGTTTTAGTGTGACCCTTCCGGCATTCACCTGTTGACTACACTACTTAAGGTCGTAGATAACCTTCTGCTACTTAATTAGGGGGCTATTATGATCAAAATAACGGTTGTCGACATTGAAGTACCTATTAATTGTGATATCCTCGTTATTCGGTGGTCGAATGTTCGAGAAGATTCGAAGATGATTTTATTTTAATTATTAGGTTTTGCTTGCGTGTGATATGTCGATTGTCAGACAAAAGAGGCGTAAGTCCCATATTTTAAGTTACCCTGTTACCAAATTTGCTTAAAGGGTTGGTGGAATAGAGTTAAAGACACACAGTTTTCTTTAGAATTTCCTAATGTAACGTACGACTAGAAAAGTAAAGATAAATATTAAATTAGGTATAAACAGTTAAACAATATATAGTCAAGTGAAAAATATGAGTGATAAATGAAACCAGGGGAAGTTAAACATAGATTTGCTGTTTTACGATTATAGTCGAATGTATATCGTATTCCAGTAGAACGCATCAAAAGTCGTAAAACACCCGATAGTTTAAGATAGAATCCATAATGTTATAGAATACGACACATCTCATAACCGTATTTGTTTATGGTATTAGATTCATATCACGTACTAAACAGCTTAAGAGAACTGAATACGATCCACGTGCAATAATTAATTTTAGATGATATGTGACGTAATTCTAATCCCAAAAGGTGTTACTACCCAAACAATAAATGCTAGTTTTCTAAGACGTCTACTTAAGTTTAGAAAAAATATTATTAAGTAAATATTCCCACCAAAAAGTGAAGATTAAGTCCGAAACAGTCACGACCTAAAACATGAATACTCGACCAAACAGTGGCAGTAGATTAGATAGATGCAGATTCTTAGCCGAAATTTTTGAACCTATTATAGAATATTCCTGATATTGCAAGCTGAATAGATAGATATTCCTAGCTACAGTACAAGCTTTTTCCAATTATAGATACATCTATACACTTGGTGCTTATATCAACAAATTGTTAATAGAACACGCGATGATAAACATTAGCTTTTGCCTAATTGAAATTGACACAACATAGCACGAGTAATCTACAGCACAATTAACTATGGCGCTCATAATTGGATACCAGCTTATACATGATGTTCCATTATTACTAAAAGGTATATTGAGTGTCATTAATAGAACAAACAAAGTTATTTTTGAAACATTCGTAAAATTCTACGAAAGTACGTCACTGACAATATTTACGAGTCTATTAATAGTTCGGTTCTTTGGGTGTGCAAATATAAAATTATTAATATTTACTTTAAATCTTTTTCTAATGATACTCGTTCTGTGCATAAAAACGTGCGTACTTTTTACTGTAAAGGTTTGTGAAACAACCTGCGACATAAGGATTAAATTCGTTACTGCGGGATTTTTGTATTGAATAAATCAAGAAAAAAAATATTTGACGTGTATTTTTCTTTTGTATAGTCAAAAAATTGGGGACTACATATTGCTAATTTTAACTATCACTACATAGTGTAAAACAAATTCACTGTCGCTGTCTGTCTGTGTGGCCGCTTAAATCCTTTAAACTATGCAACGGATTTTGAAGTGGTTTTTTTAACATACCGAATTATTCAAGAGGAAGGTTTGTCTGACTAATACATCAGTATTTTACCTGTGCTAAGTATTATCCATCTTTTAAAATAATTGTATTCATTAACAGATAGCAGAGATTAGAACCTTTGCAAAGTATTGCAGAAAATAACGAGAAAATCACCCTTATTTTAATGAATGAATGTAAAAGCTGATTACAGCAAATATGCGCAATTTAGATAACTGCGCTTAGTCGCAGTTAATGTGTTGACAGCTTGAATTTGTTGCTAATTAGCGTTTGCAAGCTTTGCATTAATGGTTTTACAAATTAGATTTTTTATCAGTTTATTTTAAATGAAATTACACTCATTTAGGGTGTATCTTTTAAATGCTATTTTTTGCATAGCCAGACCCAGCGAAATACCGTATTTTAGAAGAAGCATCTGTTTATGTGACCTCCACAAACCATTTTCCTGGGTGACAAAGTATAACATAGCAATTGGTTAACAGCATTGAAATTATTTTCCATGGCATGGATGAGTCTCGATGTGTTTACCAATCTATATAAGAATCACAACGATCTTAACTTACCTAAGCTATATCTATTATTAATAGTCTCAATTAAATAAATCTTCAATGATGGACTAACACTTGGTTTCTTAAACGAATTAAACCAAAAAAATATTAATCGTCAGTCGAATTTCATGTTAAGCTTTGTGATTGGTTTTACGTTTTATAGTCACAATCACAGTCGTGATCAGTTGTTTTGACAGCAGGTTCAATTGATCAGTCTTTCAGAAACCGGGAATAAGTTAACTAAAATAACAGGTGTTTCATATAAATAGAGCATGATATTCTCGGAAATACATAAATGGAGTTGCATGTAACACACGTAGAACCAGTGTGGGTGTCAAGGGCGGAACTTTTCCTGTTAAACTTAGCAATGTGTTATTGTGTTATTATATATACGTATTATTATTTGATGTAATAGACGTGTTTGCTACAAATAGCCGAACATTCGCCGCCGCTAAACTAATACAACCTTTTCTCTACTGTTATTACTTATGGAGGCAATTGTATGATGTCTTTATGTTTTAGTACCTACTGGAAAGGTTGGTTTTAGGTTGTTGACAAATGTTAGAAGTAATATGAAGTTATATCTTGGGAAATTCAAGTTATAGAACTACCAAATGATGCCTATACGTTGCCTAGTTTATTGAACTCATTTGTTTTTATCTAAGAAGGGTTTTTCGCTGAGCTATGGGTTATTAAGAGGCTGATTTTAATTATTTTCAAGAAAAAAATACCTTTGCCTAACATTAAAAGATATAGACTAGTACTAAATATTTATAAACAATGATAAAATAAAATGAGTTGACTACAAGTGGGTTGATAAGCAGCAAATCGAATTGTTGACACTTGAGGTCATTATATTGAAGTGTCGGTCTATAGATGACCAATGATCTATATGCAGATCAATAAATCAACGTCGAAAAATAAAAGGATTGTTTCTTGTCTATTTATGTACTCATATTTATCTACAATATTTGTATATGAGAATCTAGTGTCTAGCTGAAATATGTAAATAATGTAATTTTTACAAAGTATCGGCGCGCATTCAATAAAAAAAGTGTACATATGAATTTAAATGCGGCATAAAAAAACGATTTGTCGCAAGAGCCGCCCGAAAAAAAGGCATTTAAATGAATTCATATCTGTGTCATATCAGTACATAATTCATGATTGTATCACCGAGAAGCCTGCTTATCCCACCCACAAAACATATTCGCATAAATCAAAACCACCGCGATACGGTACGATACATAATTTAAACGCAAATCCCAAAAGACTGAGTTTAATATTTATTAAATTTCCATATTCCAAACTATTTTCAACCTTTTACGCTGTGAATGTTGTTTGCATATTTATTGAATTTATTTAAAATAGAGCTTTGGACGTCGATTAAAAGTCCAATTAATCCAATTTTAATCTGGTCACTGGATTATGATGATAGCGATGCAAATAAAAAAACGTCATGCATTTTTCGGCGGACTTTTATTTGTGGGAGTAGTAAGCCTATAAAGTATTTGAATAAATCCCGACTTTTAAAGAATAAATACTATTTCCATGAATTAAAAAACGCAACTTTACACGTGAAAATAAAAAAAAAACATTCCAGCAAAACGAAATTGGTTCTTCAAAAACTGATTTAATGTATCAGAAAGAATAAATTTGCTTGAAGTTGTTAATAGAATAGATACCACTTTTGTGCATAGGGAGCACAAAAGCAGTATCTATTATGTAAACCCGGGTTACTCAAACACTCCGTATATGTTTAAAAGCACAAGTGGTGTATGATCAGTACCTACACGTGTATTCCTTAATATTTATCAATCAATGAAAATATTACATTGGTTATTATTTATTGTTTCCAAAGAACATGTCACAACCTTACGAATGTGATCCTAATCAGAACAATTCTGAATCACTCGAAGATTCGTAGAAGAAGGAATTAGAAAATCATGTTGCTGGGTAAACCAGAGTAAAGAACGGGAAAATTTAAGATAAAAATGGTAACGAAAATTCAACTCTAGTGCCTTGAGATAAAGAAGACTGTTTAAATGGCTACTTTTGCAAGGAACTACGTGTCAATTTGTGGTGATAAATTACAAACGTTTAAGTGTGACTCATAAGATAATTGGTGTGGCACTTCAACGCAAAAACCCACAGAGGTTTTCTTAAGGGTCCTTAGGGTTAAATGCTAGTAGTATCTAGTAGTAAATGAATCATTGTTGTTCATGTTTACATTTAATAGAACTTATTTTTTATTGCGTTTGCAGACAACAACGTTTCAAAAGTAAGGATTCCCAATGTCGAAATTGTATGCGTACTGTCGTAGAGCTAGTATTTTAGAACAACCAAGCCAGCTATCTTAGTTATAGGTATCAGTTTTAGTCCAATACTTGTTAGAATTGAGTTTTTTCTATATAATAATCTGCAATTTACAATAAAAATGAGCGTTTTATTTTCAACAAATCGTCTAATCCAGTATTTTTATAACGAACCGGCGGGAATGTCAACACAATCATAAGTTACTCAGAAGTCTAAACAACATACAAGATATACAAGCATATAATGAGTACTATAGTAATTCACGTCTAACAGACACGCCAGTGTAAAGTAACAAGTCTTGTCTTCGTAAGTTTAAAAGCTAAAATCCTTCTCTAAAAATAACATTTTTCACGACGTCACACATTATTTCGTAGGTAGTTTGACATAAACATTATAATTTTATTAGGAAAGTGTCGACTTTATGTTTTGGTAGGTATTAAACTGACATCTTATGATCTTACGCTTTTATTTTTATAGTATTGTGACGTTTCATGTGTTAATTGAATTGACAAGACTAGTTTTAGAAATGCGTAAAAAAAATGTGGTCAATGTATTAGACTAAACAGGGTATGTTTCGGCACGAGTATGCAGCCTGTACATGTTCTCTTAATGGGCTAAGAGCTCTTCCCTGAGTATATTTTTCTTTTTATTCAATTACGTACACTGTAAATCATATTTAATAAGAATGGTACAAAAGGCGGGCTTGAAAAAGCCTTCTCCATTATGCAAAGGACACAAAAATTTCATCAACAAAAAGCACATTCATAATCTTTCTCCAGACACACCGCAGTCATGACTAAACGGATTACATGCTTTTCATATTTAGAATTTTAACTTTGAAACACGACATCTCACAGAACTCATAAAAACAAATGAATCACAAACACACACACACATAAGCATTTAAAATGGGAGTAAGAAATTAGGATCAAAGTCCACATCAGCATTTCGTGCATACTTAAAATTGTTGAAGAGTTTGTAGCGGTTTGCATAACGCCCTAAGGGGAACAATTGTTAAAATAAACAAAAGAACAAACAAGCAAGAAAACGGGCGTTAAAGAGAAAATCCGGGGAATTAAACAGCGTTAAACTGGCGTATTTATGACGCGTTTACTTTAAATAAATTTACAACGGAAGATGTAAAATGTTTTACGAAATGCTTGTTAGTTATGACATTAAAATATAAATAGTACATAATTTTATTCCAGCCAGTTCTCGTAAATATTTCGTTCTATGAAAATGTTACAAAATCAACATTTCCTCGGAAATGATTTTCCCTACAATTTATTAATATACAGTTTCTTAAAAGCTTGTTCCATTAATTTTGTATTCCCGGAAGGTTTTAATTACTATTTAGACTCATTTTGTTTTAATCATAAAAAACTAAAACAATTAAAATTATAACGCCTTACTCTTAACATAAATTCCTTTATTTATGGGTACACAGCAACTCGTAAGGCTTGTTTGCCTTCTTAAAATATGTAAGGCTCCGCTCAATATTGGATAATGTTCACACATACAATATTTAAGCTTGTTAACGTGCTTATTGTTTGCTATTTATAACGTAAAGGGTTGTATGGAGTGGCTTGTTGCTTTGTTAGTATTCCGATAGAATAATATTTCACACATGCTTACATAGGCTCAGGACTCTTCGAAAAGAGCAAAATCAGATGGTTTATGCTAAGTTGGCTGACGATTTAAGATGGAACTAGCCACCCGTCCCAGCTTCACACGGGTGCAATACTGATGTGCTATACATATAAACTTTTCTTTTGAAACATTAAATCCATCGAAAAATCCGCATCAAAATCCATTGCGTTGTTTTGAAGAAAGAGTGAGAAGCGACTTTGTTTTATACTATGTATTAAAGGAATGCCGAAAGATGTAAAATAAAATAAAGAATAACTATTAAATTTAATGCTCTACTGTCGAATACTAGAACGTTGATCACCAATGAGTCCTACTGCCTTTCGTCAAGATGTAAAGGAATAATTTATAAACATTTTAAAATACCATAAAGCTAAGTTGAATTTCAAATTCGGGTGTACAAATACGATTGGCTCAAAAGCTCAGTGATACCCAATACACAGATTAATGCTGGGGCCTTGAGTACAGACCACGAACTACGTTTCGGTACACTGCCGGTAGAATGGATTAGTGATATAAAACCACGCTAGACAACGATTGCGAAGCTATATGGGCGGTTTGGAAATTCGTACGAGTTACGTACCTAATACCCACCAACTGTTGTTTAGCTTGTATTAGAATATTGACGGAAACCATCGAGCATAATCTAATATGAAGCTCATAAATGCACTGGAATCAGTATGATGCCGTTATTCTGAAACAAAGTGACTCTTATTCTAACCTCCAAGCTAAAACATACCTACAATTTATACATGAACATGTTCAGAATAACTTTAAGAAGTCCTGAACTTCAGCAGTTTCAAAAATTAGCAACTAAGTTGCGGACCCAAGCTAGTTAGACAATTCTTAAGTAAACCACTAACTTACAAGTTAGGCTTAGTAAGCCCAAAGGGAAGCAACTCAAAATTAGGTCAGTTTCACGTACTCTGCATTGTATACCCTCCCACGCAAGAACACCTAATGATCCTTAAAATTCAACCTTAAGCTCTTGAAATAAGGCTTCGAATGTCACTAAAAATCCTGTGTGGTTTACGGTATTGTTTTTAAAGGTACATATGAGACACGGGTGTATTCTAAACGACAAAGTAAACAATAGAAGCATTCACACTATCGACACAAAAACAAATCACTGGAGCGAGAATCCCAAAGCCGGGTCGAATGAACGGATGAATTTTATCACAGTGAACAGTTAACTTTTCAGCAAAAAAATGGTCATCGTTTTAACAATACAATAACTTTCGGAACTATTATTTAAACGCAATCAAAACATTTTGGACTGCATATGGATTACTAGTACTCATATCTGTCCTGTGAATATTGGCTACCGCGACAAAAGTACCGATTCTTAGAATCTTAGTTTATTCTATATCAAATTCAATAAAGATCAGTTCGATAGTTTAGTCGTAAAAGATCGACAAAGAAACAGTTGCTAAAACAGTCATATAAGAAAATAATGAAGTCAGTAAGTAGAATAGAAATATTGCTAGCAAGGAATTATTTTTTGCTGTTAAAAAAGTTGTCAAAATTCGTATAGTCTTCTCCATTTACCTTTTTACCCTTCATCGTTATACAGCAGTTCACTTAACTAAACACTAGCTACAGCCATGTGAGGGCAATCAACATAACTGCACTGTCTATATCTTGATAATACCTACGAGAGGACCGTAATCCGATACTATTCGAGAAAGATCAACTGTCCCCGGAGTTTCCAGAATCGGTTTAATAACGGTATCGTAATTCCTGCTTCTGAGAATTTGTTGACAAACATAATCGAAGACATTACATAACACAGCATATAATAAGTCCATATATGGATCTGTATTCATTTACAATAGCATATTATATGTAAGAAGGCTGAAAACAATAAATTGAACATCGTCGAAAAGTGTTTCCATCGAAGCTTTTCTGCGTGTAAAAATATTAAAGTAAAACTACTACACGCTGCATAAGAAACAAACTAATATAGATAAATAATAGATTTATATTGTAAACAATGATGTTTGTTTATGTAAGCGTTTAAAAAATAAAGATGTAATTAGATTGAATCGTTGGTAGCTTTTTTTTTCTCGATCTTCGATTCGATCTTTTCCAAAAACGCAAAATACCTACTCACCTAATTATTTTATAGACAAAGCAACGCATGCCGAGAGAAACTTACACTTCACATAATAAAGCTGTATAACAGTAAACAATTTAAAACTTTACATATATTTTCATCGTACTGCGCCAAAAGGTCAGTTATTCATGCTTTATGGCATAAGTTGACATTTAGAATACATCTAACATTAAGAATTACATCAAGTACTATTGTATAGCCTTTGAGTGTCGGTTTTCATACAATTCCCTTATCAGATCATGTATCGTGGACTTGACATAAATATTATCATTCCTGACGATGACGCTACCCCTCCCACATATTGACGTGATTCCTGATTATAATCTTTATCGTCATCGCACACGTTTATTATTCTTAGTACTATTGGTACTAGAACAAGAATAACAAGAAAATAGTCGTTCATGACTCGAAGTAAAATATCATGAGGAAAACTGGATTCCAAAAGTTGTAATTTGGAATTGTCAACCCGCAAGGGAGGAAGCTTGGTGATAAATACTCATGCCTTCCCTTTAAAAAGGCTTTCGTCCAATATAAGGACAATTGTATTACATTTAACCGCAACTTACGACGTATTTAAAACTAAACAAAATTTCTACCATAACTTTTACTGTGGTAGCACCGAAAATTGTACTCGTGCGAAAGATTTAAATATTACGGGTAAAATAACGACTCTTGTAAGCGTAAATATCCACACGATAATTTTTATATCCAGACTTTCCATCCACACTGTACCGGCCGGCACCTTTGGGAATAAAGGTATCGAACCATACAATATTAACGACATACGGGTCAGAGTTCTACTTTTTCTGAAATGTTATTACACGTTACGTTAAATATTTTAAGTGTGAGAAATTACTCTTTCATTTTGGAACTGTGAGTAATCATCATCATTGCTCGATTCTTCTCTCTACAACAGCATCAACTTTCGGACAATTAAGTAACTTAAAGCATCTTAATGTTATTTAGACTGGATCCTGAACTGCTAAAATTGCATAATAACCACTGAATCACTGGGAAAACCGCAGGTTACCCGAATGGAATTTTCTGTGTACGAATTACACATTACATGAGATTAGCCATAAGTGACGGAATGTTCCACGGATCAAGTGCCTACCAAATCCAACAAATGGCGTCACAATCAAACTGTTGAGATTAAACATATTTCTAGAACAATCACATCTGTATCCATTGTTATAGGGGCATAAAGTGTGATAAATTTATTGATCCGCAAAAAGGATTATCGGCCTGATAACCCCGTACTGAAATATATGACATCGTAAAACGAGGCCTGTTTTATTCATCATAAAACGACTTTCAATAGAGGAAATTAAGTTGACCGTAAAATGCGTATCACGAGTTGTAGCTCAGTACGCCACATGGGTGTTTCAAGCCTGCTTTAGTAAAAAGAAAGAAAATATTGCCTCGTAAAATAAAAGACGGTCGCTCTAAACAATGTGCGTGGTAACCAATAATGTTGATATTGAAATCAATGGTGCAACGAAGTCATGTGTTCTGTAAGGCCAATGACCACTTTGTATGCAGAGTTGGTCGCTCGGACCGTATTAGTGTTGGTTAGAGCAACATTTTCTTTAACAAGTTGCATAACTGCGCACAATAACTATAATCATTGCGGACAGCATTGTGTCAGCTATTAGTTTGGATCACACGCTGTTTGGCTCGCCAAATTTTAATCGTGCATAATGTTCGGATCGTGATTGTAATTCAGTTCAGCAATTAATAAGTAATTACAATTCAACAGCTTATGAGCCAATCGATTGACCCGCCAAAAATTAGCTACGTTTATGACTGAATACAAATTACATTCTATTCAACTGACTACAAATAAAAGGTTAGTGACCACTTCAGGAAGTACTTTCTTAATCAATACCCTAAAGGTTCTAGTAAGTTTGTGCACGTAATAGTCTAGCTAACAATAGTACAAACAACAAACTTCCTATCAAACTGTTCCCGTAGAAAACTTGAGACGTTACTTGACCAACGTATAATTACCACACGAGACTAAATAGTTCACGTTGTCTTAAAACTATAGTATCGCGAAAACAGTACAGAAAAATACCTGACACGAACGCTATCAAGAAACCCATTCGTATCGAACGCTCATAATTTGAAGGACGGTATTCAAATTAAAAATCTACATACAAATTGTAACCAATACCTTTTTACATCAATTCTGAACGAACCACGACGCTTGCAGTAAACCGTATTGTTGATACAATGGCTCAATCTAGTCTTGGCTATCAGAGACGTCTTTTTTTATCAAGTCCCGCTGCAATCTTAACCGCGGTCGTAATTCAAAGTTAAGGGTGTTCGTAGCTCGGTGCAGTAATTTAATTCTGTGTGAGTGCACTGTAAAATGGAGTTTGTTTTACTTTAGTGGAATGGAAACGTTGATCGTGTGGCTAGGAGACAAAATAAAATTTGTTGTAAGTTTTTGGAGTTGGAAGGATTTTTTAATAAAAGTTTTTACAATATTAAATTGTCGGTCGAAGTTCGGAACAGTTAGTTGATAATATTTTTAAGTTGTCATTTGTATTTATGTAGATACCTTATCACATTTTACTGTTATATACTTAAAAAGAAAATACCAGAAAAGTGCAATTTGGTAATTAACAACCTGAACCTAGTTTTACTTATTTTGATAAAATTGCAGGTTACATAACAAACTGTGATAACACAGTTTGTTTAAAAAGAACCAGTTTCTATCATTTTACGACAATTTATCAATAAACCATTCAAACTAATACCGCTTACATACAGCTACCTGCTTTCGTTTAAAGATACCTTAAAGAAAATCTCTAAGCTCTAATCTTAATAGCAAAGACGACCACCTGCATGCACTCAAATGTATTCACATGAATCGTTATGATATCGAGTTAGCAACACATATCGAGTTGCAACAGCTTCTAAGAACGTACAGTATTTATCAAACAGAACTCGCCAACACCTTAAAGAAATGTTATGACAGTTGTGGAAAAGTGACAGCGCGATATACAGCGTAGAGCGGTGTCTCTTTCCCACAAGTACAATGTTGCTTTAAGACATGTTTGGCTCTCGGTCTATACTAACAATAACAAGTATGTATGTTTGTGATGACTTATCAGTGAACGATTGAATGTTTCGCGAATGTATTATGAGACGATCGGCGTTTGTTTTATATGCGTGACACCTCGTTGGTATGTTTGGCATTCATACTAATATGAGTGTGAAAGTATTCCGAATGATGACATTATTATTGATACCTACATAATACAAAAATCTGTGAAGAGATCGAGAAATCGTGGTAACTGACATTAATACTAACAGAACAATATATTATTATGCATACTACAAAAAAAAACGATATAATACATACGTTTTTGTGTTAACAGATTACGTACAGTTTAAATAAAGCAATAAATTATATCACACTGAATTGCGGGGTGGTTTCAGAACAATGCCGTAATTTAATTTCTGTGAATTCTATAAGTGACCACTGGAAAATTATAAATAGCCCAATTCCTAGTAGTTCCCTTAATTAAACACATTCAGAATATTACGTTTCAGTGCGTAACTAGTAATTTTAGGGTTCAAATTAGCTGTTGTTTCAGAAAATCACAAAGGTAAGACGAAACTTTAATTCGCAGTTTTTTCACGTCTATTCCAGCAGTTTCCTTAACGAATAAAATTTTTAGGGTAAAAAATGTTCAGAAAATAGACAGAAGTAATTTGACAAAATCGTCCTTTCCCTTTTCGGAATTTTACTTAAATATACTCGAGGTTTGAGATGAGAATATTTTTTTAGTCTGGACCGTAATTTGATCAAAGAGTAGAGAAAGGTTAAAGGTTGGTACTAAAAGTCGTCTAAATTCTCACAAGTCGGGTCTATCCGGATGGCAACAAACTGTCCAGAATAGTCCTGATCACATAATTTGTCTACAACTAATGTGGGGGAATAGTACAGCGACATGTATTTTTAAAACTAGCTGTGCCCGCGACTTCGTCCGCGTGGAATAATTATTTTGGGCATCATTTATTTTTGCGGACAACCTCCTTAGCTTTATAAATTATAACTGTTACCCACGACTTTGTCCTCGTCATTTTCTGTTATTATTTTAGACAATTTAGTTTTTAAATTTTTAAAAGAACATAATTATTTTAAAGTACCTACTTCTGCGTAAATTATATTTTTAGTTTTATTTTCTTGTGGCAGAAGTACATATTGATTTTCTCCACAAACTGATACGTTGATACAACTCTTAACAAATGCATTAATTTCAACCGAATTTGATTACCATAAAAACGATTCTAGTGAGTTAATCTTAAAAGATAGACATATCCTGTCCTGGACATTTTTTTAGATCATTCCAATAGAAATAATTCTTTTATACATATATTTTTGGTATCTTGAACCGTTTTCGGAGCGCACGCAACGGAAGCCCTCAAGGATGAATAATTTTCCCTGTTTTTTTCACATTTTCCATTATTTCCTCGCTCCTAATAGTTGCAACGTGATGTTATATAGCCTAAAGCCTTCCTCGATAAGTGGTCTATTCAACACAAAAAGAATTTTTCGATTCGACCCAGTAGTTCCTGAGATTAGCGCGTTCAAACAAACAAACAAACAAACAAACTCTTCAGCTTTATAATATTAATATAGATAGTGATAGTGAGAGGACTTTCTCGGTGCAAACCACACGGAGGCAATTCGTTCTTCAAGTTTAAATTGGTTTGTGGGTAGGTAACTGTCTCGGGCAAGGTGACGGCACCCCTATCAACCGTGTTCGCTTCCCATTATGGCTTTCCAATTCCAGTAATCAGACACATAGCTCCTGTGAGTTTTAATTGTCTCCATATTTGTTCGGAGTTGTCAGTTTGGTCGTGTCGATATTCATTATATTGGAAGGTATGATAACACGTAACATGAACACGCTAAACTATTTTGATTTCCTAGTATTCTGTCTCGTCTGGAGACTTTGTGTAATTTCTTAGAAAACTCAAAGGACTTGTAAACATGAAAGCAATGTCCTCCAATAATGTCAATTTTAGTTAATCAAGTCATCGGAATTCTCTTCGTCTTAGAATATAATAAAGTCGGATCTTCTGTTTACAAAGTTTCAGAAAGTATAGTAAAATATAAAAGTCTTAAATATGTATGGATAGCGTTGAAACTCATAAAACTGCAAGGATTATTGTGCACTTGATTCTACGACCTCATAACATCCTAGATCGGACAAAGAGAACAGCCGACGCATCCAATACATACGTTATGTCTATAAATATAACACTTATACAGCATATTATGGAAAATTCCCGGAATATAGTAACTCAATATCCCTCTCCTACAACATATTAAATCACAAAATAGAACTGAGGAAAACTTGGCAGTTTCGTTTTCAATTGAACGGATGACACTCCTTGTGAATACAAAATCACAAAACGAAGCAACTATTTTTTGTAAGAAGAAGCGAAGAGCAAAATTAACAAATAAAAAACAGACATCGCTTTCTTTTAAGATATAAATGCGCCGCGTGCATTTAAAAAGAAAATAGTGTGAGAAGAAAAGTCCCGTGGTGTCCTTTATTATAACAACCCTCAATGTTACAAGACGGACAAAGCCTTAACAGACAATAGAAAAGGTCTGAACGTCTAGCGAATGTCGTGTTTTATTTAAAAACAAATGGAAGTTTTGTCTAGATGATAAATGCTTTCGCCCTGAACAAATTACTTTACGCGAGATGAAAAACAGACGAGCTCGAGTTATTTGCTCCAGTCGTTTCGTATGAACGACACGAAATAATATTGATTCTATTTATAGAATATCAGCCTGACACTTTCGGACTATCGTAGGTGAAAACGGGCACATTTTCTCCAATAATGCTTCGGTATATTTTGGTAAAGTTTTGCTTGAGCATTTTACTTAAACACATCTATTTTTGGAGTATTGAGCTGCACTTTAGTAAATGAAATTTTGAGATTTTTGTAGTTAAATTGAATTTCGCTTCAAGTTTCGTTTACCAACAATAGCTTCTGACCTTTGAGGTGGATTTTAACAATCCAGGTAAAATATTTCCACTCGTTGGCAACAATATTCCGTTATATCAAAAAGGCTTCAACGAATATAGAAAACCAATATTTTAGAGGCTCGAACGTTCTCTGCAATAAATATTTCCAATTCAGGAAGTCGTCCCACTCGAGATACGATAGGCAATATACTCTTCCGATTATCGATCACGTTTTACAACGCTGTAAATGATTTGCCCACGTGCTGTGCCGATAACTGGACAACGGGATACAGATCCCAATTCTATTTAATTACAAGCAAGGATTATGCAAACCATTTTAAGTTAGGAGGAACTATATATTTTTTATTCTGTATCCAGTAAATGCAGATAAGTATTTCGACCTTAAAAGTCTCTTTACCTTCGATTTCAGCCGTAACAATTTGTATTAATACTCTTTGGCGAAACGCACTGTATTTGCTTGTTTAGCTAAAACGCGATTTGGACATTTAGTTAAGAATAGATATTTAAACTAAAATATAGTTAATGTGACAGCTATTTTACACTTTGTACCTATGGTATCTTAAAACTCCGTGTTTATATCATAAAAAGCCACTTTTTTAGTTCCTCTCACATTTGTTGGCTCATTAGCATAGACAGTGCTCAGTCTTAATTAAGTTAAGTTCGCTTCAACAAAATAATATCATACTTTCAGTGCAGTTTCTTTGAAGTCGTTAAAATTGTTACGTATATTCCTGGACGGGAATTTCAATAATGAAATATTTCAAAGCGGCTGATATTGTTCAGTTTTACATTACTTAATGGTTTTTGTTACGACATATGCTATTAATAATATTATAAATATGAAAGTTTGTTAGTATGGATGCTTGGATTTCTGTAACTCTTTTACGCTCAAAGGATTAGATCAATAGAATAGAATAATCTTTATTGTACACCATGGTTACAACTGTGAAAAGTAAATTATAGACACCCTAGATTAACTTGATTAGGCTTCTTTTAACCGACTGCATCAGAAGGGGGAATGTTTTCACGTGGACGAAGTCGCAGGTAACAGCTAACATATAATAAAACTTACTTTGTACAATGGATTCAAAGACTGCGCTCTAATGAATTCGTTTCCAAAAAATGTGATCGGGGTATATTGAAACTCGTTGTATAGGCATTATAATAAATCTAAAGAAATTGAGTAGAAAGTGATAATTAAATCAATGTTTTGCATACAAATTGCAATAGGACATCCGTTTTCCAAATACATATTAGTTTTGCGTGTGTGTTAATATTCCGTGCTATTTGAACCATCATAATAATATGCAAGTGAGTAATAACGAGGAAACCCGCTCCGGGTCTGTGACCCGCGATGGCGAAATCGGTGTCGCACCTCTCTACACCCCTTAGCCTTTACTCTCTGGTGTTGCCCACCTGCTGCCTATCGTGGCGGTATAATAGGGGGCCCATCTTGGAGCCGGCGAGTCACCGCCTGCCAATTTTAATTGCATTTTCATGTGTTGAAAGGCAGGTGCCATAGTTATCCATAGTTTGAGAAATAAACACATCCAACATATCCTATCCATAGCCCAAGTTCGTTTTATCCATAATTTACAATAGTTTTGTAGCTACCTTGGGCCGTCCATGTCTGTTCTTTCATAGAGCAGGGGTGGATGGCCCTTGGTAGTTGCCCCATCACATATTAGATTAAAGTTCTCAACAAGGCCTCTGCATGTTGGACCTGTGTCCCCGTGTAAGCCTTTAAAAAGGACCGGGTTTCTTCCCTTGAAGTTATCCCGTGAATTAAAAGAGATGCAAGTGATATAAATAGAGTTTCGCATATAAACACGTCTAAATAAATCTATTGTCAAGCGATTCACTTTTACATATTTTTACATTTTTTTATAAAGTCACACTTGTAAAAAGATCGTAATAGTTAAATTAACATGTAGGTGTGAATGTTTGTAAAAATAAATCTGCGAGCGTTCGTTGCTGGGTACGTAACAAGTAAAGGTCGGTACATATATGACGGAAAATGCCTGTCAACTGTGACTGTCAATCAATTATGTGTCAGTGCATCGAATGTAAGAGGTTATAAATATTTTGTTTCAATATATTTGTGAGTTCTGACGGTAAATTTTCCGCCAGATAAGAACCTAACCTAAATATGACGAGATGCCTTGTATTTACTTATAAAAGACTAACTGATCATAAATTTCGTAAGTTCATTGTTATCGTAGATGGCATCTCAGCAATTCTAAAAGGATTCGCTAACAATAGGAAGCATAATACAAGCGACCATCTGTCTTCGAATGTCAACGGTAGATAAAGGATCTTAAGGTTTGCGGGATTCGGAATCTAACTGGGATTTTCTTTGTTGATATCAAAATTAGAAGTTATTTATGGAAGGGATCTACTAAGGTTTGATGAAAACAAAACTATTCAAGTACGTTCAATGATTTTATGAATTAACATTATTGGATGTACTTGTTTGTTTGTTCGCGTCGTAGTCATAAAAATCTGTGAAGTTATGAGAACAAAGAGTGAGAAACAACAAGCAAACTTTACGAACAAAATACTCTATAGTACCGTAGAAGACTAGCCGATGTTAAACTGAATATGTTATAAGCTATTCTAAATGTTATAAATATAAATAGGAGTAGCGATTGCCGTTATAAGAATCTTTCTTATTTTAGTCATATTTTCTACAAATTCATCGCTTTTTTTCGAATTCTGAAACGATCATAGATCTAGAAGTCAATAAGTTTTAGCGGCCGTCTATAATTACACATTTAAAATTTTCTTAAAGTTAATTAACATTTGACATAAAACATTATTTTAGTTTGGGATGAACAAAAAAAGTCATATAAAAAAATATGTAAAACTATTTTTCCTTATTCCAATTTTATAATACTAATTACCTTAATATTAAAAACATAACGATCAAAAAACGTCATCTAATGGGCGTGAGCATTGAATGGGTGTATAACATCACGTGAGCATTACGAGTCTAATCAGTTTGCTAATAGAGATTAAGATAATATTGCTAACAGCCGTATAATTATGATCATAGAGATGAATGGAAGATTTTGCCGTTCGGTAATCGCTGTGTGTTTAGATATCAAAATGGTTGACGCAAAAATAGTTCTACGAATTACATTGAGATCAAGAATACGTGTAGAGATCTGGGAAATCTATTATGCTTTTTGTGATTTTGATTTTAAGAGTATTTGTGAGAATTCGGCGCCGTTCCTTCTCCCATAGCGATAGCGCAAGTGAAGGGTAGGCGATGGAGAGCTGCCTTATAATCTTGTTAACGTTCCAAAAATACTTCATTCTAGTATTTTTATTTGTAAATCAATATAATACATTGTTAAAAACCGAAACTCCTAAAATACAATCTAGTCAAAACATGTTCGGAACATAACCAATTCTTTTGGCACTGCTTCCTGTTTAGTGTTTACTATAATGATTACCATTTTTAAGCATTTGAGTTGTGTTTAAACAGCTAATACGGCTCACTTATATTTCTTTATAACTAGCCATATTTCGCTTCAGAAATAATGTATTCCAAAACATTACATAAGTAATCTTCGACGAGAAACCAGCGCCTAAGACCCTGAAGGCTACTTATCATACAGTTTGCGTTTCCCCGCCGTGATTAATGATGCACTAATACATCTAGCTACGAAACCATTTCTCATACATAGATAATACAAATCAATACATTTTATGGCACGTCATTATAATAGTTGCGGTTTATCTCCACAAAACATGAAAACTAATTATTTAGGAATATTTTTTTTTTAATAGCTTTAGTCTTTGTTTAAAATGTTAATACATAGTCATTTTCATATATTGGTATCAGAAATCATCTACGACAAGCTAGCGTGGTGATCAATGCTCTAAACTTCCCTGTATGGTACAAAAAGCATTGCCCAGCAGTGGGACATTTAAGTTATAGGCTGGTATTGTTTATTATTATATTATCTACCTGTGTTATGTGATGTGACGAGAACATAATTATTATGTAATACCTATAAATCGAATCACATACAGGTAAAACTATACCACGTATTTAGAACATACAAATATCATACGTATTTTCCGTAGTTCAGTTCTCAAATAAACATTTGACAACTGATAATTATGCGAATTTTAATTAAAAACAACATTGCATTGAACTATCAATCATTATATTTGCAGCTGGTATAAAAATAAACCACAAACATTTATTTCGATATCTGACAACCGCAGTATTTTTCAGACAAGTACTTTTATATACAAAAGTAATATTTGCATATATTATAGTTTTAAAATGCTCTCTAATCTTGCATCGAAATTTAATTGTGTAATTTTGAACAAAAGGTATTCCGATGTCCTAGAAGCGTACCACCAATTTTTTAAATAAGGTTGTTGGAGTTGAAGAGAGACGACACTCTACACCGTGTAGCGTTGTCTCGCTTCCATAACTGCATAAATACATTAAGAAGTTGTGGTAGGCCATCTGATGTTTACAAATGTAGTTTTAGGACTTTACCATTAACCAGTGTTGCTTATTTACAGTGGCTGAGGAAACTCAAACTTTAATTAAAGACTTACAGTCGCTCCCGAAATAGCTAGTCACGTTAATATTTACATAATTACTCAAATCACGTGAATGGAACCGGGACTCGAACCTATTAGCTAAATTTGAACGTAATGAATGGAAAGCAATTATCACATCCCCGCGAATAATATTGTCATCTGACTCCAATATACATGTACGAATAATATGTATGTGCGTGTATAACAGAAGTTATTATACTGGTCCAACATTAGGACAAATAAAATGTTACAATGGTCTTATCAGTCAATGACCTTTCGTTTAAATGACAATAACATCACTTAGCGGGGTTTTATGTTTGTTGTAAACTGCGAAAATGTATTTCCAAATTATTCAAAGAATCATATGATATCTTTCTACTTAAGTAAGGAAATTATTAGTTTAAATGGGTATTTTTGAGTGTTTTATGTTAAACGAAACTATAGAAAGCAAATATAAAATTTAAACAACACGCAGCTGAAATCCGTTACAGCTTTATTCAAGAGCATTAAGCCGAATTACAGTTTAAATTTTACGGGAGCGAAATAATGAAATAAAAAGTATATTATCAGTGAAGCGTAAAAAGTTATGTTTAAAGCAAAAAGAGGCCAGTGTATACAAGAGTAGGTACGTTAGGGTCCGTCCATTATTCACATGATTTTTTTTTACAATTGTACACCCTGTTTCTGTTCCTCTTTGGTGATACGTTGTGAGGTTTAAGACAACCCCTATCTCAACTCATCCAAATCTCTAGTATCTTTTGTTGCTACAAAAAAAATCATTTTATAATCTTATTTTTCAAGTGCAATTATTATAATTTTGACTGCACGGATAGCTGAGTGGTATAGGTCGCCTGATCTCTTTCCAGTCGTGTCCGATTGCCATTGCCATTCCCATCGAGCTATGACAGTAAAATAAAACAGAGAATGCACTTGTGTTTGCGCACCCGCTTGTGCACTATAATATGTCCTGCGTAGCTGGCTGGTGTCATAGTAACACTAGCCGCCGTGACCGAAATCAGTCAGGAGACATGATTATAGATCACCACGCCAATTACTCTGTCAAGAAGTCAAAGAAGGAGCCATGGAGTCGATTTTTAATAGAGAGAAAATATCTTAAAGGATCATGAATGAATTAAAAGAAATATAAACATCTGACTCCACCTCCTCTTGTGATTTACCCCCCCTCCCCTCTTCTTTGAAGTTCTCACGTGATTAACGGACGGCCCCTTACGTTACACAGCTGTAAGGCCGTGTGCATAGCCTTGGCCTTAACTTCACATTGTACAACGGAAAATTCCTTTCAGTAGATTACTTTGAAGTATAAATTATTTAATAGAGGTTTGAACCACGCGACCAATGACACACACGTTCAATTCGATTACGTAATGTAACGATATCATTTTGAATTGCATATTCTTATGTTGATTGATGTTTTATTATGTATCATGATACGGTACTTCCTTGCGTGTGGAGATCAAATTTTACTTTATTATTTAACGTTTGATGGGTCTATTGGTCTAGTGGTTAGTGATCCCGACTGCTATTCCGAAGGTCGTGGGTTCGATCCCCACCCAGGATAAATGTATGTCTGATGAGCACGATCATTTGTTCTGTGTCTGGGTGTAATCCAGATTTAGGTATCAACATTTATGTCGTAGTCTATAGCGACTAAGAAACCTATTAAATTGAGAATTATCCCTAATTTAATTGTAATAAATATATTGTATTGCTGTGTCACTTCTGACAATTTTTTTAACTCATTTTATTCAGTCCTTTTTTAATTCTTGTTTTTAAACGCAATTTTACCACGTATTCTCATAAACGAGTATACATAACACACAAACGTCATTGATACAACAGCTACCTAAATTTCTGGTTAGACAAGTTTGAAGTTATAACAAATATCGTTGTTGACTTAACCGTTTTTAAAGGTATAATTTAATAAATATTAAAGGGACATCCCTGCTTTATAAACCACAATTTATGCCAACGACTAGATGAACAAGTTAAAACAGAATAATGAATACTGATTCATTTGTTAAAACACCTATTATATCATTTTTTTTTTTGTCAATTTAAATGACAATATTGCCTTGCCTACCTATTTATTTACTACCTTGTTTTTAACAAAAAAATCACAATAATTTCTTGTTTTCAAAACCGTTTCTTAATACGTATCGGTCGTGTTTTGTTTTTATCTACACAATGCTTTTAACCAAAAAATCAAAACTCGTTAGAATAGACTACTAAGTAGCTCATTCTTAATATCAATACAATACATGGCACCCTGTATTGCCCTCCCTTCATCTATTCCTAAGTGTTTCAGCTGTGGAGAATAGACAAACACAACTAACAAAAATGGAAGATAGGTTATATGTGTATTACTATGATTCCAACAACGTATTGTACAAATAATATATTTTTAATTATACGAGTATGTTCCATCTTTACTTTAAAAGCCATTTACTTCTATGAATTAGTCTATGACAGAGTATTACATACATATACACACCAACACATGCGCAGGTCATTGTAAAGTTTGATTTAACTTTGTTATTCACACATGTATAAACAATAACAATACACGCACATTTGTAAGTAAACAATACGTTTTTGTCGTGATTCAAATAGTAATGGTAGTATAGATATTTTTGATAGTATGTAAGTACCCATTTTGATAAATTATGATAATTGATTGGCTGAAAAACGACTGAATATATTTCTACAAATAATTACACATATGGAAATTAAATTTTCGGGAACAATATAATTTTCTAGCCTATATAAATAAGGTACCACTTTTCATAGCAGACCTCTCTGTCTTTCGTGGTTTCTGGCAATGAGCGACCCGCATATGTGACAAGATCGTCACACCACCTTCGCCGCGGACGACCTCGACGACGACGTCCTTCCTCCGGCGTCCAGTGGGTGACGATAATATTATCTACTTTTTATTTAATACCAGCAACCCGCCCCAGCTTTGCACGGGTGCGATAATGGTGCATTAAACATATAAACCGTTTTTAACTACATATTTAAAAACAAAACAGCATCAACATCCATTGCTTAGTTTGAAAGATCTAAGCATATATGTATAGAAACCGACAGACGCAGGAAGCTATTTTGTTTTGTACTGTATATGATTTGTAGTTTTTCTTATGATAAATACGTACTTTTCTTGTGATGGAGGCATGATCCGTGGAGGCGACACATACTCGCCGTTTGCCCCATGCGGGCGCTACCTTCTTCTATTCGCCATTTTCGCGCCACCAGACGCAGCCATATTGTATCTACATCTCGATACTCCTTATTTACACTCCATTTAACACTTCACTGGTACAACACTGTTCTGACACCTTACATCTTTTACTATAAGACCGCTGTTGATTTACCAGACTATTAAGAACTGTTTTAGAGTGTGGCTGTGTGATAAATAAAATAGTAAGAAGATTTGGTTTGACATATCATTACAGAATACTCTAAGTAGTATATCATAAGTACGTCGATATGAGTTGTGACTGCCCAAACTGTATTTTTATAATTGAAAAAAAATGTAAATTTAAACATCAAATAAAATTAAACGTACTGTCCTAATGTAAGGCCTTTTGCACACGACTTAACACGAGACAACGCAAGTCTCCGATAGCGGACGACTTTAGTCTGCAACAGAATATGCTAGGCCCAGCGCACATTTTAAAACAACAATTTAAAATACCTACACCTTAAACACCTTGGCATACGGTCAATATTAGAATAAATTCAATTCGGTGCTCAAAGCACGGTCAAGCTACTCCGAATTTATTCTTAGGTATATCTATGCCGGACCTTAGGATTGGGTACAACCTCTGAGCATCGTAAGCAACCTCTAGTCAAATCTGTGGTGGTAGTCGCTTGGAAACTAAAACTCGTCGAGTATTGGGAACCAATTACATCGGATACGAAGAGCATGATTCTTATAGATAACTATACGAAGGGACAACTTGTTTTAAGTTGTCTTACATTAAGTAAATCATAAGATGTCCTTCTTACTTGTACGATAACAAAATAATCAGATAACAAATCAATCAGTTTTGAGTGTTCGCTGTTAAATTGATATCAAAAGATATTTCACAACGATTAAGATATCGTCAGATTGTTGTGATTTACAGATACTAAACTAGTTATATAATTTATTTGTATGACAGAATAAATTGACGTCATTTCATTTTAACGTTGAGCGGTTTTAATCAACCGTTCTCTAGTTAATTATATATTCATATCGTTTAGCAACTAACTTACAAAATACATTTAATAAAATGTTAAGGTATTTTCGATTAAGTTGAAGAGTTTTAGGTAACTTTTTTAATAAAAATCTATAGCTATTTACTGATTTCATTTCTAAGTCGGTCTAAAAATAACTTAAATAAAACGAGAACTTCTCTTGAAATGATTAACCACGCAGAACTTTTTAATTTAGTAAGAGCTGTAGGTAAGTAATAAAATGAATTCATTTGTATATTTCTATGAAAGAAAATATTTAAATAGACGGAAAACTCGAAGAGAATTCAGTGGCACAGATTGTTTGCCTACATACTTGTGTATCGAAACAACAAAGCCATGAGTTATGCAGATTTTAATCTTCTTAAAAGCGGGAGCGAGGTACGGTTGCCGTACGGCTGGCGTAGGTAAAGTCTTTAATTTAAATGTCACTTAGCTCGCGACCTAAACGCCCATTAAAACGGTATTCACCTCATTTGAACACGTTTTAAGATCAAACAATTTGTTTCTGTTTGTGAACAAACAACATGTTGCGATTTCGTATCTAAATTAATGATCGACCAATGTAATGTTATTTTGATAGAAATAAATGTACGGGTATGGTTTGGTTGCTTTTACAGGGATCAGAATTGAAAAATTGCTCAGTACTTTTAAAGTCAGAATTTAAACATGATCTGGAAATAACCGTGACGGTAAATGTTTATCAGAATAGCGTGGTTATAAACATCAATCCATTGTATGATATTTATTGCCATAGACACAAAAAAAATATAGCGAAAAAACACATAATCCAACACGAAACAGGTGCGAACAGATGACAGAGATGAAATACACATCATAAGTAAACTCAAAGGTGAAATGTTTTTACAAATGGCTGAATAACGAAAGAGAGAGAGTGTATCCAGAAAACAAATGACTGTACAAAATAGTTGTCATTGATTAATCGTTTGTACACGAGGCGAATGGAATGTCATTCATGAATGGAGGTAGTATATGGCAGTAAATCATTGTCGATCGATCTCGCCCACAGCCGCGGCGCGCAAACACCCAGGGAACTGACACAGGACAATCATACTAAAACTATATGGGGGAAAGTTTTAGGCTTGGATATAAACGAAACATTGTTTATAGGAGTCTGTTTTTTTCACATCAATTCAGTTAACACCACGAATGTCTGCTAGGATCTTCTTTCAATTAGGAACCAAGATCTTTTTGATATTTTAACTTCATCGCATAGTAACAACTTCTCTGAACTGACCTTCAATGAAATAAGAATTACAAGATTTCTAAGTAACAATCTTTCTAATACGACCTATGGCAACTCAACATTTTCAGTCGGAAAAGTGTAGCAAAAGAATAAAAAGACGGCATTACTTTTAAAATTTTATTCCACGTTCATAATTATGACCACTATAGTTCCCAAAAGCCTAATTATCTTTTCATTCAAAGAGTTCATATTAAACTTACACATTCAAGAATATTAAACTTATCTCAATATTCTTATCCAAGTAAGGGTTACAGGAATAAAGATTACCTAATTCCTTGAGAATTGAAATTAAGTATTTATTTATGAAGACTTAATTAGGAACGGAATAAATAATAAAAAGTTATGAATAAAACATTTTTACTGTCTTTCTTATCTTGAAGTATACATATATCTCGGTGTTGAGATAAATATTTTATAGAGGGATTATGTTAGCTGCACAAGTAAAACGGAATTGGTATGTCAGTTATTTTATTCGCCAAATAAACAGTATCAGATAAATGCAAGTAAACTGGAAGCGAAATGCAAAATTCTATGCAAATTAGATTTGTTTGCCAGAATGCAGTTGTCTTCAGTGAAATTGTCCATGCGAGACCGCTTTTGTGATCTTATAACCAGACAGTTGTAAACCTTTGGGGCAAACAAACGACTGACGACTAAATCCAGGAATAGTAATATAATAAACCATTATACACGTTCCTACCATCGCCTCTAGTATAACTATGTCAGTTGTGTAAGCGAGACAGTGAACTACACGGCGTAGAGCGTTGTCTCATACCCAGAACTGCAAAATGATAATGTAATTTTTGGTAGTAGACCCCCAGAAGGAAATAATCTTAGCCAAACTAATGAGATCATAAGAATGATTTTAAGTACGGATGCAATTAACTTCACGCGGTACGTGGAACTGGCCTATAAAACGCATTAACGTTGATAAACAATGACGTGATCTATTGGCTAATGTCCAAAACCCTTCGATGCGATTCCCAGAATAGAGGAAATTTTGACTTGTTTGTAGCCTCTTTTGTCATTTTAACGGAAGTTTTGTTAATGAAGATTGAAAGATGGTGACATGAAGTTCGTATACAAAATATAGTTTTTTAACAGATCTAAAAAAGCAGTTAGCACAGCCTCTTACTGCTTCACCGGTTTGGGAAACTCATTAATAATTTCAGTTAAATCTTATTGACAATAAGATTTAACTATATATAGAATATCTTTGGCGATAAATGGTTACAATAAGTTATTGTAACCATTTATCGCCAAAGATATTCTCTGCCAATGTATTATACAACCCCATTGTTATAAATCGTCGAATTCGTAGATAAACGGCTTTAGAACTTCACCATGATAGCATGCCAAAGAAAGTTTATATTACAGGCAGCCAAATAAACCACCATAAGACATCAATTACGAAACAAAGTTATTCCACAAATGCTAATAAAGAGAAATGCAGGCTTCACAATTCCGTGAAAACCGCTAACGACAGTTTGTTATTTAGCAACATCTCTCTTCGGAATTGAAAACCTTTAGCGTAACATAAACCTATCCATTATGGAAGGCTTTCATAAATCTTGGCTAATTATGAAAATTTATTTATACTCTGACATTAATTGCTCGGACTTGACATAAATTGTTATCTGTCGTGATTTATTTGCCGGCGAACCTAAGCTAAAATACCTCAGGTCTAGACTAAAAAACGTAGATGTCTTTCCAATTTTGTTTACCATAAAACCCTTTGAATCAGCGAATAAATGGGTATGTTTAAAAAGAATTTATTATTCAATTAAACAGCTGATCTCTGCAATTTAAACTTTAATCAAGTTTTGTAATTGCCCATCCCACATCGGTATACCATTAAATTACGTACAACGATAAATAGTTTGCGACTATTAAGTTTGGCGCGTATTAGTTTAAAAGCCTGATATTTAATGGGTGTTTCACCGTGAAATTGTACTAGGGAAGTAGTGGTTTTGAGGAGGTTGAATTTTGAAATATACGAGTAATCCCTAGTAGTACATTATATCAGCGGTGCAGCCCGCAGTCCGTGGTGTGTATGTACGGAGGTCACTGCAAACTGCGATATAAAAGTCGTCAGGTCTGGGATTAAGTATTCAAAATACAGCTTACAGTCAGCTCTTTGCGAAAAACCTGGAATAACTTTATAACTCACGAATAATTTATTTTTACAAAATGTGAAAAGCGCACCGATTTAATGTTTTTACCTACATTTAACGAGGATTTCAAATATATTGCCGATCGCTTGCAGTCGTTTTTGTATCAGTACCCTATATTTTAGTTTTAGAGCCGATCTAGATTAGATTTTTATGAAGGTAAAATTGAGAGTCTGTAGTTAAGTTTGCTTTTATAATTTTTTCAAGTCGTTTTCTCGCTCATACAATATCCATAAATATAGTGTAATTTACATTACTTTAAAGAGCAAAAAGTTGCATGCAATAAAGAATACACAAATAGGTAAGTAATAACATTGCTTTCGGTAACATAGAATACATATTAAACCAACGTTAATTAAATAATTATGTCATTAGTACCTATTTTCCTGTCTGTCTGTATTGTTATGATAATCAAGTGCAAATAGACTATTTTGAATTGAAAAATTGAATTTCAGGTAGGAAAATAATTAGTTAATCCACAAACGGTATGAATACGTCATTTATTCTATATTCGGTACAATTGTTTCATTTAATATTTACAAAATACACTTCCATGTACCTACAAATAAATGATTATAATACATTCATTGTTGATGTATAATAATGATAAAATATTTTCAAATAAATAATTCAAAATATTGAATCTACATTAAATATTTATTAGTCAATTATACAGTAAATTATACTTTTTACAGTTGAACATAAAGTATACAAATTACTGTTAAAGTAAATAACCAAATGCTAAACACTGCAAGTTTAGTATCGCTGTAGGCTTTGAATACTACTAAAAACAACTGTAAATGAATTTGTCCTGAAGACTCTAAAACTACGTTCAAAATATTAAATACGTATTTATTTTTTCTAAAATTCTGTTTAATTCTTCTCAGACGTAAATATACTTTATTTCTTTTGAAAAACTGCAACCCAATGAAACACACCTACTCATCAACAACTACGTTCAGAATTCTATACAAATATTTTATTAAATACAAATATGATATTTACCTCATTCTACGGCCATACCATAACTACTTAAAGTAGTATAATTGCAGTTGTGGAAACGTGACAGAGCACTACATGGCGTAGCGCGGCGTCTCTCTTTTTCCCACATAACATAATATTACTTTAAGCCGTGGTACGCTAGTATACATTGTATAGGTGAATATCGCATACACCCACACACACACTCGTTTTCATTTACACTTTAAATGGGAAATCTTCCTACACAGGTTTACAATCGTTATTATTAACTGGAAGCTAAAAGTTTACTGGGCATTGAAATACACTGAAAATGAACTGACTAATCAGAATTTTGGGTCAGATTTAAAGGTTTACGCCACTAAACGGTCTTTTATAAATGTAGAGTTTATAATATGAGATAAAAGGTGATTTTTAAGCAAAATTCAAGCCGTATCCTCTGTTCTTTTACGCAATATGTAACATACACAAATACATATTATTTTGCATGGCATTGTATCAGTAATATGAGAAGTAAGTTTTCTAATCATATCACTAGTATTAGAAAATATCCTAATAAAACAAGAGCCGTAAATGACAAAGCGAAACGAAGTGTTTCTGAGTACTCGACTTAACAGCCCTAAGCGTAGTATTTACCAGTTTCTAATCTCGACACCCTTAAGGGTAAGTCTGTTGACTCTCATTCGATTACACAAGGTCTAACCTTCGCTTCTGCACAAATACGACCCTTACTATGAACCTTTAGAGAACAACTGCTAGCGATGTAGAAGCGAGACGCTTTGAGTAATGTATAGCGCCGTCCCACTTCCACAATAGCATTATATCTATATGGAGGTATCATAGTACAGGCATTGATCATACAATATAAACAAACTGATCAAATTAAGATTACTTTCACTGTATTAAGGGCAGTGCGGTTAGCTGACGTGGGCAGTCTATAAAGTACTATGAGTAGAGTCTGTGAATATCGTAATTAATGAGTTATTTTTAAGACGACAGCTATATTTCTTACGAGATTTGGTAGAGTATGTTTTGTTGACATATCCAATCATTCAATGATTGATAACATTTTTTTTGGATGTGGTTTTTATGTCCATGACCAGTCTACCAATCAAAAAAAATGACAACATTATTTTTACAATTGCTCGACTAGAGTTATCCCTGGATTAAACATATTTATCTAAGGTTAAATTATTGAAATAAGATTACATTGTTTCAAGTACTACAAAGGTAGAGCCTTCCTTGAAAGGTTCTCTAATCAAGTAAAACTGTTTAGGTTCAACCACAACTTATTGTTTTAGCAGTTTAAATTAATACGAAGCCTAGAATTATTTACACGAAATCCGGAATAATTTTTAATATAAATAACAGATTTTGATCATTCAATATCAAAATTTATTAATAAAATATTAATGAAATTCAACAAAAAGCCACAGAATTGTAAGAAGTTAATTTAAATGTCGATTGGAATCAAGATAACGCACAATAACAATAACAAATATATTATATCAGTGGTTTATTATTATTGCTTTAGCCATTGTATCAAACCGCAACTGATAGGCATGAGGTATACCCGATGTCTATCACTTTGAATTATATATAATAAAAGTCATTTCACCGGCGGCAGTTGCAATATGCAATGCGCCTTTAAGACTCGGGGGCCTACCACCATGCCCTAAACCTGCACTGTTCCTGATGCGACGAGACAGCGATCTACACGGTGTATAGTGTCATCTCTCTTCTACAAAAGCAATAGTATTGCTTTAAGAGGTGATGGGAGGGGTAACTGGTACTCTGGTAACGCAATCTGAGAGGCCAAAGAGGAATACTAAGTGCCTAACACAAATATTCAAGCAGAAAACCGTGACTTCATCTCAGTGAACGTAATATCTAAGTATGTTGACACCTTGTTGTAGAACCTTTTAGTTTTAAACAGGAGATATCTACGGACCTTGGCGAACATATTCTTATTTAGTTTTGTATAAAACCTTTTTAGAGTTTTCCGCAACAGTACGTGCAAAAGACTATAAAGGGGTGGAAATATTTTTAACATTTTTATCTTCAACAAAAAAGCATTGACGGGTAGATGTCCCATGTCTATTCTTTTACAAAAATCATTCAGATAAAAGACAGACTAACAGATTGGATGAAAGATAAAATTGTCAATACATCAAAATATAGTAACTTTATGAAGTTTGTCGCACATCTGTATTGCATTATTGGTTACAGGATTATGATAACGTGTACCCGGTTAAGGTTTTTACAAGGAGCTGAAAAAAGTAAGTACCTATAACATATCTGGTTTTCAAAGGTTTTATAACATAAGTTGGATGGATGTCGGCACGTGCTAAGTTTACGGAATTTCCCTCATGTTTCCGAGGGATCTGTACGAGACACTGGACCGCGAATATTCTAAAAATAAACTATTTGCTCATATATTTTTGGTTTGATGTACTCTCTTCAGCTACTTGGGTTTTATTGATCTCGGATTTTGGTTCTATAAAATATATTTTTAGGTGGAGTTTGTAACGCGATATTGTCTAAGTCATAAAGACCATAAAATTATAGGCTTTTAAATATATCGGCCAGTTTTATTATATGAAAAATAAAAATATTAAAGGATAACATGTTTTTTCTTTGAATTTTATATTAGAAAAACAATATAACTTTAATAAACTTAAGTTGTGACATTAAACTAAATGTATGCGTAACGTCTAAGAAGTTTGTTTTACATTCATTTCATATTCGTATTGCAAACTAAAGTTCTGAAGTTGAGTCAGACAGAATTTTTGTTTCCACAAACTGCATAAAGTTTTAAAAAAGCAATGAAATCCTCGCATTTTACTCGGTAGAAATACACAGTGCCGGCAAATTGCGTTCAGTAGTAAATCCCTGAAGATACCACTCTTGGCGCAAAGGGCAATAAATTTTGCAAGCGAAAACATTAAAATCTCGTTAAAATGCTTTCCAGTATTGGCAAAGGCACAAGTAGTTACAGCCAGTAACCATATAAGTCAGTTGAAAATACCGGAAATATAAATTCCAAAGAAGATAGAGTAATTTTATTTAGCTTGTAATAGTCAAAGCACGTAGACCTAATTGTATTTGAGAATTAGAAAAGGAATGAAAAGTTTGAGAAAATCCGAAGGACGGAGTTTTGTACTTTGGGAATCTAAGATTAGATTTGCGGACAACGCTCGAAGATTAAATACGGTGAATTGGTCGTGACAAGTCCGTGGGAGGATCAATAGTCCGAGCGGAGGCGAATGCATTTCAGCGACATTTCGGCAAGTTCGAACAGACGATTGAAGTGGGCTAAGTGCGGAGAGTAAGGACCAAAGCTACAGAGACTTGAGGCAAGTAAACACGATCCATTGGGTTGGCTGATTGATGGGTGTGGTTACATCTCATCAGGCTTGCGGTTAATGTAACGTAATTGAGGAGCAGACTAGTTAGACGGACACGGCTGACGGTGGCATTATTGGCGAAGCAACAAGTGAGTTCACTCGACAAATCCCGCACACACATAAACAACACTCAGATTACTTCATGTTCAGTACAATAAAAACAAGAATATTGAAAACACTATATTCACAAGTCACATTGAAAACTTAAAGCACAAGTGAAAAATAAATGTTTAAAACTTACATTTGGCTAAAAGGAACATCCTCGTTTAGCAAACGAAATTGTACTGGCGAAAATATAAGGTAGTACTTTCCAGGTGACCCTAAACGATGTTATTAAAGTAATATAGAATATTATGAACATTTCCCCATTGGGAAAACGTTCAGACATGAGAACGAACTCAATAATATGAGTAAAGTTAAACGTATGAGTCTACACCGTCTGAAGGACATACCAAATATTATCGACTGGGGAACTGAAAAATATTACATGCACGATATACGCAGACACCTACGCAGTGGATTCTCATTAGAAACGTTTTTGAGTCACCTAATTCACGAAGCATTTTAGTGATAGAATACATAAAATAATTAATTATTTAATATTCCAAATGGACCGATGATATCTATATAACTGGGAGACATGCAATGTTTAATTTAGTTAAAACATTTTGATACACTTGCGGTACTCTAAAATCGAATGACTCATGTTACAAACGCGATTCAAGTTTTTATTTGCTTGCCTGCGGTTGCCTTGCAAGGTAAGTCGGACACATCGCTCGACTAGTCCATAAGACGACCGTATGCAGTCTTGTTTCTTGAAAATTTTCCTTGGCTCTGAACTTCCCTGAAGAAATAAAACAAATGTTGTCATTGTTCGCGTATTGTGCTTCTCACAATGAGCAATGATGACCATTTTGAGATGTGAGTCTTACTAGCAAAATTGTTTTCGAGAATATTCTTGTAATTAAATCAAAATGGATTAGTCAGTAACAAGAATATAAGCCGGCAAAAAACGTTGCGTTTTTTTTCTGTACAAAAAACAAAATGGTGCCACGATCTTATAAGAAAACAAGGTCAATATTATACCGAATTTGTTATTATAATAACAAAGCCTAGCTTTCACTAGGCAAGATCGTTTTGAAAGTCATTGAACCGACAGCATGTATGATAAATAAGCAAAAACTATGACTCATTATGAACGGGATGATGTGTATAAACATAAAATATGTGTCGAGTCATAGAGATAATAAGCGTTTATTTAATTTACTTTAAAACATCTCTTTTATAGGTTCGACGCGCTATGTGCAGCTTTGTGTCTTCATCCCACCCAAAACATAAATGTAAAAGGCTGCCAAGTTCGATAATATGAGAATGCTTCTCCTATAAAAGAAGTGAGATCTAAATAAGTACCAAGTTCTATACACATACCTCAGTTAAAAATAGTTACAGGATTGCCCACTTGGCAAGTTTTCACACACCTTGTTATAAACCTACTAAACGCAATGAGTCAAGTATATAATTTTCTTTAGAAAATGAAATACTAAAATTATATAATTATAAACTTGCCAAGTGTGCATTCCTGTAACTATTTTTAACTGAGGTATGTGTATAGAACTTGGTACTTATTTAGATCTCACTTCTTTTATAGGAGAAGCATTCTCATATTATCGAACTTGGCAGCCTTTTACATTTATGTTTTGGGTGGGATTTCAATTATTTTTGTAAGGTTGTTTATTTCATTTTTTTCTTATGATTAAGTTAATTAAGGAAATGTCTCATTTACTGACGAGTGGCTAAGTAAAATATCCGAATCCGACCGACAACTTTATTTTCTTGAATTTTTAACCGTGGATTCAGCGCATAGATATTGGTTGGGTAGTGACCCTGCTTTGCACGCCGTATGTCGTCGCGGGTTTGATTCCCGCGCCAGACAAACACAGAGGTTTGTCATGTGTCGGGCGCATTTATCAATAATCTATATGGGTATACATGTAGGTACCAACTTAAATAAGTACTTACTTATTATTTATTCATTTTCACTCCATACTTTTAGTGGATCAAAGTTACACATTCATTATTTTCGAAAGTGACTCACACTTGACCGTTTTCAGATTTTTACTTTACTTTGACTAAATACAAACCTTCGTACCGATTTTCAGGTCGGTACGACCATTCAAAGATATATTACATAAATATAAATAAATTTAGTTCGTTTTAGTTCCTTAGAGGTATAAATTTACACCGGGTATAAATTTACACCTTCATTATTTTTGAAACTGACTCACACTTGACCATTTTCAGATTTTTTCCTTTACGTTGACCTAAAGACCTACCTCCATGCCAAATTTCAAGTCAATACGACCATTGGAAGTGGTCTAGGTTTTTGATGAGTGAGTCAGTCAGTCAGTCAGTGAGTGTATAGTAAAAATAGCGATTTTCTGACGTCAATATCTCAAGACCTACAATAGGTATATTAATGAAATTTTGTATTTTAGATAAGTAAGGGGGTCTCAACAGATACTAGAAATTTGATATGCGTAAGTAAAATAGATTTTGAGTTATAGGGGCGTCGAAATTGGCCCGAAATGGTTCGTGTAATATAACCCACGGCCGGTGTGTCGCTTTTTTGCTCGAACTTGGCGGACACACTGCCGTGTGTCTAGATACTGAACCAACTACCTCAAAATTAGTCTACCTATCGGTGAGTCTAATTTGAACCCCATTTTAAGTATTGAATTAAAACAAGATTTTAAACAGTTCAACGATTAAAACCTAATGCTTCAACGCACTGTAGTTAATTATTTTAAAAGAACAAGGATCAATCACATTTTGTAGATAAAATATTTGTTGGTCTTTAGTATTTCCATGCTACCAAAAATTATCTAATCATAATCTCTCGTATAATAACTTCTAAATTATGTTAGATATAAAAATGTCTTTGATCTGCACAAATGAATAAATGCATCAGTTTCGAGAGATACCTGTTTCTTATTCAATAGATTTTACAACATTTTCCTGTTTCAAAATCTAGTCTTACGATGTCATAAAAACTATCACACAGCGGTAGCTTACAACATAAGCAGTAAAAAAGTCAACGTTTATCGAAAACTGAATTAAAATATTCGTCTAAAAATACAAGGTAAAAATACGACGCGTAGTACAAAAATAATATTTTGTAAATCAATACCAAGAAATGTAAATTATGAAACGGCAGCAAAAATCTTCGGTATTATAAGAATTCACAAGGAAAATAAAGCCACTTAATAATGTAGGTAAAAGGATGCTCCTAAATGAAGGAATTGAGCGGAGGACAGCGTTGGCGCAACAATAATTGCTTGATTCGTTTCCAAGATGAGTTCATAAACAGGGAGAATATGGGACTTCGGGATTAGGCATTATTAGGTAAATACTAAACGTATAAAACAAATGAAACAGTGTCTGGCTTGATGTTACGTTTATTCCCACCGATATATTGTAAAGCCAACATTCAAATCTCTTCCACAAACTTTCTCATTCCGTTTTCATTCAATGGGTCTCTCACTACTCTTAACAAATAAACACTAGAACTAAAGTTAACTATTCTCGTAAGCAAATGGACCGAACAAACTGCAACTCAGCACTTAGCCGATACAATCTTTAAGCCTAACAATGTTATTGCCTCGCCGGCTAGAATTCTACCAATCCAATAATGAGATAGACCAATACTGTTAAGGTAGACCTTTACTCTGTTGTCTGTACCTATTTACTAAAGGTAAAGTAAATGCAAAAATACCTAATAGCAGTGCTTATTGTATCTACGAGTATGAAACTAGTTTTTGGTTCACAACGTCATGTCTTGGTGTCATGTTCCCATTAAGTTTATGTAAGCAAGTGTACCGACATATAAGTGTTGACATAGAAAATAATGATCAGCTAATTCTCGACGATATTCTGAGCATTTCGGCATACTTAAAACGTCTTTAAGTGGGTTCAAAGGCAATCAGTCTATTTTCTGCCACACTAAGCTTCGTAAAAAACGCAATAAGTGCAGTAACTACAGTGTTTTTTTAAAACGCAGTAAGTGTTTTTTCCGGACAAGAGAACGAGTATCTTGGTTAGACTCTATCTATAACATCTTACCTCAGTTTTAAGACCGATATTTAACTAGAATTACTCTCGCACACACCACAACTCATTCCCGATGTAATAATATAATGTGCACTAGTTGTACATGCTATAGTCTGTGGGCTTAGATGTGGACTAGTCGAGTTAAGTGTCGGGCAGTCAGGACGCACTGGAATGCCGCCACAAGGTCGCGTACGTTCATCGGCCGTAGATCGTCCGAGATTTACGCTACACACATCATTGGACTAACTGTAACTAACTAAATGTTGGTCAAATTGATATTATGACTAAATGAAATGACAATATTAAATGGAGTATCTCCTGCAACAGGCTACTTTGTTTTTTTTTTTCGGAAAAAAAAAGGGATTGGGGATGGATAAATTAATTAGAACGATTTCTTGTCTATCATTTCAAACGCAAAGAATAGAGACAAGATTTTAAAAGCATCAATAAATAAAATACTTTCTACAAAATACCAGAACGGTAACGAACAAATAACTGCACTTAGTTGTTTAGTGTGTGCTTCCTAATTAGCAGTATCAGACGTATTCTAAAGTATCATTAAAATACTTCAAATACATAAAGAAAAATGAAAGTCTACGATACTGTGCACACTGCGCAAAAAACGAAGAAACAATGCCATTTGTTTTTACAGTTGTTCGTACCGAATACAAAGACACCCATGTTGAAAATAATGTATGACATGCATTTCAAGAAAAAACGTAAGTAAACCTATTGTTTTGCAAGTTAAATTTCTTTATTCTAACAGTACTTGGAAGGACACAAAACTGAACGCAAATCCAATAATCTGTACAGTTATTGTTCCGCCTTCCTTTATATCCAGCGGACTTTTCTTTGAATATATCAATTCAATTCAAATGCATAAGGACAATACCTAACTAGCGTAAGTAATAAGTTACTGCATAAAAATCATAATGTAATTATACCTAGGGCAAATGCTACAAATAATATTTCTGGAGATGTGGTGCAAGACGCACATGTTACAAATAAACGTCGCCATCGACATCGAGAGAACTGTAATCCAAAAGATCCGTATCAATCGAACTTTCTAACCCTTAATGGCAGAATCCATCCGAGACGAGGCCACGCAAAACTTTTACCCATTTAGCGCCAACTTCCAACATTGATCCTTCATCATTGATCATTTTTGATAAAACCATTACACAAGAATTTTATTTAACTTTCAAACTCCGATCTAAGCTAATTTTCAATGTCGTCAAATGGCACGGAAACTGAAATCGGACCATCGATCTTAGTAGTATCCACAGCTTTATCTCTATTGGCAATCATAAACATGATATCTGCACACTATCAAACCACTACAGTCTATTATATTCTATTACCCATAATCTCTACACAGCTTAATGCCTATTTATTGTTATATTATTTGCCTTCGAGCTTGTTTTACACCTCGTTATCAAAGACATCAATTTAAATCCAGTTATTTATTAAGCAATTACGTGCACTTTAATAAATTCATCGATTACAATCTTGACCTCATTACAGTTAGTTAGTTCACCTACACCAACGAATAAATAAACAGAAAAATTAAATAATATGAAAAAAATAAATACTATACCAAAACATTTTCTAACGAGTGGGCAATTCATCAAGTACTTCCAGGGCGTGTGCGGAGCCGGCTTTTTCTTCTTACAGCCCCTATGCGAGTGGGGATGGTGGCACCGCTCAGCGGGCTTGCCGTGCTTCGTGAACATTCCGAGTAAACCCTGACGCTTCCATAGACTGTCACATCACTGGCACCACTGGCAATATCACTAACACACTGGCTTTAGCCGACGACAGACACACTCGCTGCCAATCACTCACTAACACCAATCACAAAACCAACCACTAAATCAAGGTCATCCGTAGCCATCACCATCCGAGGGAAAGACTACGTGGGCGAGGCCCCGCACAAATGTAACTGAAAAGAAAAAAAAAGAAAAAATATAATTTAAGACCCTCCCCTAGGCAGAGAACAAAAATAAATAAGGAAATAAAATAACATGTGCTCAGGTCCTGAGAGACACGGACACATTGAACAGGTTAAGCTGAGTGCTTCATAATGTACGGTAGTTTTCGCCGTGGCTCATCAAGAAAGAATGAGCCGAAAAACCAATTGAAAGACAAGTCAGCGGGTTTTTGTGCCGTTATATATGAAAGTAGAAGTCTGCGTCAATGCTGTTTGATCATTACGTCGCCAGGACTAGTTCGATTCATATCTGAGATATCTATAAGTTGTAAAAAACGGACGGTAATGACTGTTCGTAGAAACGAAATCGAGGACAATGTTTACACAACTGGTCTAACGCGACATTAACTTGTTAATGTTCGTTTTGACAATACCTATTATCGACCGTATGACTATGAAATAAGAATTAATTTGCTCAGCTGAATATTAAGTTGATGTTTGAAGGCACGTTTTCGAGGAGGCGCATGGGAAACCTGTATAAGATCGTTTTTTAATACGAATGTATTTAGGCCCAGTTCACAGATGTTTGTAACTAAAGTTTTGATCATATAGTATCGTATTTTGTTCGTGACAATGTTGCTTATCAAAAATTGTTCTGATTTTGGGTCCTCACGGTGACTGGATCATAAGGAAGTAGTACTTAACGTCAAGTATAGTAATGAAATAATTTAACGAGCTGTAGTAATAAGACATAATGCAGCAAACGTACCTATTTAAAATACTAATCAAAATGTTAAATCTACAAAAACCGGTACCATGTTATCAGTTTTATTAAGTTTTTATTACGATATAAAACGCAGGATTATCAAACAGTCAAGGTTATCATTGGTTTTAGAGTATACTCGTACGTAACATTTTTCGAAAAAAAAAAAAATGTCTGACTAATTAACAAAGCGCTTCTTTACAGGAAAGATCATTGCCCCCTTAGAATTTTTAGGACTAAACTAAAATGGCTATTAGGGAAGCGTAATGCGTTTTGTGATCCTCTAATTATGTTCAAGAAAATTTTCTAAAAACTATCATATTACCAGATCTAGAAGACACAATCGAAAAAAAAGACTACTAAATAAATAAATCCTAGGTAATAATTCATATATCCTCGCGTTAAGAGATCTATTGGTGAAATCATTCATACTTAGCGTTTATCCAACGGCCAAGGAAGGTCAAAGCGCGCTCTCAGCTACATACACAAATACGCATGCATACGCATCACGTATCTAAACAAGGACAACCTTATCGCTCTTCCGTTTACTTTATAAAAGCAACGTGTGTATTGGAATAAGATATTCTCCAATATGGAAAGTCGCACAAATGTTTCGTTGTGCATCAATTATGTCAGCGATTAACTTGACTGCTTATTTATAAACAAGTTGTTTTTCTGTATTGTCAAAGAAAGTAGAATTTTGAAGAATTTCAATTTCGCAATCCTACAATACTTTGTGATTGGTTTCGTTGTTGTTATGCGTTCTAAGTCTACAGTGTCCGTTTGTTTCATAGAATTATGTCGGTGCAAGGAATCGCGGTGGCATGGCTTCCACAAACTAGTTTCCATTTTAGGGAGTCGCCACGTCATCATGCCCTGAGCACTAGTGTGGGCAGTTTTTGCTACAAGCTTAGTTAAGACGAAGTTCCAGCTTAATGAACAAACTTATCGCCTGGTAATAATGAAAGATGAATAGCAAGATCAAGAACATAATATTCAACAAAACAGCTTTCTTTAATGAACATAGAAAGTGTCGATTTTCTAAAAATTTTACTTTGTTTTAAAACTTCTTACAAGTCCAATTACAATAAAATCGATTGTTAAGTATATTATGTGTTAAAATAAAATGAGCGTAAAAGTTTTGCTGCATTGGCTATCTATCTGACAAATGGATAAAATATACGAGGTTGAATGAACGCTCATGAATCAACAGTAATAATTTCGAAAGAATAACTTTTGTATATTCTAAAAGTTTTCTTACTCGAAATTTTTCATAATCTATTTTTGGGAATAATTTTGCTTGTTCTTTCGGGATATTTTGGTGTATAATAAATTATCCGCTACCTTATAAAATTGCATCTGTGTACTGTTTCTTAGCTTAGATTCTCCTTAAATCGGCCTCGATAAGGCAACAGTTAGCTGGAGTCGGTGTGCACACACGCGGATGACTCAACGCTAACCAAATATGGATCTTGACCAAGACCCTTCGGCGTTAGTGCAACAAGAAACGTAGCCGGATTTACCATATTACTCGACTGTACAATTATTTTCTATTCAAGAACACGGCAAACATTTCTTTGTTCAGACTGTTGAAAACTCTTGATTTGCTAACAAAAGCTAAATGCTAAAGACGATCCCGATAGAAACGAGTAATTTGCAATAAGAGAATCACTTCACAAGTTGTAAGTTCACCGTTTCTTTCATTTCTCATCCACAATTTCCGAGTAACCAGATAATATCTCGGGACGGAATTTCTACGTAAAAGTATTTTTGACGTCGAACGACAGATGTTTTGACTGCAATAAAGCTGCTCATCTCTAGCAGGCTGACCGCTGGGTGGCCGAGGGAGGGGTGAAGGGGGCGAGCTAGGGGGGATGTTCATTCATCTGAAGCGTGACGTCACGCGCGAGGTCGTGCCCGCCGTCAGGAGAATAAACGACAAAAAACTCACTGAATATCAACATGACCTTTGACTAAACTTTTACATTACAGAAAATTACCCAATTAATGTTCCTCAATAGACCGTAGACACTGACTAATTGGATATTTGAGTAAGTAATTACTTAAATACTTTACAAATCGAAAAAACTTATCCTTTCTAAGTCATTATGTTTTTTTGCTTTTTTAGTTCTGACAGCATGGCTTACTTACCCGTTCCACTTTTAGATTTACAATTTTATTTTTCAAAGTCAAAATAATATTGTCAGAGGTTAACAACCAGCTTAATTTCTGTCTAATTGTGTGAACTAGTAACACGACCCGTTATAAAATTTCTATAACGCTAATGCATTTATAATGTCCTTTGAAGGCAGCTGTCGACATAACAGACGAATGCCACAAAGACAGTCTTTAAAGAATTTACATATGATACATTTCAATAAGAATCTCAGTCACTTCAATCTTGAATATAAACAGACGTAAACGGACTCACGAATCTTATCGAGCACGTTTTATAGACAATAGAATGGACGAAAAACAAAACGTATCAGCGGCCGCTATTGACAATCATAAAACAAGCGACGCATACAAGAAGCCGGTTCTGAGTATGGATGTCCACGCAGAGATAAAGCGTCTGAACTCAACCGGTTTGCACAGCAATAAAGTAGTGCTATAGCGTTAGTAACATAATGTTTTAGTGAGGGCGTATCGATTGCATTAATGAGATGTGGGCGCACGTGGGGTCCGTGTGTAGAATTGTGGATGCGATTGCAAACGGCCGGGTTATCGTTATAAGGACGTTTTATGGCCCCTTTATGATTTAGGAACAATAGTGAGCGATCTTTTGTAACGCTTTATGGACGCTATTACTGTTTGTGTGGCGATATAGTCATAAATGTTCTGCAGTTTTGGACAGACATTTTTTTAGACGTGACTCATAAAATCTAACTTCGGGGAAACAAATTGAGCCTCGATTACGGGTCAGAGATGGGTACGGCTTAACCCGACTGAGTGTTGATAGAACCGTTGTCCTCGTTGATCCCTCACGAGATTTAGCGTCTCAGGTAAATAGCGCTGTCAAGGATACAAATCCGTGCCTGAGAATCTATATTCCTGTCATGAATACCGAGAGGTGCCTTGGTTTTTGATATAGTATTCTTGAATTTGTCAAAGGAGCCAATGCTTTCGGATTGGCCTCAATTTCAACTAGTATACCTTTTCTCAAATTCAAAACGGTATCTTAGATGACACTTGTATTGAAAACCAGAATTTCTATTTTACAGGTGTGGCAATATTAATAGGCCTAAAAAATTTGCATCAAGGTTTCTATAATAAATGATAATGAACTACTAGAAGCTAATAAATTATGAAATCCTAAATGTTTTAAGCAAACAAAAAATATTTTCGAAGTTATTTTAGAAAAGAGAAATATTTTTACCAGCTGCCATAAAAACTTTTTAGCGTAAAAAGGTTTATGCAGGATAAGATATCAAAACATTTGGGTAAAGATTATTCAGCTCATTCTCTATTGTATACCTAAGAGTAACCCACGTCCAATATTCTGTAGGATAATAAATAACAACAAAAACTCAACAGCAAACGATACGTCATTGCAAAACGATAAGCGATGACTTGGTAGATGACGGAGGGGGCTTGTCGCGATAACACGAGGTCAGACATCCAATAAACCGTTCTGTTGTACAATAACGACGCCTGTATTCGCGAACATGATTTACCTACTCGTGCAAACGTTAAAACAACCTCTTTCTTATGTATATCCTTGTTTCCGCGTGACCTAATTTATGGAGGATGATAAGAACACCTCTTGATGGTAACTTGGATCTTCATCGCCGTAATTATTTGTTAACGTCTTTGCGCGTGTTGTTCATTAGGAAAGATTATGTAGATTGTGGAATAAGAATACATTTGCAATAAATAATGCTGTTCTTTATTTTGACTGCCAGTTATCAGACTTAATACGATGATATATTTACGTAATAAATCGACTTAAAACTCAGCATAAATCGTGTAAATATTTAGAAAAAAGTTTACTGCGATCGGATTTCAAAAAAAACTATTATCTACGTGTTACTACAAGAAAAATGTAGTCAACACATGTTTTCCTAGATCTCTAGAAACTAGACAGCGGAAAGGCCGAGACAACTTTATATCAACCGGATCACATGAAAGGCTTTACGGCGGTCGCTTTTAGTTCCATCTGAGGGCTATACCTCCATTACGAAATTTGGGGGAACGAAAAAGCGGGAGCAGAACTAGACCGTAACCAACCTAGCTATAAACAGGAAGATTAGAAACAGGTAAATAGGCATTTTGTGCATGATAAGAATGAAATAAACAGGTTAGGGAGTCACATGTATTTTTTGAACCATTCTGTTTTTTATTTGGCCGTTGACACGAAGTAGAGTAACATAGTAGTTTTCAAAGCAACAATAATAATTACTATTCCAGACGAGACGTCTTCGAGAACGACGAAGGTTATTCACCCGTTAAAGAATTAATGGCACGACTTAGTGATGCCTTAGTGGTACTTAATCTTGGTTTCCTCAAGAGGACTCGCGTAAACAATATTAAAATTTTCCCTCATTGTAATTGGCTTTGCTGTAGGTTCTTTAATGTATGCAAAACCCTGTAACTAAACATGGTATCCAAATGATGCAGTACGCCTCATTTCTGTTTATTATGAACATAACTCATCAAGATGTTTATAATCAAGTGGATGTCATCTACACACAGCAATACAAAGCATTGGCACTGTATCAATTTGCCAGCCAAACTCACAATCTCATAAACTAAACACGTACGCTTGTTGGACAAGTCGAGAGGACGAACTAACGTGTTAAAACTTATGTATTAATATTAATACTACACGTGATACTTATTCTACTTCAACTGAATCAGGTGACTTCGAAGAAAATTGCTTTAGAACTCTATTATCATTGTAAATTAATCCGCTGCCACGTAATATTTTCCCGTTGCGGTGGCAGAGCCGTGGCTACCCAGCACGTGTTCGGTGCTGGCTTATGTGTGTGTTTGCAACATACATTAGTTATTGCGTATCTGAGTAGTCGAGCGGAAGGGGGGCGGGGCGCCGCACGCGAACTGATAATAATTATTAGTCTGAAGCAATTAAGAGGCGCCAGATATACGCCATGGATGAGATAGCGGCAGACTTTATAGGGTGTAGAGGCCGCCAGACCCACCTCGACACAGATCTCTCGGGAAACCCACTTCGTATGAAACCAGAACAATTTCTCACGGAAATTTATAACTGCAATTTATTTTTATGAACTTTATGTGTATTCTGATTCTGATAGTACGATCCTGAACATAGAACTCAACTAATTATAAACTTTGAATATTAACTTTTTTTATTTAATTCAACATTACAATGACAATCGTCACTAGAGCCTAAGACACGTGTAAACTTTTGCTATAAGTCAAAGTACCAGTGTTCACTATTCACAAATCATTATGTACATGTTCTGATGTAACAGCTTATAACTATCGATTAAGAGTTCCCCCAGGGATGGTATCGAAACTGATACGAAGCGTACGTGGATACACATTAAGATATCGTTATACTTCATACTTACGCACTCTATACACTAGGATAACATAGGGACGAAGTTTCTAACTTCTCTTAACTAAATCTATAATTTTATGCTTTTAGAACTATTATTACATCAATTTCGTGAGTTTGGGATCTTGATACTACAAATAAAACAGTTTTGTAACACGCACGTTTATAAACAGCGTCTTGCAAACAGTATTAAAATTAGTTTCTTAATAAAAAAATAAATTTGATATAGCATTTTACGGGGTTCAAAATGGAAGTACATTTTGTACCCCATAGGTAAGTACGTATGTAAAGCAAAGATACATAAGAAGCACCGTGGGTGGCCACATCCTTATTCGTATTATTGCATGGCCGTCTCAAACAAGACATGAGCCCTTTCCTAATGACAGTCCACGTTCAAAGAATATATTGTTTTCCAAATACAGAGCTACAAATACTAAATAACTAAAGGTATGTTGAGTGTTTAGATGTGTACTTTATTGAGTATGCATGAGAAGACTTTTAATTATAAAAATACTTCGCAACGTCTTAATTCTTAATTTTTATTAGGCCAGTTCTTTCAGATTCATTAGTTCGCATACTGTTGGCAGAGTAAACAATTTTCTCGCTGTGGAAAATTTACAAGTAAGTATTGTTAGCAACAGCATTGCGTGACTTAGGATATTACATGTGTGTTCGTATGTATGTAATTTATGTTTTTCTGTATGATTAAATAGAAAACACATTGACAACACATGTTTGCGCATATCGAAGAGAAAGTATAATGTTTAATACTATGAATTGAAGTGTGCGTCATTTTAATTGTATGGATTCCTAGAGATTAGCAAAATCATATTACTTGCAACTTAGCTTGTTATATGGTTTTCCAGTATATTAATTAGCTGTTAGGTTACATCTTATATCCTGCAAATGTGTTGGACATTACAATTACATCATCCATTTTATTTACATATTTGCTATTGTATCAGCATTATTTAATTTTACCTATAAGGAAAACAATGTGCGGCACATGTCTACCTTCACGGTAACGCTAGGCAAATTAATATAATCAAAAACCTAGGTATTTTCACACCGACAGACTTACGGGTAATAAGTACGAATTCTAATTCGAATTTGAGTTCTAAAATTAAATACGAATCTAGTAAAATCTAGTTATTTTACGTGCGTCATTTTGTTTAACCAAAACTACATGAAAATTTCTTCAGGTCACGATTAAATAAATACCTAATTATATCGACGCTCTTAGACGCAACACCGCCATCAAAAATCACTTAGTGCCAATAGAAAGATCATCAAAGCAACATTTGCCTTGAAACGCGCAAATAATATCTTTACCAATATTTACCGAGTGTTCATAATAATAAAACTTAATCGCTCGGTCAATTAAACCGAAGTCCAAGCCAAATTGTCAATTATCATTCGCGTTACATTGTCTTGAATGGGTCGGAGACTCACGAGGGGCCTATCCGTCCTTAATTGCTACTTGTCTAAAATTCCTATTGGAGTTCCTATGACCATTAATAAAGTGTCATATTGTTCCAATATAAACGCTTTGTAATGGTCCTTGTATTCATTGTATTAATTGTCTCGCCTTCTTTGGCAAATCCATAGCATAATCTTTTGCGGTTGAATATAAATGTAAATTATGTAACTCTATAAATATTGGAGCTGAAATAATCTAGCAGAAAGCTTGCCATATCGACAAAGTATATAAATTCGTAGCACTTCACTTACAGGGAATGATCAAACTGAAATTTTGCCAGAAACTTTCAATCTGTTAAGTAATATTCAACCCGTTTTAGTTACAACAGTTTCCATAAGGCTCTTGCCTTATGTGGGTAGATACCAAGACCTTGCTACTACTGATAGGTCTTCAGAGAACAAGTCGAACCTATTTTAGACAACAATAGTAATTATTCTAAGACATTTACGGACAATGTAAGCTAATGAAATACAAGTAAGTAGACTAGTTCATTAAAAATCTATTTCCATGCACTCTATTATCCCCAAATATGATTTCCATTATAATAACGTAATCATTCATTTTCCTCACAAATAATGTAATACCGTCTAGATATAGAACAGCGAACAATGTTCGTGATTACGGATCTCCTAAGCCGACTTTTGATTAATCCTTATTGATATGAAAATGGATCAAGTGAGTCGAAACGAAATTCTCGTAATGCGGCAAATTAGTTCGCATGGAGATAGGGAACATTGCGTATATTTTATCTTAACTTGATGGCACATATATGTGACTGCCTCATGAATTATTCAAAGGGATTAATGCGTAAGGTTACCGTTTTAAATATATTGTAACAGCGTAAGCCTTAAAACACGGATCTGACTCTTTGTTTCACTCTTAAGACGGAAACGGTTTATCATATCTAATATTTAAAATCAATCATTCATTATTACAAACATGAATGAAAATTATCTTTCGATTTATTTTATTGATAGTTGATTGATTCGTATGAGGTATACGCGCTATCTACTGTTGCTAATGCGTGAAATACACTTATTTTTTAAGTACTTTATAGTTTAGTTGATATTGAGTTTGATTTATGCTATCACAATCAATCTTTCTAAGTGCAAAAAAAATATAATAATATGGCTTCTGAGTACTGAGACGTCTGATATGAGAATGGAAGAAAAAAACGTGTTGCGCCGACCCCAAGTAAAATGGTATAAGTCGAGAACACAGTCAGGCTACACTGTTTATGTCGTGGTTAGTAAGTACTTATCATACGAATCTGGATAAGTCATCATCATCATCTTCCTGCCCTTATCCCATTTAACTTGGGGTCGCCGCAACACGTTTTTTCTTCCATTCTCTCCTATCAGACGTCACACTATTATTTACTCCTTTTTATTCATATCGCTTCTTACACAATACATCCATTTCTTTGGCCTCCCCTTCCTCTTCATGCATCAACATTCATACTCATCACTATCTCAGTCACATGACTCTAGTCCATATGCCACTTTTGAACTTCTTCTATAAACTCATTCCTTAATCTATCCATTCGTGTCTCTCTACACATCCATCTCAACATCCTCATCTCCGCTACATATCTACATATGAATCTAGATGAGTCTAGATACTGAAATCTAAACAGCACTATTATACTCCGAACACGTTTTAATAAGTACTAAACATGCATTATTAATATTTTTTCGAAGCAAATTTAGTAAGAACCTCAGTGGCGTTGTTGTTTGCATCACTTAAATATTTAGTTCTAGACAATACCAAAAAAGTTCTCGATTTATTCAACGACATTTCAGAATGTATGTATGCGTGTTAGGTCTACCCAAAAAATATGCGGTGATAGGCTTGTAGGTACACTACAAACAATTATAGGGTTGGTTATTTTATTACAAGCTGATAAATGGCGTGAAAGTAACACACCTAGACGTTTTTCTCGCTTAAATGGTACATCAAATAGTTTTAATATAAAAATTACTAATCGTAACATTAATCTTGAGACTTGTATTCACAGTAACTTATCGCTTTTAACTTCATTGATAAATATTTCAAATGAAGTACTTCGGTACTTAATGAGTGGTATAACATTGTTTTGCATTTTTCGGTTGATTGCATTCTTATCTATATTGACTCCACCTTGATATTGATTTCGTTGTAATCGATTAAGTTATTATAAAATGTTACACAAAAACATTACGTGTATTTTATTACTAAGGAAATACCAGCACAGATATTATGTATACTCTTTCGGGAAATTTAACTTAATCTTTAAATGTACATCTTTACAACGGCAAAGAATACTATTAGGGTGCGTTTAAATATAGCGCGGCTATAGTACGCGGTTGCCGCGCGTTGCAACATCATTTCTAGTAAAAATTCGTCAGCTTTTGAGTCTAGAAGCATTTCTGCGTACAACTATCAGAACGCCGTCATCCGAACCACCTGATACCATTATTTGGTATTGGAATGGCTTGGGTATCACGCAATACTGCCGAACAAGCATTGTGCAGCTGTAGTTTCAAATAGAGCACTACAGAATAGTGTGCTAATATCGCGAGTTCCTTTAATGACTGCTCTTGTCGCGCGTCTATAAGCAGTAAGGACATACCTTTACAAATAATTTACTATTGCTTATCTAAAGACGTCTATAATTACCTCACTTGATGATCTTAGATTAATTTATTTAATTAAATAGTGCCGTATACCTAGAACTGTTTAATAAAACGGTACCTAAGTCTAGACGAGGACGTAAGAAATGTGGACAGACTAATATGACATAAAGAGAAATATGCATGAAACAGAATTTATTGAATCAAATAAATCTTCAAATTGATGTCAGATCACGGTAAAATGACATTCTACTATAAAAAAAAACATAGAATGCACCAATTGTACAACGCAAATAAGCTGCTATTTTATTCATTCATTTAAATAGAATTTAAAGACGACAAACAAAATGAGAGGTATCAAATTACAAGGGAATCAAACCTATTACGAGTAGTACGTAACATGTGTTGAATAACAAACCATTTAATCCCAGTATTGCATCAAGATCTACCATAACACTTCATTGAGAAACCTAGACAATATCTTTGACACGGATGACCTCTAAGGGTGGGAGTGGGAGGGTCCATCCGCGGCGTGTGCACGGCCAGGCGTGCGTGTGTGCGTGCGCCTCTATGTGTGCACGTAATGTACATTGATAAACCTCAAAACACTACGCGTTAGAATGGAATTGTTTGGGTTATACGTACCTACTTGTAAGCATAATATTTATATAGAACACGTCACTTATACGATAATATCCTATGCTCGTGTACTGTTTATGATATTTTAATTGTTAACTTACTCGTGTTCACCGTGTTAAAAGCGACTGCGAAGAGTACAAAAAAATAAATACATTACTGTAAATGTTATTGGATCGGTTCCTGGAAGATATAACAATAGCTAACCAAGTTCTAAAAATAACAATTCTCAAGAAATCTCAGTAAAAAATGTACTTTTTATATTGGTCTATTAGAGCAAACGCTTTTTCTTAAGTTAAAAATATCTTTAATAGGATTTTGCGGGCCTCTATTTTTTAGTGTAATTTTAAGTTAGTTGCACGTACACAGGACAAGTAAATTTATATATTTTAAAGGTATACGTATTTAAAGGTCAACAATAAGCAGATGTTTGCCCGCGGCTATGATTAGTGTGTGCCAGGTGTAAATGCTGTTTCACGTATGCTGAGGCCCGTAATAAATATAATAAGCCCTTATTAATATGGACACGGTAAGAAAATACCTTTAACATATATTTTTTGCTTAATATTTGCCATCTTTTAATACTATGATTCATGTGCGGTAAAATATCGATTTGAATTCAATCAATAAGACGTCAAAATTTATGGTGATACATAGTTTTTGAATACCATAATACAACAGATGAATGATTTATTTATGTAAATAAACCGTGTTGTGAATGGCTACGATCCATTGATTTGAATGATTTTGCTTGAAGTTTTTATTACCGGATTTACTTTTTATAGGTTATTTGTGTCTTAAGTAGGTGGTACTTAGGTTAAGTACCCCTTTTGAAACAGTTAAGATATATTTACGTAATCCGAGTAAACATTAGCACTTATTATATAAATTCCAGAAACTATATATTTTGAAAGATATTCTGAATATTGGGTTGTAATTTAATTCTTAATCTACGAGTATCAAAAGAAAAACAAATTAAATAGTCTTTAAAATTGTCAGTAATAAAGACAATATTATGATATTATACACTACTGCATACTTCATATGCTTTTAAAATTACGTCTTACACACAAATACTTTTTTGAATTTCGTAACACATTGAATTTCAAAAAGGTCGGATAACCGGATTTTTTTATACTTCATTTGATTTTGGCAATGGATTCTCATGGACATATTTAAAACCGAATAAACTTGATTTTAATACTCTTTTTTTTTAAACTTGCTACATGTATTACCAAAATGGAATAAATACTATTTTTTTAACAAAACTTGAACAGGTGCGCCGATAAGTCTGGTTAGTTTTAATTTAAAGGGCAATTTGAATATTTTTTTACGTTGAAAACAATCTTCGATCAGCCTTCACTATCGTTACAAGTTTAACAAATGCTATCTGATTCAATTATTGGAGAGCTTATAAAACAATTCCATTAACTTCAATATAATTAAAATTTGACTGAAAAATAATTAAATACAAACGTCAATGGAACAGTTTAACTTCTAAAATAGAAAAAAATAATAAATAGAGAAAAAAAGGTTGCAACCATCACTACAAAATGGGTCATTTTGGGCAACATGACTTTGGGCAAGTTGACTTTGGGTTTACAAAACGTCATTACCATTTAAGACCTTACTTTAAAACCATATTTTTGATGTAAAATTGTTGTCAGACCTTCGTCTGTCCCGGGGGGGGTCAAAAATGGCCTAAAAATTGGCAAACCCACATTAATTCAAGTCATAATGTGTGACGTGTGTTATCTCTGCCGGCCATGCGGAGAAAATGTGCGTTGTTTTAGGCAAGGATAATGTACTAGACTACAATTAACGCTAATCTTGTGTACTAGGGTATCATAGAACAGCTTGGATATACCCTAATCTTAATAGTTGTACGCGTAGTGAATAATAAACACCTTTTTGACCGACTTCTTGTTTGTTGATGTTTTTTGCACCTTATCATTTCTATGCGACAAGGCCGCTCTATGTGCCCCTGTGCTAAACCTTGCAGATAATAAACTAGTGAAACTATTTACTTATTTGTTTAGTTTTTTGTTGTTTCAACTGTGCATTCAAATGTTCGTTTAAAAGATAAACGCCTATAGCGACGGTCTCGCTTGACCAAACAACTATGAATCATAACATTATTGTGATAGAGGGGAAGCGAGTGAACTAGAAGTTAGATAAAAACTCTAAAGAGATTGCCATTATAGTTTAACAAGGCCTTAATAAGTGTCCCTTCGTACAATAGTTTAGAGAACGCAATTATGCATAAGGCTCACGTAATAAATGCTTTATTATGTTTGTGCTAAAATGCACGTATAGTGAACGCCGACACTATAGGCCGGTGTGTATGTTTGTGTGCACACATACTTCAACGATGTAGGTACCTACTCGCACACCATATGTATGCGCGTCGATATGAATGTCGTTTGTTTTTTTTATTTGCAAACAAATTTTACAGTCTCAGATAATTAACAGCCACAACTCAATTCAAACATACTTATTTAATTGACACAACAGCTCTTTTACATATACAGTTTAGATTTAATAACAGCAAGCTAGTATCGTAAATCAACCGGGGTCATACTTACAGATAACGTTTGTCGGATACAACTGTGGAGGTTAACAACAAAAATCCGTCAACAAAAACACAAGAGACGTGATGCAGGCGTGCTGCATACACAGCGGCCGTTAACCCGGCTCCGGCGGGCTGCGTTTCGAAAACTTCGCCGTGAAGCGTTTAGAGAATATTCAAAAATAGACCGACCGACTCGTATAAACACGCAACAATGATCGCTCGCACGTTTTACTTTACGACGCGACTCGAAATTCGAAACGAAAGCGATCCGCGGCCATCGGATCCGTCCGGAATCGCTTTGAAAAGTTTCCAGTACACAAAGTTATTGGGATCGCGAGCTAGGGCTCTACGCGACGCGAGCGCGGCAGCCCCGTGGCGCTCAGAAGTGAACTGGCGCCGCCGACTGACCGCGCTCCGCCGTCCGCCGCGCCTCGCACCGACACAGGAACACCCACACCGACGCCGCGCGCCGCGCCGCACACGCCTGCAGCCGCGTACACACACGCACGCACACGCCCGAACTCCACACACACGCTCAACTACAACTGATAAACAGCATAAAAACACAACATCACTCTGCAACTGCACATATAAACATACAAACGTTTTCCTGCTTTTGTGTGTTTGACACAGAGAAGAAACGTGCGATATCGAATAGAAATCATCTGCTAAACGCAAGGAAAACTCATTAGAGGGTGACTAATCTTTGTATCATACGAAGATAATAATATACAGAGAGATATGTAAAATAAAAACGGGTTTCACCGATGATTGAATGGTGAGTGTTTAGCAGAAAACTTGTATTTAAACGCAGTGTGCCGCACATTGCTCATTGTATACAAACGGAGCAGGAAAACACGGACAATAAACAGAGAGGTCGGGTAACGATTGACGAGTCGTGGTACGCACTCACTCCTTTACATAGGTACGTGAGCCGCGTGGCATATGGAGACAGTTATCAGCAGTAGACGCGCTAGGAGACGACCACGGGACTAATGAATGAAGTACGGAGATGCTACCGCGTTCAAACGCGAGCTGTAATGTATGCGAGAACCCGCTCCTACGATACTATGGCATTGATACAACAGATACTAACAGATAACATACAGCAAATAGTTTACAACAGTTTACAACTACGTGAAATTGTTTTGTCTTTGGCAATTGCAGTTCAAAAATATTTGAGCATGTCCGGACATGAGGACGTTGTAATTGCATAATATTATGATAAGAACGCAATTAATCAAGATTATAATTAATGTTAAGGTACACATTTGGTAGTTCAACTAATTAGTTATTTACAAAATGTGATAAGATGTCTGGCACATGTTGTAGATTCTATTTACCCAGTTTCTGAACCAAACAATTTAAGTTTCAGGCACTGATGATGGCCAAACCTATTCCAACCAAGTTAGATCTATTTATATTTTTTAAGATTCTTTTTAAGATTCAGAATATGAAGAAGAAATAAATTCTATTACGACGATCAAAGAGAAAAGTCAAAGGCTTGGAACGAAGGACGACATTAAGTTATACATGAACATAATGTTCAACGTGTGACCCTTGATCCCGAATGCACGTATCTATTCCCTCACGTGGAATGAACCACGTTGCAGACTAGACTGAACAGACCCTGTACTATGAAATCTTAAAACAGAACTGTTGCTAACGAGGAAGCTCAATAGCCCAATACACTTCGCATAGCGGTGTCAGGCATCCACAACGACAATAACCGTAGCTGAAGATTTCTTGGTGAGGGTTCAGAATGTATGTCTAAGTAATATTCTTGACTTTTCTCATATTATTTTCTTTCGTCTGCCTGTACTTCACGTTTGTTCTGGTTTTACCTTATAGGAAATGTCGCAAAAAAATGTTTCAACGATGAGTAATTTATCAATTTGTGACGTTAAATAATGTCACGTTATTCAATCTTGTGATTATAAATATAAATCATGTTCTCGTTATAAATCTTCTGTCAAATACACCAAAAAATAGGAAACATTTTACACATCGTCCACTTATACCAGTCATAAAAATATCTTTAAAATTAAATAGTGATATAGCAAATGAAAAAAATATACAAACCTTAATGTAAAAATAATGCACTGCCATGTGTTGTTAGTAATGATTTGCATGATATAAAAAATAATTGGAAAAAATACTTACGAAAATAGAATCCATCGGTAGGGTCGCATGTACGGAAATTACCTGAAATAATGGAAAAGAACGATTAGCAAAATAGTTTATTCAATTAGTAGAGTTAATTAATTAATCATCTATACTAATATTATAAAGCTGAAGAGTTTGTTTGTTTGTTTGTTTGTTTGAACGCGCTAATCTCAGGAACTACTGGTTCGAATCGAAAAATTCTTTTTGTGTTGAATAGACCATTTATCGAGGAAGGCTTTAGGCTATATAATATCACGTTGCAACTATTAGGAGCGAAGAAATAATGGTAAATGTGTAAAGAAACGGGGAAAATTTTTCATCCTTGAGGGCTTCTGTTGCGTGCGCTGCGAAAACGGTTCAAGATACACACAATATATGTATGTAAGAATTATTCCTATTGAAATTATCTAAAAAAATGTCCGCAACAGTATATGTCTATCTTTTAAGATTAACTCACTAGAATCGTTTTTATGGTAATCAAATTCGATCGAAATTAATGCATCAACGCACAGCCCAAACTACTGGACGGATCGGGCTGAAATTATTGGCATGCAGGTAGATGTTATGACGTAGGTATCCGCTAAGAAAGGATTTTGATAAATTCTACCCCCAAGGGGATAAAATAGGGGATGAATTTTTTTATGAAACTTTGTCAAAATTAAACCGATCGGGCTGAGACTTTACATGCACGTAGGTACTATAACGTAGGCATTCGCTAAGAAAGATTTTGATAAATTCCACACATAAGGGGATGAAATAGGGGATGTTTGTAGAAATCTTCTTAGATTTTTGACTTGCCATGACTATAAACAAGTCTCAGGGGCAAACTCTCAAATTTGCGGGTATTGACTTGAGAATACATTGCTTCTCTCATGGGCAGTTCTATGTTGCTTGCTCACGAGTAAGTTCTCCCAGTAGCTTGATAGGTTTAGCGCCAAATGACAAATTAGTTAAGAATATTGTGTACAAGGAAGTTGTTTAGGCCCTAATTTTTACACTAACTTGCTAAACAATAATACTTCTTAACGCGTGCGAAGCCGCGGGCAAAAGCTAGTTATAAATATTGGGTAAATTTTAACTGTCAATTCATATAAAAAAAATGCACGACTTTTTTTTGAATGGCAATAGGAATTACGTTGTAGAATTTCAAGTATATCGGCAAAAAGCGAGGCTAAAGAGTGTTTGCTTACACGCTAATCTTGATACCGTTTCTGAATGCATTTTTGTTGGATAGTTATTTATTGAGGTGCTTATAAGTTATAATTAATTACTTTAGGCAACGATCAACAGCAGGAACGAACGCGAGGAGAACTGCAGGACTCCGCTCTTAGCAGCTCAACAAAGCAATTAAACAGTTTTAGAAGAATATTTATATTTAAATCTGATGACTTTAGCGCAAAAATATTTAATGCCATTAATTTAAATTCAAAATCCTTGAAAATTTTATTTCTTTTACAAAACGAGTCTCGATTTGATGTTTCAAGTTCAAATTGTTTGCATTTTGAATATGTTACCAGGCATTTGTACATTTTTGGTCTTTTTTACAACACGTGTATCCGAAACAATGTTTTGCGATGTCAGGCCACCGTTACTCGTTAAGGTACCTATACACGTAGGTAAGTTTAAGTTTATATTGCCCAAAACCAAAAACATAATTCACAGATATACTTTTTTTATTCATTAAAGCTATACCTAGAATTACTGCCAATTTTAAAGAAGCCTTTAAAAAAATAAGTGAACATAATTTCTCAATAGGTATAGTTCCTATTCAAGTCTTAAAGTGCCATCAAAAATTATATTCACTTCTCGACGCTTTCCGTGTGAACTTGTGAAAGTATATTTGCTATTTCAATTCAGTATTCCGTAAGAGTGTAGGCGAGCTTTCAGTCGAATCTGTTTGTACATTTTATTAAGGCATTATGCAAAGACATATGTAGCCCGAAATAAAGTCATTCGTTCAAAAAGATCAGAATACGACCGATAACATTGCAGTTGTGGAAACGTGACAGCGCACTACACGGCGTATAGCTGCGTCTCTTTTTTACAACAGTAATAATATTGCTCTGGAAAACAATCGACGAATCACCTATTTACAGGTACTCTCTTGTAACGCCCCTATTTACGACGTCGTCTTCAGAAATTCAATTTCAGCTTACGTGAAATCCTATTTGTGTTTCGACACACGGCGAAAGATAAAAAATCGGACGAAATTGATTTATCGGTCTGAGTTCATCATTTTGTTACGTAGTAAGTTACGTGCCTTCAAATACGTATGTAGTTTTCGCTGACATCTTTCACTTGGATTAAAACGCTTATTTAAAGTAACTTTTACAAAATTACATCAATTAAAATACTACAAATCTCTTTCAGGTGTATATTAAATAAATTCTGTAAAAAATCATTGTAAATTAAGCATATTTCAGTACAAAGTTAAGCAAATTGACGTAGCATTTATTTCATTGTGATTTAATTATTCGTACATCACAGCAATTGCTAACTAAATTTATTTATCTGATAGATACTTTATATTAGACACTAAGTGGCAAATTAATTATAATTATATTTAGTTCTTAGAAATTAAGTTCACATACTACATTTGTGAATATTATTTTCTTTACTGACCCACTTTAAAGTACACCATAGAACCATGGAGCCAAAATCTTTCGAAGAAACTGTCAGTCATAACAAATTACTTTAAATCATCCAGAGGAAATATAAAGTCAATCAGGGTTCTGATTGGAAAAGCCAGTAGGAATACTGTGGCAAGGGGTCGCAAATACGATTAACCAAAGGAAGTAATTATCGACAGGCCGGCTGGATGAAAAGCAATCTTAAAAATGCATTGATCGTCCCTTCTGTATAAAAGAGTTGAGGCCATAGGACGAGGGAGGACGTGACATCGCAAAACTCTATGGCGATATAATGTAGTTATTAATCACAGTGCTATAAGAACCTTATGGCATTTGGATGACATTAACATGAGGGCGTTGGTGTGCTGTATCAATCTGTCAAAAGTTTCACCTTCACAACCCATTTAACTGTACCGGGTAACATGTTTGCTTCCATTAATTAATGTATAATATAAAGGACAGGATGGTACAATGACGTACAACTAATCAGAAGTCAATAGACATTTGCATAGGCAAAACTATTATTGTTGTGATAAGAGTATTTCTATGGCATTAAATGGTAGGTGACAAGCGTAACTATGCCTAAAGGAAGTTAATGTTAAGCATACGTCATCATTCTTTTTCCTCTTTCTTCAAGAAAGCCCAAATCAGTTCTCGATAGAAATATTAGACCTCCCGATCCCCTTATTTTCGTTCACTATTGTTTTTTTTTTTGACAGTAAATTCAGTTTAATTTTAAATCTTTCTCAATTGAGAAAAATGGCAAACAGGTATTTTGCTTTTTCCGCGAAAATAAAAACGAGGCGTTATTCGATTTTGTCCATCATGACTTTCGAAAGTAGATTATGAAGGTATCTCTTAGTAGTTTTACGACATACGTAATTCAGTTATTTCACTCACGTCCTCGTATTGTGTACTTAAAATTCTCATAGAGAACTAATACTCCATAAAATTAACATAATCTATTTTTATGTTCATAAAAGCAACCCTTAGGGAGATAAATCCTTTAAAACATAGTTAAGTACCTTTATACATCGCCCTTAAGCAGACTCCGGTCACGTTATAAATTAAATGGATGGTAATGAGCAACTTTCATCAGAAAAGTAAAAAAAATGGATGTACTCTACAAAATTGAAATTGTACCGGGAGTTTTTTTTTCTGGAAAGACTCTTGTTGTCTTGAAGAAATTTGTTAATTTTTAAGTACTGAACTAGCATGTAAAGTGTACAAATTATGTAATGAAATTCCCTTCCATACATACAGTATATTGTGACGTAGGTACATATAACGCTACGTCTATCCCAGGTAGTCGACAAACGTCATTTGTCAATCAATATCGGATTAGAATGATATTCCTTCGACATTGAAATCAAATTTGGATTCGAAGGCACAAATCCAAAGGTATTTACAATTATACTGATTGGGTTGGAGCCCAAATCTTGTAAGTATATTAATATTATATTTACTCTGATCCATTTTAGTGTAAGATCATTAAAAAGTTTAGCAGATCTCGCTAACATTATTAAACGTGTATCAAATTTTATTTTGTTACGATAGAATGGAGCAAAAAAAATATCAGTAAAACTTTTCAACGTACCAATTTTGAGCAATCATTTTGGCATCGAATATTGAAATGTATTAAATAACGACAGCATAATTGATTGTGCAATATAACAAGCAGAACAAGATTCATTGCAGCGAATTCAGTAATAGCACAAACTGAATTAAATAACAGTATATTTTAGTTTTGTCAGTTTTTGGCATGGAAGCTTACTGCAAATCAGTATTATCTCGGTTACGAATTTAGGTCAATGTGTAAAGAAAATTTAAGTTTCCCTTTTTTTCACATAAAATTTTATTGAGCCGGGAAGTGCCAATGGTTGTGCCAAGTGCGAAACAAACACAGGTTCTTAAGATGTTGGCAAAGTTTGCATAATTTATCATTGGGCTCAGAGCAGCGCCAAGCATGCTCCTGATTCTTATCAGGCATTACTGTACCAATATCTAGGCACATACAAATGGAAACTGTATATACAAGAGGGTTAGCAAGCGCTTTATATGTATAAGATAACGAGTGCCGCACTCCCCAGCCCCAAAGTTTATATTTTACGTGACAATCTTTCGGACTAACCCCGAAATCCGAAGCCTTCATTAGACCATAATATAACTTGACACTTTACAAAAGATTTCTTAATAAATTCGCAAGTAGACTACCAACAAAGATTTAATAAGGGTCCAAAATAAATAACGACTACCCAGTCTAGTCATTTTACAAAAGGGATCTTGAAAAGAGACGCCTTAAGAAATAATATCGTTTAAATAAATTAGTGTCATTTATCTGAGTTCTCCGACATGCGTCTTAGTTGGGACTTTAATAAATTATCGACGATATTTTCTCAAGTTACATTATTTAAAGTAAGGGACAGTTTTGATTGACTGCCGAAGTTTCAACATGAAGCGTAATTAGCCACTGGGATATAAAAGCTTCGAAGTTCCCCTTCAACATTCTTTAGTTAATTTCATCTAGTCGAATTCCGTTTATTTAGATTTGAATTTAACAGAACTTAACAACAAAGTATTTATGAATTAAAAATGATTGTACTGAAAATGCTTTTATCGAATAAAATATTGTTTTCTTATTGAATAAGCTAAAGAAGTATGTCACAAAGAACATAAAAGAGACTAAGTACCCATGTCAAGCTTATAAGTGTATGCCAAGAGAATTGTTACGATGTAAATTAATGTAATAGAAAATTGTTTTCCATGTCTACATTTCACGTTTGCAATTCGATAAGCCGTTAAAAGCAACGATAGAAATATTTTGTTTCTCGCCTCTCATATGTCAACAGAGTCAACTTAAGTATTACGTGAGAAAGCGCGTTTTGCAGCTATCACCCCGTTGGTGTAAATTCACATAAAATAAATTTCCGCGCCAGACGTCTCGAATATCACACTGTAAAATATTTCACGTGACTTCACTGTCAGTACTGACACTAACGCCGCGTTCCAAAAATAGAGTGAGCTTAGGTGATGCTCACACCCTTACACCTCAGAGACGTGCGAGCACCAGCCGAAGATAAAGCACCCTATCATGACAAGCGAACGGTTCCGTGCAAATTACCGGGATTTGCGGTTCTGCCGACACTTAAATTACTCAGATATAACGCGCTATATATCACAACGTCGTGACTAAGAAGTACTCATTTTAAGGCAGGAATTTCGAAAAATATCCTGTGGGGGAATGCTGCGAATAGGAAAATGGACGTAACAAAGTTATTTAAATTTTTACATATTGAATATCAAACCATTTCATTTGCACACCTGGCTGGCTAATACAATTTCGGATGCATGAAAAGAATTCGTTTTGTATCTTTCTGCCAGGTTAGGTAAAATTTTCGTCTGCGCTTTAAAGTCCATTATTGTGTATCGACGGAAGGTTTCCAGGCGGCAGCCGGATGTGAAATTTTCCACAGCAGATTCAGGATCGCTCGGAATTGGCGGGATTCGTTCATTCACTAATGTATTTTTGGCTTGCCGTTCGCAGTCGGAATGGTGTCATCGCCACGCATGTGGGATTGTGGGTTGGCGACCCCTGTAGCAATGCAAACAAACAGCTGATCGATATCGCTACAGCGATGAAATCGTGTCCCAACAAGCAATAGCTGAGTAGACACACGATCGTTGACACTGATACGCGAACGCATTTGCCGCCAAACTCGGGAGCCGACAAAAACATATGTTAACATCACAGTGATAAGGCGTATTTTGCAATAGGCACTTTGAAGTAACAGACATAATGACCTACGCCAACGGTAAGGTTATTAAAGCTTTCATCCGCAAATTCTAAGACTATTAGGAAAGACATTGGGTATAAAACTCGAAGCGAGTTACACGTGTGCCGACCTCCTCAACATCTGTACGTTAAATAAAAATACAGATCCATACAAATAAGTCTGTATAGCAGGATAGTTCACCGCAGTTTTACGAAGGGTGGCCGCCAGGTGTTTTATATTCAAGGAATACAACAACAATACCGTGACTTAAATGGATTTACTTTTTCGTATGAATAACGCACGAACGGTTCATTTTAAAGAGTTTAATGTAATGTGCAATATACGTGACGAAATAAGTCTTGTGATACCTATTATGTAGAAAAAGTACTTTTATTATGTAAAAGGGAATAATGTAGATGCTTTTAATGGGAATTGAATTACAAAGTACTCTGAGAGATGTAATAAAAGCTATTTCTTTTATGACATTGAATGGATACGCTTTTGTATGGACGTAAACACAGTTGTTGTAATATTCAAAATCAAATACAGACTATAGTACGAATGGTCTCAACAAGCTGAACAGCAAAGGTCAGGCAGCTGAAACAGTTGAATTATATAAAGCTTTACCCAACGGATTAATCACAAAATACCTCCGTATTTTACCTCAGCTATAGAGCTAAGAGCGAAATAGACTTCTCTCGGTAAGATAGGGTTACAATAATGACGGGGCTCCAAGGCCAAATAAATGTTCCGTCTAATGTAATGTTTGGGAATCGACACGTTTACCAAGCGATTCTGTACTCGAAAAAAACGAATGAGTATAATGAAATGACAGACATTGCCAAAAGATCATGAATCTGAAGGTGCTATAAGGCTAACCCCCGAATTGGTCATGGTTTTAGTATCAAAATTAAAAAAAAATATCTTATTAAAATTAAAAAAAATGATCAGGCTGGTTTAAGTTTAAACTGTAAGACGATTTGTTAACTGGTAACATATAGCAGCCGTTTTCAAGCCCCTCAAATGATCCGCTACTGCAATAATTATCTTCGACAGATATTAAAAACAAGTAGTAACGGTGATAAGTGAGTTTAATATACACATACCTAGTACAAATATCGGTCACTAGTTTTATCTCATGGAAAGACTAAAATTTAGTAAACAAACAGATGCTTCTTACAACTTAGGTATATTGTGAATGACTAAGCATTCGAATTACTTGGTCACAACAAGAGAATCTCAGTATCAAATTATTTGTAAACAAATGGGAAATCATGAACACACAATCATAGTGAAGGCATTACTCTTTCATCCTCTAATAAACTAATAAGGTAAAACAGGGGTGCAAAGTTAGTATGAAACTTTGCCTTTTTTAAGTTATTTAAATTCAATTCAGCATGAAGGTTCTTCATTAAAAGTAATAAAACATGTACAAAATATTTTTTCAAAAATCTTCTCTCAAAGGGGTAAAAAGGGGTAAAAAGTTCTGAGATTTTGATAATGATGCCGTCTATTCTGTTAAGTTTTGCTAAATGTCAAACGGGCGAAGCTAAGCGCTTCAACTAGCGCTTTTTATCCAAACCATAGTACACCAATAGATGTTTAGTTTGGATGCGCCCGAACTCCAAGCTAATACGTATTACGTAGATCTCTGGAATTAACCGTCACAAACACAAACAAAGCCGACGGATAGCACGCGGTGGCCACGTGCTCCCATATATTTCATAACGATTACCAAGATAATCTTCAGCTAATTTGATAACGTCTGATCGTACTTGATAGGTGCTGTAATTAATATAATGTACCTAACATAGTGAATAATTCTTGCATATTTTAGATAGACTTCCGTATTTTTTTATCAGATAGCATTGTATATTGTTCTGAATTGCATCATCCCGAACACTTGTTCCATATGATATGATATTGCAATTTGTTTGTTTGCGTAACATGGTGCAAGTTCTTTCCTTATCCTTTTTGATAATAATTATTTTTGTCCTTGAAATGATTTCGAAAATAAAATCTCATTGATATCATTTAATGAAATGTGAGACGTAAATTGAGAGTCGAAATTTTGTTGTAACATGAATCAGATGAAAAATAGCTTGGTTTTTAAGTGATCATAATTTTTCTTCATTTCATTCTACTAGAAAACGACGGAAAACGCTTAAAACTCATAAAATATTTTGATACAAGCACCGTATCAATGTAATACAATAACAAGTAATAGGTACCGTTGAAGGAAATTCGTTACAGAACTGAGTTACACGTGGAAATGCGATAAACCCCGGCTTGACGCGGCTTATAAGTAATCATTGTAGATGTATTGAGGAACGTTATTTAATGCCTTATGTAATATGCAATTATTTTGCCACGTTACAAGACTACACGTACGTTTTTCTGAAGTGCGTCACTTGAATTATCTTTCATACTTCCAAGAAAAGCGATTATCTAAAAATCGAATAAAAAATCGATTTCCATATATTATTTACGTAATTTCATTGTTTACAATGAGAAAAAGTAATTAAAAAAAACCACAAAACGAAATGTTTTGAACAACAAGGTAAGGCAAGAAGCGTTTATCACCCAACCATAGTTTATAAGAAAGACGTGAATCAAACTAGCGAAGGGAATAAATTAGAAGAGGAAGGCAGATTAGAAAAGAAAGATCGAGAAGAAGTCTAACACGACTAAGGCTTGCCAGAGTTGCGCAGATCATGCGCGAGCGATCCCGAGGCTATGGCTTAGGGAGGGACCCGTAGTCTTTTTCCGACATTTCCCGACATCGTGCTCTCAGCGTGGATTAAAATCATTAGGATTTCACCCTGAAACACAAAAAAAAATCTCTACGACTGTTTCCCAGTAGGACAAAAAAGAGAAAAGAAAGAGACATAAATTATAACGATAATAAATTAAATACATTAAATCACCAAACGATTTATCTGGCATACAATGACGAAACATATGAATCATGTAACATTACAAACATACATAGTAGTACCAATGTTGTTCTAGCTCAATTCCGCGGGATCGGAGCTATGTGTGAACTTCCCTAATTTCCACATGTTAAAGTTGTTTTAGTGCTTATCCACAAACTGACAGAACATTCTGTATACCAAACTATTTTAGTCGAAAGTTATGTTGTAGGTACTTGTATCATAACATTATAGAGGAGAATTCATTATGTCTCAATCACGAAGTTTAGTAGTCTGTAGCAGAACCTCGATTACCGTTAAATTTAATCCAATCATCTTTTAATTGAATCACATTTGTGGCTTTTTTCGTTTATGATTTATATCAAATCATCCTTCATCGACTTACATGTTTTTTGCCCGTGTAGAATTGTTTGTTTAATTTCTTAAGAACAAAAACAATTACCAAAAACTTTAAAAACAATGCATAGAAGGTATACAATCTGTCATGAAATATTGAAAAAGTTTGTAGGCTTGACTTAAACAAATACACATTGATGTTATTATCATAAATGTAAGAAGAGATTCAAATGTAAGTAGACACTTCGAACCTACAACACAAGAGGACTTGGCGGCATAAGAAGAAAATCGGTACAGACAGATATACAGGGTAAGAAAGAACGCTATCGTCCGTAAATATCGAATAACATAATTCCCATTGGAACGGGGTTAACCGTCGTCAAATCAATGTCACTTTGCACTTGAAAAGTTGGAATGACATGGAGATATCGTCTGTATTGTGATACGATGCTCGTTAATAAGTCGGTGTCATGTCAAACGTATAGGGTTTTTTCCCTAAACTCTTTTAATTTAGAATTGATAGGGATCCTCGTTCCATGTAAATTCGGTCATGCATTTTGTTCTAAGCCCATGATGATTATCAGATAAAAAAAGTTTGATTTACATTTGATTCTATTTCTGACGATTATGTACAATGTACGAGTTTAACTAAAAAATAATATCTTGTTTCGAGTTAGAAACTGCAACTTTGTCCAAAGAAAATTGTCCGTTATTGAACTATTTTTTCATCTGTTGAGAATATCCACAAACAGTTACGGATCGGAACGGAATACTGGTGTGCAAGAGGCATTACCAAATGATTTAAATATAATGGTTAGTCTAGTCTAAAAACCCTAACCCGGGGGCGCGGTGAATGAGAAAGCGAAACCTTCTGTCTGTCTGGCTTGGACTCCCACTCGTCAGCTCTCTGATGAGGGACAGTCTATAAGGATTTCCACTGGGATACAAAAAAAAGTCAACCAACTGATGATAATTACATATTATATACAATACCTCATTTTTTTGCTTTAGAATTACCCGTGTCCGGTAAGCACCATGAAAAAATTTGTATGTATATTGTTAAATCCCGAATACAGTACTTTAGCTTTAACGAGAGTATGTTCATACGTTGCATATTACACAACACTACAATACGTAGTCGTCGTACGTCCGCAGTAAATTCAGAAGTGGTTAGCTCACAGAAATTATGATCTTGGCAACAAAACAATAAGATCATAACTGTAAGTAATTTGAATTTCTCCAGTACAGCTCGTAATTGTTCATTGAACGTGAATGAGATTAGGAAACAATAGTATCTAATATCTATAGCTTTTGTTTGTTATATCTCGGTAGTAAAAACTGTTTTACTGCATGACGCATGGATGAAAGGTTATTTGTTATATGTGTTTAGGTGTGTTGCTGTGCCATAGGTAGATGAGGACGTTCCAGTGGTTTTAGCCGGTAAGAGTCCGACTCACCGCTCCGTCAACCTCCTGATGGGGAATAGTCCATGAGGATATCCACTGGGATACAAAAAAAGGAGAGTAGCTCTAAACAGAAAAGGTTTTTAAATACAGCCTGGTTACAAAAATCTAACTTATTGGAAGAAATTTTCGATGGAACGAACGTATGTTTGACACTCTTTAACACCAATACGACGGGTCCTACGTATACTGGTGTAACCCGCAAAACACCAAAATACGTTTTTTTGCACCAAAAGCCTTAAAATTACCTTAACTTTATACCCTGTAAAAATTATATTATTTCATTCAGTAATTTCAGAGATACAAACTTGTAAACTAATATAAGTTGCATGATTTTCGGCCACACGACTATCTACACTGATGTAAGTCACTTGCACCAGTGTAGGTAGTCGCGTGCGCCGCGTTACGTACGCGCAAGTGCCATTTACTCCAGTATGCGCGCTGCGACGGAGTCGGGAGCACGTTAACACTGGTATAACTGCGTTAACTGCTAACGTATTCTTCTGTATCAAAACTATTTCGTGGCCTGTTTTTAGGGGTTGTGTTACTTTTTTACATATTTAACTAGTTTTGTTTGCTTTGAGTAAGTAGTGGTGAGAATTCACAACAATTAAGGACTCACGAGGTCAATTATTAATAAATTTATGCTTTAAAAATGACAAACAAATTACTAAGTTAACAGTACTAATATTTCTACAAAAGGGTTTAATTAATGTTCACTTAATGCAAGATACAGATTGTACTGCTTGTAGATTTGTTTGTGCCGCCTGCATTATTTTTTTACGTATAAATTATATAATGTAGACGCACGGTGTACTGCATACTCTTCACACTAAATTATAGAGTTTGTTTTTCCCTTTTTAGTTAGTGGTTACTTTTTTACAGTCGGGTTTTTTTGTTTTTTTTTTATTATTATTTTATTCTTTCAATAAATTTTACACTTATATCAGTAGGAATACAAAGTAGTAGTATACAAAGTCACATGTAACTTTGTTTTATTTTCTTGATTTGGTTATCTGACGTAACCTACATTATTTTAATAATAATATTTATTTACTAATAAAATAAATAGCGATACTACTTTTAATAATTTTTTTTGCAGCAATTAACGTAAGAAGTTACCAAATTTAGCTACTTGGGTACTGACGAGACAATTTTTTTTATGTACCCAAGTACATCATTTTTAAAGGTGTAGAAATATTCCAGAGGTAAACAATATAACAATATTCGCAACCTCAGTTTATTTTGGTAAAGTTGTAGTATTGAAAAAAACAATTAAGTTCAATCAAAACTTAAGTATAGTTGATTTATTTACAAAAGACATTCAAATTAAACTTATAAAGGACTTAGTGGTCGCCCGCAACTTCGACCGCACGAGTTTCGGTTATAACTGGAAAACATTGCCCTCCTCTGACGCAGTCGGTTAAAAAGTCTGTTTTAATCCAGGTTGTCAGCTAATTCAATACGAAATTTCTTCAAAATTGGTTAAGTCGTTTGAGCGTCAAAGAGTAACAAACATCCAAACCATACTTATGCAACTTTCGCGTTAACTATATTAGTAGGATATTTTCAAATGTATAAAATGCATATTTAAACAAGTATGACGAGTGTGGTGATGTGAGGAGGCATTCGTATGAAGGGTACACACAAATCAGGGTTGACACAAATCACCATTTAATAGAAGTTGTAAAAATGTAATGAATTTTCCATCATCTGATTTAGACTCTAAGGTCTCATTGCCCTGTTTTTAGGGGTTGTGTTACTTTTTTATACATTTAACAAGTTATGTACACAACTATACACTTAATAGAAGCACATAGTTCGAAAAGAGTTGCACAAAGGTTACACTGATTTCTTTAAAATACCTTTTCTAGCGGATCTGCAAAGGGAGAAATAAATTAGAAACATCAACGTACAAAAACTAGTGGACGTAACTGAACAGACGTAACTGACGTAACGTAACTGAAAAAAAATAGTGGAAATGCTATTTATAAGAAAAATGACATGAAATTCAAGACAAGCTAGTCTTAAAAATAAAAAAAAAACAATTAGGTATTATCGTAAGAAAACCACTTTAAAAATCAAACCTTTTTTTTTACTTAAAATAAGAAGATTACATTTTTTTGTTTTATTATTTTTAAGATTGCAAGGCCAATGCTTTTATTTTTCATTATTAAGAATGCTACTATCTAATAATAAAGTGTTATTTTGTATTTTAAATGTTTTTATTTAACTTCTTGCCACATTAATTTAAATATTCACAGTTAATAATAATACAGCAAACTGTTGCAAGTAGCTTTCCAGTACTGAGTAAACTGTTGTAAGTGTTAAAAAGTCGATAAAAGTAGATAAAAGTAGGTATTATTTTTAATATTATAACCTCATATTGGTCAATAACACGGAAATACTATGTTTAAAGAGTAAAATTCTTCAGATTTGCTTTATTATAAGTATAAGCAAGTACACTATATACTGGTATAAGTGGCCACTTGTATCAGTTTACAGGTTCTACTGTAGTAAAAAAAAACAAGCTACATCAATGCAAGTCAACCTATTTTCCAAAGTATAAAAAAGAAGAAAAACCAATAATGCAGTCTTATTTCTTAAATATCAAAATATAACATACTAAAATTTCAAGTGTTTTTATTGATTTACGACAAAGTTATAAGCTTTTGAACCTTTAAACCGCTCTCTTGAAAAGTTGCATTTTTGCACTTGTACTAGTCTACGTAGGACCCGTCGAATAGTACTCAAGACGTTTGATTAGATGAAACTGTATACTAATATAGCTAGTACTTCAGGATAAAAAGAATACAATTATAAACTTTTTATGACATACCAAATTCCACGTTGGCAAACCCGCGGGATATAGCTTCTAAAAAATACACACTATACATCTATATTATGATTTTTAACACAATTGATTTAATTAGCTTTCATTAAATTTTATTTTTTTATCATTAAATCCTTCATGTTCCGCAATTTAATGTCACATTATCACGTTAAATGAACACGAAAAGAAATTACTAGTTACTTTTGTTAAATGGACTTTTTTATTAATGAAGATTTTAAACTACGCTAAGATTATAAAATGTGAAGTTATATATTGCTTAGTGTGTTGATTTACCGATACGATAACTTTATTTATTTCGTTAACATATCTAAAGTCTAGTCTAGACGTTTTTTTATCTGAAGATTGGGATCGTTATTACATACATTATGAGGTAATGTTAGTTAAGCATTATTGTTTTTGTTACCAGGTGACGAGCTGAGTTTATTTCGACATTTTATTTTTTCAGGGTAATCAGTTAGGATCCAGCGAAAAAAACATGTAGATCATATAAAAGTAATTTAATTTTCCAACATATAAATGATTTATTTTCATTTCAACAACTTTCATCGAGAGGTAGGTTTTGAAGACATTTTTAATTGCTAACACTCAGTAATTATAGTTTTAATTACAATTTATTGGTACTTCTTAATACCTAATGTTACTATAAATTGAAATTCCATTGGTTTACAACCACAACTGTGTACAAGTACCAATAAAACGTTGGTATTTCGCCACTAGCCGATGAAACAACATGATTAAAAAACGAAAACCTTTCGATGGGGGAATACAGCGATAAAGTTTTATAGCTTAGCCTGATGACAGCTTTTTCATTGGAGCGTAATCGTATCTACGTGAGTACAGTTTTATACACCTGGTTTATCTGATCACGGTGGTTGGGGGGTTTCATGAAACTGTTTCATATCATTTCAAAGGTTCATATCGCACTTAATATTATAAAGGCAAAGTACGTGAATGTACATATATGAGTGTAAATCTGTTTTATCTTCACGCTCAAACAACTCAACCGATATTGTTGGAATTTGGTACGGAGTAAGCTGAAACCCGAGCTTAACACATAGGCTTTTACCCGACTTCATTTAAAGACGATAATGTTTTTACAGCTATAACTGACACCCACGAGGGCGAAACCGCGAGGAAAAGCTAATAGGTTCATACATTGCATTAAGTTACAGCTGAATACTGAAACCTGATTTAAGTTGCTTTAATCTCTAACTGAATTTATAGTTAAAGGGATTTTTTTGGGCAAGCTTTGTATTTTCATTAAGCTTAGGTTTTGAATGCTTCACTCAACTGAAGACGGTTTATTCTGGACTAGTACACGAAACTAGTCGGGCTATCCCGATGAATACGCGAGAGTCAAATCGTTTAAGTATGAATCATCCTCACGAAAGTTATTATGACAAAAAAGGATAATTATTGTACATGGTACTACATATCTAGAGGTGAGAAGAGCGACGAAATCAAGCAGATATCCGAAGATACTTGAGTTATCAAGCCGTACGTAATATTTTACTTCCCCATGGGGACAGTAGGAAGGGAAGGATCGATCATCGGCTCTTACACTTGACAGTTAATTCGGCTGTCTCGAGAGTACCTGACTGATCACTTGGGATACCAGCTACAAATGTTGCATGGCCTGTATCTACACAACAAATCCAAAACACCAAGCGAATCTAATGCGTTACAGGAAAACTGATCGACTGTCTCTTGTTGAAGTTATGTTGCAATTGTGAAATAGTGACAACGCATTATATACAGTAAATAGCAGTGTCTCTTTTCCACTTGAGCGTAAGCTCTCTGGGCCGTAGTCTCCTACTCTGTGATGGTCTACTCTACATTAAATCAGGGACTTTGAAATAATCGCAAGACTAAGAAGATAACACTGAGAAGATATAAATGTGAATGTAAGTAAGTACACACTGACATTCACTATCATATTCAAATGCTTTATTAACGCTAAAACGATTTGATAAATTCTGTATGAAGGAAAAAGAGGATATGCGCTATTTTTAACCCACATTAACGTAAGTGAAGACACGGGTAAAAGGTATTCATATATAAATTGTATAAAGCAAACCCCACGAAACAATCCCTTAAACAAAAACAAAGTGAACATTCGTCCGCTGACCACTAAAAGTTGGCAACTTTTAAAATTAATTGAAGTTGTGACAAAACCTCAGATAATTTAGTGAACAATGTGTTGGCCGCGGTGTTGCCTAATTCACATAGTTTTGAACGACACGAGCTATTAAATAAACCGCTTTTACAACGTCCAACATATACATACATGTCATACATTACATGTATATTTATGTTAGATGTTGTATATAAGGGTAATAGAACTCAGCAGATGTTGAGACATAGTTTCCGTTTCAGTTTTTATATCAACACATATATTCTAGTAATATTATTTTATCTGTTTAGCAAAAATGTATGAAAGGAAGTGTCTTAGGTGTCACTTTTGAACTTTTTACTCTTCAAATCATTATACTCTTGTGTATAACGATTTTGCTTGTCGTAAATTATTTTCAAAAGATCGAACATGTTTTATTAATTTCTATTTATTTTGAATGTAATGCCAGTTCTATGACATTGAATATTCTATAGCAGCTACAATTTAAAAAGTAGCGTTATTCTAGCTAAATTAATTTATAGTCGCGGTGCAGTGGCGTCTCGTTTACCAGTAAAAACGTCATAAACTTGTAATTCGCCGGTCCTGACCTATCTATGACCCGATAAGATTCAAGGAGAGGGCACTAAACATCCCTCACATGTCCTGAATATTTGCCAACAGTTCGAAACATTTGTGGCCGGTAACCTTCGAATATTATGTAGACTAAAGTAACTCCATCAAAATACATAGGTTTGTTTCTAACTAGGCTATGTATAACAAAACAAGAGACTGTACCCTGATTTGCCCACCCATCCCCGATTCACCCATCGGATCAAGAGAGAAGAATTTAAAATCTTTTCAGTATCACGCTTTTCTTGTAAACTTTGTCATTAAAAGAATACAGACCTCCATTATTTAAAGCGAATAAATTCAAATTGTATTCTGATAGCTACATTTAAGGTTTTTAATTGCAATACATCACACCCGCGAGAAGTATCTATTATGCCAGTATTAGGTAATAGTAGTAGCGTACTGGAAAAGAGGCAACTGAAAGATAGTGAACGCTTTGAAAATAATGTAAGTTTTATACATACTTAAAGCCTACAAGGATTTCTCTGCGAACGCTGCAAAAATGACACGTACAATTTAAACTTGAGTAAGAATATTCTTTTTGGCACCGTCTTTGTCAGCTCATAAGCGTACGTGTACAAGGCTGAAAGGCTATTGAATCTTTTATAAAACACGAAATTTTCTCTAATATAGTCTCCATTTGCATACATTTTTAACATTAACATATTAACATTGCCTATGATGCTAGTTACATGTACAATTCTGTGATTTTTTTACAATAACCCAACTTTACTCTATGGATAATAAGCACTTTCTGTTCCCACCTCCCGGCAACAGTTTTCTTTATTCAGCAAATGAAAATGCTCGCGTGTAAACCTGTTAATTCCACTCCTATCAAATTTATTATAATGAGCTTTCCGTGTTGGTTGTGTTTGGATAATTAGTTGTTCCCGTTTTGTGTGCTTTTGAAACATTAAATATTTTATGTTATGTTATATCTTTTGGCTTTGAATTTCTCTATCTTCGCTTATGTACTAAGTTCGCAAGTCATTTGATAAAATGTATTTGCCACAATAAAACAAAAGACTATTAAAGGCCCTTGAACGGCAGAACGACAATTACAGACTGGAATCATTATTAAAACATAAAACAGATGAACATCGAAATGTTCTAAAAATGGTTCCAAAATTGTATACAATTTTGCCTTTCACTACAGAACTCTAAATAAAGAATAGGGGGACATTGTTTCTGTTTCTGACAACGTCAAATCAAGTGTGATACGTCATCAATCGCCGTGACAGCCGCTGTCATCAACACTCGACAGCTGCAGTTGCAAATGGCGTCCACAAAGGGACGGAGTAGACTGTAGCCAAATTGATGAATTTTAGAAGCAAGTTTTATTTTACTTTGTAGTTTTGATCTATTCAGAGAGCTTACGTAAGTATCTCGACTTTAAGATTGTTATGGAAAATAAATATATATTATAACATTTTAGTATATCTACATATTTAGTGAATTTAATTTCCATTCCATCTTTTGAGACTCTGGTAAGCAACAAAATTAAAAACGTTTCAGTAGGTACTCCCACGTGATAACGACTCAGCTTTGAGCGGATGAGTTAAAACCCAATAAAACTATCATAATCGCAATGTATAGCGCAGTGTGTCACATGATAACTATAATAGTGAAGACGTAACACATGTTTATTGTTCACAATACAGCGAAATACGGCTTTATGCTACCTTTTTATTTCCTTTAAGACTGTAATATTTTCAACATTATGGCATCGCTGACGTATTCTCTCAATATAAATGCACGAGTAAGTTAAGAAACAAATTATAATAGCAGCTTTATTAGCAACTATTATAGTAATATTTTGAACGAAGTAGAACAACAAAAGGCCAAGATACAAGATTAATAGGACTTAGCACACAAGACAAAGTTCAATACAGCAGAGTGAAACTCTAGCATGAAGCGAACACCTGACATCGTCGTCAGTTCATTAATTACGTAACGTCCAGGCGTAACGAACTTGACCTCCAAACCCGACCTTGAACCGGGAACAAAAATAGGAAAACGCTGAGATGATGAATGAAGCGATTTTATCATAACAGCGTCGCACTCAATTCCTTGGGAACAAAACGCCTTTGATCCATTGTGCGTGCGATATGGATAATTTATTATTCTCCTAGTTTTCCTCCCCGCTGTGGTAACAATTAATCATAACAACCTAAGAAATTAATTATCAATGTTTCCCTCAAAACAAATGCCTGATAGTTTGCATTTCGGAGAATTAATCAAGAATGATGCGCGTGGATGATGGTTATAAAGAAAATTGATGTTTGTGAGGAATTTCTAATCGAAATGAACGAAAAGGAAATTCCAATGTAATAAGGAATCGTGTAAGAAGAGCTGCCAACTATTAAAGAATTCCCGTCTTGATATTAATTCCAGTGTTCCAGAAAAACAACCAAAATTAAAGTAAATGTCTTGAATTTATCCCTAACTATAATATTACTAAACCTAACAAGCATTAGTAGGTACTAAAAGCCTAAATTTAAAGTCCATTAGTAAACTTAAGAGTCTATATATTTTCTGCGAAACAATTAAAGAGAATGCCTTTTTAAATTAAATTCTCAAAGCTAACAGTCTCTAGAAAGGGCTTAATTTCCATACATCAGTGTTCCGCTTAGAATTATAGACCTCACGTTTTGAAAGTCTAAGGGTTCCTTAAAAATACCTCCTTTTATGTTCATATTTTCAACGTTCAAAGTTTTAAGAGCAGATTCAAGATAGCTCTGAATGTAGACCCGTTTTGTCCCAAGGTGCACACTATGACGTCTTAAATGAGGCTTGTTGTAGAGGAAGCGAGAAACCATTAGCTGATGTATTGCGGCATCTCTTTTCCACAGTATGAATAGTTTTGCTTGAAGAACTCACAGTACAGGTACAGTTGGGTAGGAAGATGGGACGCAACGCAGTGCTTAGAAACAATCGGTCCTTCGGGACTCTGTCGTCAAGCGGCGTCAACTCGACTCCTAGCAATACAACGCAACGGTGGGCGTGAATTAAAAATATTCCGCGAAAGCGTACATCTCTGAGTGACAGTTTCATTTTTTAGTGGACCGTAAAAGAAAACGTATATTAATACATTAAGCGAGTTTTGCAATACTGCAATGCGCTACATTACACAGCTTTGTAAAACATAAGCTTAAAATGCCCTGGCAAAGGCCCGTGAGAAGTTTATTTTAAACATATTAGTCCTAACGGCCTTTGGCTTTAAAAATCAATAAACAACAAGCAAAAAAAAAATAATACACAGGATACGAAACCTCTCGCTTGCTGTAAAATTAGAGGGTTATGACTATAGCCACCCATATCCTTTAACAATGTAGTAAATAGTACTTACTATTAGTTTCATATATTTGCCCTTTCAAGTAACATTTATTCCAATGGCATTCACAAAATTACTTATTTCCATTCCAGCATTCACTGCCAAATCTTCCGCATCGTTTGTTATTAGGTTCTCGCGCCCGCCGACCCATGAACAATCTTGCTACTATTTAAAAATTAAACCTGCGCAGTGTACAAGGAACTTTAGCGTCAAAATTAAAAATGTATTTCAATTTTAGCTCCCAGCATTCCAAATAATTCATCTGGCTTACAATATGAAGTGGAGCGACAAGTAATTAAATTGCGACGGAGTCGAGGGCCTTTCCGACCGTGTTGAAAAACAAATTTGCCAGCGGCCCGTCTAGTTTTATACTTACCCTAGAATACTTAAACTTAACTATAAAAACTTTAAAATGTTAAAGTAATAGAAAAGGCATTGGACGAAAAAAAAATATTTTTTAGCCACAAGTCTCACATACTAGAATTAACCAAGTTAGTTAATGTTGATGGCATAGAGAATACATGATCTTAAATATGAGAACCCGTTTAACCATATATCGTATGTCTTCACATATTAGGAATATCCAAAACACAGAATGACGTAAAAGGAAAATTACTATCACGCGATAGTTGCTAGTATTGCCACATTCGCCACATAACGACCGCGGGAAAACTTTACCGACACTCAAATATAATTACGAGATGATATCTCAAAGATGGAAGACCATTTACGTTTATTAGGGATTAAAAGGGTACGTTTACGTGGGGTGGATGGCAATTAATAACGCCATCAATTAAACAAGTTTACCCTGTTGATTACCTGAGTATGTGCACTTTGGAGCACTCATAAAAATAAACTGGCACGATTATGAGGGTTATAAGTTATTAAAATAAATGTTTTATTAGGACTTGTTTTAATGCTAGCACATTAAGGTATACTATTTTGTCCAACTACCAATTTATGTATAGAGTTAATCCAAATTTCGTTGAACATCATTTTATGTAGGTATACCTAAGTAAATTCACGAAATGTCTAACTGATAGATGACCAGATTTTATTAGGTCAGTAACTCACAGGAGATTATGAGGCATAAGCTTTTCACTGCTTACTGGCGATAGGAAGAGGTCTTATATTGAACCAACGTCACTAAGCAGACGCTGAATATAGCACTGATGATCTCCATATGACAAGAAGCTCCTATGCTCTAGTGTTGAGTATCGGGAATTCTAATTTCAGCGCCTACAGATGAATGTTTTCACATGACAGACATATACATCAGTTTCTATCTTTCTCTCTGCCTCGAACTCTTTGCAGCGTTCAAGGTTACGGGCGTCATCTCGTCGTAGCCAACCAAAACAAACGTGGGAAAGGTTCGAATGATGTAGGTAAATACGAAGAAATCATAAAGTATTAAGAATCCACGCTTAAACACATGAGAACAGCTGAAAGGTATAACTCACATGGAGATTGTTTTTAACTTCAGTGAGGTACTAAACGTGTACCTATAACTCAAGTCTTCTAGACAACAGTAAACATCTTAACTACACCTCTTAGATGCATTTCCAGTAATCAAATCGCATAATAATCTTTTACTATAAATAAAGGATTTTATGAATCATGAAACAGTTCTAGAGGATATCGTTTGTGGATTTTATGAGCATATTTATCACATCATCGTTTCTGAGCAATCGTAAAATGAATCAGTTTTACAGCATAGGAAAGGTTCGAATAATGGTTGTTGTAAAGAAAACTACGAATTTTTATTCGCTTTCGATACAACGGGATAGAGACACTTTACTAAACATGGACATTTATTACGTGATGTGTCTGCCTAGCTTTTATCTTCGATTCGTTACATTGTAACTTTCAATTAGGTAGGTATTCTTCAATCCTAATGTTCGTATAATTAGAAACCTACACAGAAACATCACGTACATCATGCGTTTTTTAACCCAAATCGAAATATTTAGGTTCCATAAATATTTATCCACGGCATCCTACACCATTTTTTGAGATACATCAATATGTATACGTTTCGAGAGAAATGGGCCGACAGAGATTTATCATTCCCGCAATCTGGAAATATTGCACAGCAATAATCTAATACCATTTATTGCCAAGACTGGATTAATATTTGCGTCATTCTAGATTTCGGCTACGCATTCAAGCTTGTGGAATGGATAAGGGACTTCCGTACGGAACATTTGGTTTCCGTAGTAAAGATTATAATCTGTGAATGAATTTCAGAACTCGTGCCAATTGTATTAATAATAAACATAGTTTGAATGTTGATTGTGGAAACCTCTTGAAATGAAATTATTTCGGTACGTACAACGTAAACAATTTTTTCAGACGCATCATTCATAGACGGTCAAAGCTTGGGTATAGTCGCACATACATTTTACTACTCGAAAGCAATATCAATCAGATCAATTTGTACATGTAACACAACGCGCCTATACATTAGCAGTCGATAGAAGTTCAATTCACAAAGCGTGAACTGTGTCGGGAAGTACCTGACACAGATTTCTAAGTATTGATGAATGGAATGATGATAATTGAAGTTCTAAAACGTGTCACAGACTTTAATAACAGTGATTGTGATAGAAATGACTTTTCTTCGACATAAAAACATAATTTGCTACTGGAAATATGGGATAATAGCAACTGATTTAACACCACATCGCTGCATCACAGTTCGCAGAAAACTGTTTTGGCATGTGCCTCTGAGACTACGTAAAAAAATCCTAAGAAAAGTTTTACTTATTGCATTTTTTTTTTTTTTTTTTTTTCTAGCCTATATTGCATTACTTCAGTTTTTTATAGACTGCAGCTTTAGCTCCTAGAGACATTCTCAGAATTGTACTCTTAGGATAGAAAATGCATTAAACAATTTACAATGGTGAACGCTTACCGAGAAGAATTGACGTAGAAAATAACAAGGTTAATGGTCTGGAAGCTGAGAGACTGCAGTGATAGATCTTAGATACCTATTCCAATAATACTGCCCAAATAATAAACAATGTAGTAATTGTCATTCCCAGTTGTTATCAAAAATGGCATTTGTAGCTAGTAGTAGTAGTAGTAGCAGCTCGACGGTCACTGCATTCTTCATTACAAGGGCAGAATTGCATGGATGGAAAAAGTGTTAATGTGTGAAACTTTTCGGAGAAGTAAGAAAGCACGGTCAAGTGGTGAGTATTTACGAGAATGAGTAACAGGGTTACAGAATGGTACAGAAGATGGCACATAGCAATAATAGCTCTCGAAGACCTTTTGGGCAAATAATGGTACAGAAGATGATACACGGGAGTAATAGATCTCAAAGACCTTTTTTAAGAATTGAAGTTTTTCCAAGAAGAACAAATATACAGCTTACCTTCAGTGCTACTGAGTACCGCAGTGATATTAAATGTAATGCATATGTTCCTGTGTATAATAAAGGTGAGTATTACCTGGCTTTCTCCGCATTCGCCACTGCACCGGCGGCGGCGCCGGGCTGCCGGGGCCCGACGATGCCAGCTTGATGCCGTCACCTACAAACAAAATGCCTTTCTTAATTTGATGCACACACACACACATAACACAACGCCATCTAGTCTCAAGTTAAGCATTTAGTAGTTTGTGTTATGAGTACTAGACAATCGATAAACAGACTTATATATTTCTAAATACATACATAGGTACTATAGATAAATTACACCCAGACACAGAACAAATGATCGTACTCATCACACAAACATTTGTCCTGGGTTGGTATCGAACCCACGACCTCCGGTATAGAAGTCAGGGGTACTAACCTCTAGACCAACAGGCCTGTCAAATTACTAAGGTACACATTACTAAGGTTTGACATCCTTTAACACTTAACTGATTTTAAGACAGACATGAGGATTTTAATGTGACTTGATACTTTAAAGTTGGTTTTAAGAGGTCAGGTAAGTACTTAACATTTCAAGGTTTTGACACAGGGTGTCTTTTAAAGTTTCCAAAGCAGAAGGTTTTAATTAAAGCCCTGATGATCCTCCCAATTTCTCAACAATAAATAGGCAGTACATTTTTTTAATATATTATGTTCTATTAAAGCTCATTTATAAAAAAAATCATAAAGTAAACTTGGCTAAGTAGCAGTTAACAACAAGTACGAAGTTATCAACGTTAAGTAATCCACACATAATATGCGACACTGCGGTTCTATACAAATTGTGCTCATGCAAATACAGTATCAGCGTAATTGCATTATCGCATAGCGAGCTAGCCGGCCGTTTTCCGCACGTGTGTGAAAGCCTTTAGAGGAAACTGTTATGAAGTTACAGTTGAATTTCCATATATTTAGAATTCTATAATTATTCTTCTTAATTCAATTGGATCAATCCATTAAACCATTAGATTTCGCTATTCAAGACCCTGAACTAGATTAACACTCAAAAAATAAGTGAAAATCTATTCAAGTTAAAAAAAAATGCATGGTACGATATAATTCATATGGGTTTGTTTTAAATGCGCCTTCGGAAGAGACAAACTATGGCTGAGATAAATTGGCAAATTATCTATTGAAAGAAAGACTTTGTATCTGCTTCTAACGACATCTATGATCAACAAGCCTAACTAAACAAGCGTCGAGAAAGCCACGAGTCTCGCACCGTCCAGTTGAGTTCGTTCCAACGAGTTTTATGGCAACGTTTCGAAGTAGTTCGCCAAGTAGACCGCTAGATGGCGCGCATCACAGGCACGTGCAAAGTGGCAAACAGCATAAAATGTTTTATAGAGTTTTTAAGAATTCATATGGTATTGTTTTGTGTTTCCAGGTATAAAATTATCGTCATTATAACCAATGTTATTATCTTTTTTTTAATAGCTCTCATAATTTTCAAACATTATTTTATAAAAACAATATGCTTTGAGCTATCATAAAATAGCAATAAAATATGTACCGAGTAAGTACGAGAAAACGCTCCATCAATAAAAATAATTGGCGAATTACACGGTAAGAATTGCAGTGCATTTAAGTTAATAATCTTAAGGCGAGGTTATCCCAGCCGTGTAGGCATTTAACGCTTACCTCAGGCCCCGCCTCGCCCGAGACGCAGCGCACGCGTCCCTGTCGCACCGCACGCATCCCTGTCGCACCGCTCATTCATGACTTTACGAACTCGAGTAGGCAACTATACTCCATTTGTTTAGGTAATTAACTAAATGTAAACAATTTTGGTATGTCTTTTAAACAAAATGTGATCTTTAAAAATGTAAAATACGTTTTACAACTTGAAATACATTCAGATTTTTTAAAACTATAGTTAATTGATTTATAAGCAGTAATATCCAAATTAAAAAATATTTTTTGGTTAAAAAGTAACGCCAAGATTGTTTACATTTAGTTAACTACCTAAACAAATGGAGTATAGGCTCGCAGTTTCGTCACAGTATAGAGCAATGCCGTAGATCAACTTCAATTTATTAATTTCGATAAGATAGAATTTACTACGCTATCAATATTGTAAATCAAAAATATTCAGTTGTATTGAATGGTTATTCAATATTTAACCGACTTAAAAAAGGAGGTTCTCAGTTTGATCTGTATGTATGAATGTACGTATTTATGTATGTTTGTATGTACGTATGTATGTATGTATGTATGTGTGTATGTATGAATGTGTGTATGTATGTATGTGTGTATGTATTTATGTGTGTATGTATGTATGTGTGTATGTATGATTGTGCGCGATTATCTCGCAATTGGCTGAACCGATTTTGATGCGGTTTTCCGCATAACATATTTCAGACTTAGGAGAAGGTTTTAGGCATATTACCAAGTAAATAACTAAATGAAGTAAGTTAGTTACTTCAAAAGTATATCACTAAAAACTATGAAATAAAACTTTTTTGAAAAAAAAGGGAACCGCCTTCAAAACCCCCGTCCACTCAAAACTAGAATATAATTTTTATACATATAGATAATTAATAATTATTCCAGATAACTATTTACCTAGCTTTTGAAGTCGGTGACAAACCAAATTTTTGGACAAACGACCGTGTCACCGACTTCAAAAGCTAGGTAAATAGTTATCTGGAATAATTATTAATTATCTATATGTATAAAAATTATATTCTAGTTTTGAGTGGACGGGGGTTTTAAAGGCGGTTCCCTATTTTCAAAAAAGTTTTAGTACCTATTCAATTATTCATCATAATATTAATATATGCGTAGAAAGTATGGGTTAAGGAAAAAAGTGTAGTTGCGAAAGAATTAAATAAATATATAATTTTTCAATCACACTTTAATTAAGACCGGCTGAAATGTTGCTTTATAAAGTAAAAATAGAGGAAATAAATCAAAAGTATAAAAATAAGTAAATTATGCTCATCTGGCTACAATTCGTCGAAACGTAGTTGTCGTGGTTTGCATATGGCCAAATTCGGTGTCACCTGAACAGATTGACTTGGAATTTGTTCCTTGTATTTGCTTGGACCTGCCATTATAGGTTCATCAATAACATTTTCTTTGTTACCTTGCAATACTATATCTCTTATGGGCATACCGCGAATTTGCCGTGGGTCCACTATCTCTGGCAATACGCATTTCAAATAAAAATCTACAATTATTTTTTCCATTTGCAGCTTCCAAAATTCGTCATCCCTTGAAATGTATTCCACTAATAGTGGATGATTTTCACCCGACCATATGCCAAATATACATTGGGCTCTTTTGGTAACATGTAGTTGACCCTGCACTTGGTAATACCAATTACTTTTTTTATTGAGTAACCTTTGGTTACATTTTTTATCGATTTTAAAAATTTGTATTTTATTTTCTTTGATTGCTGTGTCTATTCCAAGTTTAAAAGCCGTTATTGGACATTTGATTTCGACAATTTGGTCATCTCCAACTGTCCCATCAGGTGTCGCTCCAATAAACGGATACTCTTCGTCTATAAATAGCCCACAGGGCTCGATCACTATCTTTAACTCACGTTCTAGTTGTCTCAGTGCCTGTTTTTCATGCTCATTGCCATGAGCCACTGACGAGATGTGAGATATATTTTTCTTGTACAGTAAATTTTCGACCGTTGGTGCAGTATTTGTAGCTGGTTTTCTTTTACAAATACTGCCAAAATTAGATGCGGTAATCAATTTTTTTCTTAATTCAACCCAATCACTGCAATCTCTCTGTAATACTGTGTTTCTTTCTATATTGTGCCTGTCATTTGTCAGTACTTTCAAATTGTTGAGGAAGTCTTCTTTGGCTTGTTCTAATTGAGCTGGACTCATATCGGGAGCTGAACTAGTAGGTCCATAATTGTGTTGTGCGGTTCCTTCTATTCTTCTATTTTTTTTTGTTGGATGGTCTCTATTCAGCTTTCTTTTAAGAGATCTTCTGCTCTCGATTTTTTTCACCTGTCCACTAGGACTGCTTCCAAGAATGGCTTTTTGGACGGAGGATACGGCAGATTCGTTGTTAAACGAAACCAGCGCGGCTGAACATCGTCCTTGATAGCCCCGTCTCAATGAATAATTTATTCTTTTTCCACCTATATATTTGGCAATAACACTGTTGAAGCGTTCAACCATATTTGTGTCCACGTCTTCTATGAGACTTCGAGCTTTACCTGCTACTGTAGCGATGATGGCGTTGATCCGGAAGAAGAAAGTTGAATTTTGTATGTGTCTCACCGTACTGGAAATAATGTTTTTTTCTTTTGAGCAGTTATAATCATAACAAAGTCGATGGTCACCATAAGCATGTGCCACCGAATTCGTTATGTCTTTATGAAGTAAATTTATTGCTAGGTTTTTCGGAATTCCTGAATTTTTATGATATTTTATGGATTTTACTATGACTTTCCTCATACTCATTACTTTTTCATTTGTTAGTGTTTTTCTGTCTTTTATCGGATATTTTGTCTCTTTTACTACAGCTCGCATTTTATTACAGAAGTTTCGTAAAATATGGTTTCTGCATTCAATTTTTTCTACAGTATAGTTAAGATGGTCATAGGGTTTTGCTTCCAACACTTTTTTATAAGTAGATGAGTCTCCATCTCCAATCATTCTTGCATATATTATACCATACATGTCAACTGAAGATTTAAATCCCTCAGCTATTATATCAGCTTCCATAGCACTAGAGGGTCCGTTATAATTTTTGTAACATGTGTGATCTTTAGGCGGGCGTCCTTGTTTTTCGGCCCTGGCACAAACCAAACAGTATTTATTTTTGATTCCCATATAGAGTACTTCTCCAAATTGTTTGCCTATGATTGCAGCTGTTCCTGACATTGATCTATAGTTATTACCATAGGATCTTAAACCCCAAGCGCCATCAACATATACGTCTACGAGAGCTAAACCGTTTTTTATTCGACCTTCAGCCATAGCTGCGTCTTTTTCTCGTTTGGCAGCATATTCCATAGAACCTGCTGCGGTTTTCTCCCATTTTTCATAAACCATATCTTGTAAACGAGTATAAAATTTTTGCGAAAATACCGGAACATCCATAGCAGAAAGTATCTCTTCAAATTGCGCAAATCCAACACCAGCAGCTACAATGCCAGTGGTTGCAGCAACATTTATATCAACTTTTTCTGCATTATTCCTCTTCTCTGATTCGATCATAACTACTTTCTTACAAACGTTACATTCAAACTTAAATTTTGATATTAATCCTACCCGTTTTTCTCCTACCAACTTGAAATATCCCATACTGCAGTCAAACAAATCAATATGATGCGATTTCTCTTGAAGCTGTGACATAAGGTAATTCATGTCAACAATTCGTCGTCCGCTGATGGGTTGATACTCGTCTTTAGTTTCACTTTCTAGAATCCAGCTGTTTTCGAACTCCTCCGTTGTTCTAAAAACAGTTAATTTTTAATGTAACGTCTTTCAGTACAAGATCCGACCTAAAATATGTACGAGTAGGTACTCCCAATAATTAATTTGCCTAATATTTTAATTTACGTTAAAATCAATTAACAATTGATGGTGTATATCTCATTGGATATCGGATTTTAGACTATTCAGTAAGTATTACATAATGTAAAAAATTACCAACTTACTCATTAATATTATTCTCAAGGGATACATGACTACGTCCGTCTAAAGGCATCACAGCATGTGTTTCATGAGCATCGCCGGCACCTATAGTTCTGTAAAAATAAAAAAAAATTATGTTTATGATCTAAATTTGCAATAACTCAAACCTATCGTGCCGATATCAAACCGTTATACTATGTATATTAATAGATAAGTATGTATGAGATACTCACTCGTCAATCCCAGGATTATTTAAATAGACAGGCTCTAAAGTCATCAAAGTAGACACGCTAGGTCCTTCTGGTTGCTCTATACACCTGTGAGAAAATCGATTTTGAATCGTTTATAAATAAAAAAATAATAATTAAGAATCTTCCTATCAAATTATTTCCATGATGAGTTAAAAAAAAATACTTACTCGTTAACCGCCGAAACATTTGTTGGCATATGCTTGGCCCGTAACTGCTTTGCTTTAAAACTAAAAAAAAAAAATCCTTTAGATTATGTATTTTTTTTTGTGTAAGTATAAATAATAAATAAACGAAAAAAAAAATCTAGTTGCACTCAGGCATAATGTAGATTCGTGTTAGCGAAAAATAATTGTCACAGTAAATAATAAACATACTTGTAGGAAATGAGACTACTGTACATTGTACCTACACTGTACACTCGTAACATGCGAGTGCGCAGTGTAGGTACGTGCCGACACAAAATATAAATATAATAATATTTTTTGTTATATTTTGGTAGTTGTGGGTATAATATTCATGTGACGTGCTGCTGGACATTTTCTAGTAAAAGTAAAATACAAAGTCCCAGCGGAATGAACTATTTGACGTCACGTAACATAAACCAGTATAGCATTTGCGCGCGTGGCGACTTTATTTCCTCTACATTAGGATTCAAATACTACTGTTCGGCACACTTGGTATGTTGGTAAATATATTTCGCGATAAAAATAATAGGTTTTCGCCCATATTGTCAATAGTTGCATTAGTATAGTAAAAGTAGGTATCTATGCATACACAAGTTTGTGTTTATCATCTAAGGTATTATTTTTATGATACAATATAATTTAGGTAAATAATAATATCGTCAAAGCATTCTTACCTTTTTTGTTTATTCAGTCTTCGTAGAGCCAATGAAGACAATTTTTTATTCTTGACCATTTTGATTTATTTTACACAAAAAAATCCTAATTATATCCACTTACTTAATAAAACAAAAATATGAATACTTAATTAAAGTGATGTGCATACTAGTACATGTAACATTAATTTTTGAAATTAGATTTATCGGACCACGGAAGAAATTGGCGTACGTCCGACCTGGAACACGTTCCGCTCGGGACTAAACGACGCGGAGCGCGCGCATACTAATGAAATACGCTTGATTTTGGAATTTGTGATATATTTTTTTTGATATTGTAAATTATGTGACCCGAGATAATACACATTTTTTACGACCTTTATTATGATATAAGTTTTATTTTTCAAAGCCTAATACAACTCAAGTAAAACGATTATTTAGGCATCATTTGGACATGTCTTTGCGATTTAATTGGATGCAGTGAAGTGTAAGTAATCGTGTATCGCACTCCCGACATATCATGATCAAAGCGTCAACTATGATATATATTTTTTTCAAAATTTAAATCGGTTCCATGAACGAGTAAAACGCTATTATTGACGACGTTTTTTGGGGTAACCTCGCCTTAAACATGAAGCCATTAAATGAATAAGCATAAAAGTTTGAAACTTTACGATGGATTCGATACAACGAAATCCTTTTATTAGTACCATAAACTGTAAACATTGGATAAATTTGAAATTCTAATCAGAGTGAACCACTTTCGGACTCGACCGGAACCAACTGAAATAGCCTCCATTAATCTTCAAAACATTGCTTAGTTTAAATTAAACACACCAATGCTTTAATAATATTACGAACCAAAAATACCTACTCCAGTAGCGCTGCAATCGTCAATAAGATCTCAATAATTTTGCAAAAAATGTGTAAAAACAATTACGTCTGTTTCTTAGTTTATGACGTCAACTGAATTAAGAAAACAAGAGCCAATTTAATAGACATTGAAGAGTACAAGCGACCGCACTTCATTGGGAAAACAAATTGACAAGTTTTTCTAATACCCGCGGGAGGGAAATCACCTGACCGCCTATGAAAAGAAGTCTTGCAGTTTAGGAAGCGAAATGCCACTTTATGCGGATCTCCTTTCTACAATTGCAAAAGCACTGATCTTAGAAGTGGTGGTAGACCCCTAGTACTTTACGCCGACTGTTGTGGTTGTGAAAGAGATGGCCCAATAGTCTGCGCATAGCAGCGTCTCGTTCTCCATTTCTACACTGGCAATAAAACATCTTTTTTTTTTTCGTGGAAAACCATCAAATGACCCCGCCCGCTGTAGGCGCAGCGGGAGGAAGTATCTGACTTTTACTGACTACTAAAACCCACTATGTTCCTCCTGGACTCACTGAACGAACCTGGCACTCACTATGTGCTCTTTAAGTGCCAGGTTCGAGGTAACTCTTACGAACATCCCACAGCCCCGGCAGAGCAAAAAAAATACAGCCACATTAAGTTGATTTTCGTAATTCTTTGACCATTGTCTTGCAGTCGCCTGTACGAAGGCATTGTAATCAACACAGATCGTTATCATAACATTTTTGGACAGTTGCTTGTAACCATTACTTGTGGTTATGACTACAATCGATGGCCCGTTTTTTGCCCGTTATCTAAAAATCGAGGACGACAATTTCGGTAGGAATGTTTTCGAGCCCATCGCTAACATTTTGTTGTTATAAAACTTGATGAGGATATAATTAACTGTTAGCGTAATTGAAGTTATAGGGTCTAAGGAATGTTACTTACTTCTGGTACTATCCATATTTGTATAGGTAAAATTAAGCCTTACATAGAAAATGAAATATAAAACTCGGCATATTGGCAATTGTGTTTGTAGGAAATGCTATGAGGGATAACGATGAGATGAGAAAACATGCCGAATATTGAAACATAGGTAACCTGTCTTTAACACGTGCTTATATTTCAATCCGTCGGTACTTAACACCTCAAAATGAAAGAGACAACATGAGACCTGACGTCGGCTGAACTGATTGACGTTTTAATAACTAGCCAGAATCCCCTAAAACCAATCAATGGAAACCAATATTCGTTACCTTCACATCTGCGAAGATTACATTTTTAATCCACCTAAAAGCGTCGCCTTTTAACTTTGTTAAGTCAGCGATAATGAAGGACTAACTTAAGCCTGAACGTAGATTAGATAACTTGTGTCAATATGTTTCGTCGAGCACATTAATTGGTACTAAAACTAAATAAAATTAAAGTAGATCTAAGAACTAAAAGAGTGCTTTTACAGATTTAATTATGTTCTTTAAGAGAGGTAACTTAATTTCTATTCCAATATTTAATTAGGAAAAATAAAAGTAATTTTTAAAACATTTTTCTACGTATCAAGATTGCGATCTTATTTAAGCACCTCTTTACCTTGTAGCTCAGTATTTTATTAGAATTAATTCACAATCAGAATGACTTAATGTACGTTGTGTAAGAAAGTAGGTATTACAAGTTTTGTATTCACGTGACATAAGCGCGAGATGAGCTCATGTCTAAAGGTTCTGATTGATCTGGAACCTAGTGGAACACCTGCGACATTTTCGCGTACAGCTACGAGCAAAAACATGTGTATACACGATATATCTGATGAAAGGATGTCGGCTGTCTTGGTATGGGCATGTGATGCGAAGGGATGAGAGTCATGTGACTAAGAGAGTGATGAGTATGAATGTTGATGGATGGAGAGGAAGGGGAGGGCAAAGAAAAGATGGATGGATTGTATAAGGAATAATATGAATGAAAAAGGAGTAAATGATAGTGTGACGTTTGATAGGGGAGAATGGGAGAAAAAAACATGTTACACCGACCCCAAGTAAAATGGGATAAGGGCAGGAATGATAAGCTTCCATCATCATGGAAGCTAAACACAAGATATTTAATTTGAAACAAAATATCCCGATTACATAAATCATTTGACTAGGACTTAAACTTCAATTGTTTGATCGGGTATACATGTTTTTGCTCGTGAATGCATAAGTAAGCCCACAGACAACATATGCCATGAATTTTATTGTGGTATCTGGTTTCATGATATAAAAAATATGATATATGAGAAAAAAAAAATCATAGAGTAATAAAAAACAATAGAAAAACGCTTATAGCATGTAAAGTGTGATTGCGTGAAATTAGTCCCTTGTGGTTGCACGTGAGAGCGCGGTTAGGCTTGAACAACTGTAATCAAATCCGTATAATTATATTCATTACTTAAATAACATGTAAGTACTCACGTGCCCGAAGATGGATTGAGCAATGCGCCTGATTGATCATACTAAGAATAGTAATTTACTTACGATCACCATTATCGAGAGAAAATAAAGATTTTAGTTTATAATTCCATTAAACCATTTACAAAATGAAAGAGAAAATTCTTATATTACAAGAACTACGACAAAATGTAATTTACTGTGTATCATCCTTTTCAAAATATTCAATCAGTGACAAAAAACTTCGTGGAGAGACTTAGATCCTGAAATGGAATCTGATGATGGATCACGCAAGCATAAAGAAGGTAACTAATTACACAATTCTGACCTCATTTTCTTTTTGTTCTGGCCATATATTTAATCCTTAAGCTTCTTTTTCTTCGACTCTGTCTTGCAATTTCTGCTTAAAATATCTGAGAGTTAAAGATTTTTTTTTTGTTTTAAACGACTCCCGCACTAAGGAATTTAATCCTTGTATAGCGGGGGGTTTCACAGACATTCCATACACATGCACATGCATGACTCAGAACAAACCATTGTAGATCGCAATAATACACCTACACTTGGATCGAACCCGCGACACGCAGCTTACAGTGGTAATTGGCGTGGTGACCTATACCTCTTGGCTATCCTTGTAGTCAAAATTGTTTCAATCATATTCATATCACAATCTAAACATGTGAATTTTCATTTAGTTTTATCCTTCATGGATAAAACATGGCAACTAAACGATATTACCTTCTCACACGATACACAATGTTTAGTCCAACACAATTTCCTATTTGCTAGGAAACTCGATGTTCATACGGTCGACGGAAACCATGAATGGAGTTAGTGCTATACATACACGTTAGGTGATCCCTATCTCCAGCGTACAATTAAATCGATACGTTACGGCGTAAGCATACACACGTTGAATAAGCGGAGCGGAGAGCTAAGATACCAGAAAAAAATTGACAGTCTTTTCTTTGCCACAGCCCCACTGCAAGGAACATTTATTCTCTAATCGCTCTCTACCGTTTTCCTCCACTCAAGGAGTTCTAATAGGTCAAATGAACAGAAAAATAATGTTTTCTTTTTGTCAGCCATAACTGCCCTACTACCGAAGCAAAGGTCTGCTTTTGTTCTATCTCTAGTAGTCTAGAGACTTGTTAATATAACAAAGTCGAGATCCTAACGTCTGGAAAGGCTTATTTAAGACTCCTTAAACATCAAAACATAATTTTATTACTGCCAATCGAATGGAAATATCGGGTAATTTTATTTTCAAACCAATTTAGCTCCGAAAAGCGATTCAGGGAGACGATAGAGGATAAGCCTGAGACTTTCAATGCCATTGAGTTTTGGTGAACGTCTCTTTAATTTCCGTTTATATCTTAAAGCTTTACGGTTATCTGTTACTGTTATTTTGACTGACATCTGGTCATTTTAAAATTGAGAGCAAAGGCTTCTAACCACACAAGTTGTCTTTAAGATATCTTTTATGATAAAGATAGTATTCCATCTAAAACTACGTTTCAAGTAACCTGGTTACTTAAAAAGTTGTTTTATGTACAATGCTATCATTCTTGAGAATAGTTATTTGTTACTCCGCCATCTATTACTCACTTTGGTCACAACCATAGGCAATTATGGATGATTCGAGATTTTCACTCTACCGATACACAGGAACGGGTAAGCGCCTTTTTGTACTCTTGTACGACAGCATTGTTTGTTGTCATTCATGATTTGCAATAAATATTTTGTCTTCATTAAAATTAACGTTAAATCCTTGGATTAATACTAATGACGTGGCATATAAATAATTACTGAGCAGAAATTAGGTGATTAGAATTAGATGATACGTATGTCGCGTAATCTGAAAAGTACTTGTAGTTAAGATTTGAGTTTATTCGACAAAGCAATAAACCTACTTATGACAGATTTAAGATTTGAGTTTATTCGACAAAGCAATAAACCTACTTATGACAGGTTTAGGTTTACCACTCCACCTCAATCTAAAGAGAGCAAATAATAGAAGCATCGTAATCTTGTATTAATAAAGCCTTATTATTGCGGTAGATTAGACTTTATTACTAAAGATTAGCTCAAATTCTATGAGCCAACAACCGACTTCGTTAACATTCAGAACTTCTTTTGTGGTAAAAAGAAAAGAAGTCTTAATAACTTCGTAATAAAGTCCAATTTAATTAAGCCAAAGGCTTAGATTGACTAAGTTTATTTGAGTTGACCCAACCAGTTCTTTGGGCACAGTTCCGGTAATTACAAAGTTAGTTACAAAGCCCACGAATGGCCCCCTAAACATCCTAAAACAGCTGTTTTTCAAACAAACTCACTCGACCACATAATTTATTTCTTTGTCGTACGAAATTGATGTTTATTTTTGTCCCGTTTTAATGAACTTGAATTTTCATAGCAGATTTTCCAAATGTTGACAAAGGAATGTCATTATCTACGATGAAGCGATTTTTCGGTCTCCTATAATGAACATCAAATACACTTTAAGGTACGATTGTGATTTGACAGTAGAGTCGTTTGAAGGTCTATTTTTTATATATTGAAATAAAGTAAACAAAACTGCGTCGCAAAATTAAATGATCTGAAAGACATCCTTGTTGTTTTATTCATTTAACATTACGACTTTGAATTAACCTAGAAAATGATATGGAAAACAAATGCAACGACAAATTAAAAAGCATAAATAATATATTTGTTAAACATCGAACATTACTAACATGAAGTCTTGAAGTCAAGAACCGACCTGTAACTTTTACTTCGTCATAAATTTTGGAATAATTCAAACAATTCGATTTTCGGGTTTGTCGGCGAACGGGAAATTAAACGGGACGTAAATGTGAACACTGCGAATTGACGCGAAACCGACGAAATATTTGTTTTGGTCGTGTAACTTCGGAAGGGTTCGGTTGGTACGTTTCCGATAGTTGTTTCGATTTCAATTTCAAGTTAAACGGCAAAATAAAATGTTACCTTTTTGATAGATTTAGAATTTGAACGAAGGCTATTGTTGCCAACGTTAATGTTAAATTTAATTCAGTTGCTTAATTAAACACAACAAAAGCAGAACATAAACTGACCTACCTAATACTGATGCAATCTATAGGTCAGTTACCATTGTTGTTGTTTTTTTTTAATGCAAGAATAATGTAAGAATATTGGTTAATGTTGTAAGAAAGCTCCTCTTTACAATCTTCCTGGGCAACGACTGTAACTAAAATTAGGGTTTGGCCTCTAAGAAATCAGAGAACCCTCTCGCTTTGCCCTGATAGTAACGAAGTATTCTTATAAATCTGATTTTAGCAGATTTTCACCCGGAAACAAAAATAAAAGATCATTAATTCAGACAGATGTCATCAGGCATTTAATGACCCAAAAAACATCGGAAGCCTTTACTTTTAAGCAAATAAAAAAAATCCATAAATACGGAATCCTAGACCACTAATTTCCGTCTAATAATGTATTCAAATGGTTGGATAATCATGTATATTGTTAACCAAATTTGCTAAAAGATCAAGAACAAAAACTGACCTACTCAATACTGGGGCAGTCTGTAGGTCAGCAACGCTAGCTGATTGCGAAAACTTGAATTACAATGATTATTACGTCTCAGTGCATGTTTTTCTAAATTTACTTTGACTATTTCTATAAATCAAAAAGGATTTTTTATATATTAATAATGGGCCTATTCGAGCTTAATCTCCGAACTAAACAAGAAATTTTCCTCATGTCAAAACGACAGTAAAGTGGCCATGAAAGTAAACAGAAACCTCTCCTACCCTCCCTTACAGAGCTTAAGCTTCATAACATATTTTTTCACTCAAATAACCATTTGGCGAATCATAATTATTAGCCATAAGCCTACTTTTGTTGCTTTCCCGCAATAAAATGGTCCATAAAAGCCAGAACCCATTCGAATATTGTCGTACTGAATGTAGGTCCTTAGAATCTCATCAAGAAGATCCTCTATATACTACCGACTTACAGAATAAAAGCGAAAAATGTGTGTCCCAACATTTGCCTTTGGTAAATCTTACATTCTGAGAAGACATTCTCGTAAAAATAACATGCGCCCGAGAGCGAAATGTTACAACAAATAATAGCGGTCCAGACCGATTTCGGCCACGGCGGCCAGTGTTACTATGACACCAGCCAGCTACGCAGGACATATTATAGTGCACAAGCGTGTGCGCAAACACAGGTGCACTCTCTGTTCCTTTTACTCTCATAGCCCGATGGGACGGTAATCCGACACGACCGGAGAGAGATCAGGCGCAGGACCCACATTTTTACGTGCCTTCCGAAACACGGAAGCTGTGATATTTATTTCTTAAACGCACACAACATTCGAAAAGTCGGTGCGCGCCGTGGGGATCGAACTCAAGACCTCTGACTTAGCAGTCCTACGGTCTTGCCACTAAGCTATCACAGCTTCAGGTATCTAAGCTATCACAACAAAAAGTAATATTGAATAGTACAAGTATGTAGTGCATTATTCATGGGATCCTATGAATATGTTGATAGGTGAAATGTTACCTCTTTTTATAACAAGTAACCATTTCTCGATGCTTAGAATAATTTACGGTTGAATAGCTTGTATTGTTTTATGTTATAGATATTGGCGGAAAGGAATGTTTTAACAATACTTTAAACCTTTCCGAATATATTTTTTCAACACTAATGACTGATGTTTACTCAATTAGGTAAATTAAAAGCTTCCAACACGTTATACCATATACGAGTTTTTCATAAAATAATTTTCATTATTAAATTTAAAACCATCAAGGCAGCGGGAAGCACAGATTTCCGATACACGGGAACTATAAAAATTGCATTTAAATTTTAACGCGACGCCAAAATAACAACAAGTTTATTTAGTTTCATAAAACTCGTTACGAAAACTTTTAACAACGACACTGATGAATTTCAGCAGCGGTGGCTAGTTTTCAAAATAAAATAAATCCAACTAACGCGGATAAAAATGTTACTGAAACTATAGCAACATGGAAGTTTGGAAAGCGCATCGGAATTTCAGATTGTTTAGGTTTTTCATTGAGTAAATATTTTTTCCCAGCGCTCTAAACTTTTGGATATACCGGATTAAAATAATAACAAAAGATCTAACTGAGAAAGCATAAAAATAAAGGCTAAAAAATAGTAGCTGATTTAGTAAATTAAAGTGACTCAAACAGATTAAGGCTCAAAGCCTGATCCTCAGGTTAGGCAATTAACCGATTCCGTGCGGAAGTCTTTTTAGCAATCATTAGTGCCTGGCGTCAAACAAAAATTCTGTGATGCCTCTGAGGCACCAAGCGCCAGAAAGTTTGATGATTCCCCTGGGGAATCATCCGCCATGAATTGTCACTTTTAGCTTGTTTTCGTGTTTCTACTTGCTAAAATAATCATTTGACATTGTGTATCTAACGTAGGCAGTCAGTAAATTCGTTCAGTGCGTTTAAAAGTGACGATCTGTGTGTTTTTATGGAAATGGAAGGTAAGTGACTAATTTATATTAGGGGTCGTAAACCTTTTTGCATTATTTCATGGATTTATTTACTAAGGGCAGCAAGACAGAAGTGCGGGGCCCCGCCGCCCCGGCCGGGGTGAAATAGTTATGCACCGCACAGTTAGTATGAAAAACTAGCGGGACAAAATTATTTTTGTACCAATACCAGAGCAAAGCAGCTTGTCTTGATTCTTTGGCGTTAGAAGGATCATTTAAGACATGTCCTAAATTGACTTTTGTCCGTCTAGTTTATCAAAATATTATACTGTGCGCCGGCGCAAACAATTATGAACGGCGTAGTTTTAAACAATAATCAACCGTATACGCAAGGAAATACGGTACTTCGTAGGCGAAGGGCCGGCGAACAGCGCACTCTTTGTACGTTTTTAGGCAACAATGAACCTTATGACAAAAGCATTTGATTTTTGAGAAACATTCCAGAAAGTGGGCTGTTAGAATTATAATCAATAATAAAATGTGTCGGCAACTTGGTTTACAACCCCTGATGTCAGCTAATTTGCGAAATTACTTAAAACGAACACTGTGGGCATGATAAGGGTGACAAATAAAGACACTTTTATTTAGGGGGCTCTTTTGACGAATGTCGTTTAAGACGAGTTTTGTATGATTTAGTTTTGTATCCTCTCGGGCACCATACGCCATACGCAATAGATTTACATGGTGCCTGTGCGGCATCATCCGCACGGAAACGGTTAACGAATGTCAAACCAACTAATATTCAAGTCACGGCAACATATAGATTTGATGTTGAAAGTTTCCCTACAAACGGACGTGGCCTGACTAGCAACTGCTGCCTGAATTCATATTTCACTGTTTTAATTAAACCGTCGATCAGCGAGAAGTTAGTGCACATATAAAACTAGGAAGGTATATGTGTATCAATTTGACATCAAATGAGCCGATGTTGGAAATGGAAATCCATTTGGCATTAGACTGAATTTCTGGTATATATTACAAGCGTAATTATAATAGTACTTTGTGAATACGCACCTGGTTATCCGTATGATGTCGAAGTTCTAAACACATTCATCTAAAACAAAGCTTTACGCCTTCATCCAAATGTTAATTTTGCTATAATAATAGGTAAGTGAGAATAATCTATGATTTCCGACGCAATCACTTAAACCAATATGATTATTCGTAGTGTGTCCATCGTAAATACGTAGTTCTAGAAATGACGCAAACTCTAATTAGAGTTCATGTAACGTATCGATAGCAAATAATACGACGAGCCAATATCAAGGAATATTATTAAGTACGTGACCATAACGCCACATGGTGTATCTATATTACAGAAAACGAGGATTCTTTCAGAGCTATGTGGGCGAACACAAAGTTTGTCAAATTATTTGATGGATGAGTTTGCCAAACAAACTACGAGCGTAACGCCTCCGGAACGAATTTTGATTGATAGCACGTTCTTTTAGAATCGCCTAGCAACGTTTAGGCTCGTCAATATGTAACATGATGTATAAAATCCTGAAGGTTACAAGGCTATGTTCAAAGAAAATGTTCGGATATAATTTCAGATTCCGTTTTCTTATTTCTTAACTTGATTCACAAATTCACCGATATCAATCCGAACGGAATCATGAACACATCGTAGACTTTTACAGTCCGATAAATCAGTTTGATCGCATGACTTGCTTATCAAATGAAACCATTCGGTTATGCCGAAGTTTATGCAAAGAATCGTGTTAACCTTCTATTGACTGGTGATAATATCCAACTTGTTCCAATTCCTAAAAGTTTCCAATTATATCATTTGTTTGTTCAGAAAAATTCCACTCGGATCTAAAAACACAATGTAACATCTGTCCCACGCAGGTTTTCTGTGGAGAAATTAAGAGGCATGGGTCGGTTTTTCTACTTAAGTCGGGTTCGTGGCTACGTGTTTGTCGCTGAGCGTTTAGGGATTATTTTCGTCCTTAAAAACCTTGTGGAAATTTTCTGAAACGTTTACTTACAATAAAACGTAGCAACTAAACGACTAGACGTAATCCTTGGTGATGTCTGTCCAGAGACTTTTTTTGCCCCATAGTAATAACACTGAGAATTATTTAGAACGAAATGAAATAGTTAAAAGTCCTAAAAAACCTTGCACCCATCCAAGCAAATAATTCTCGTATGAGACTTAGTAGGTCGATTCTAATTGAGTACTTAACATGTTCTTAATTAACAATTTTAGCGAATTACTTCCGCGACTGTTAATCATTGCTAAGTTGTTTGATATGTGTTAGGCTCTAATGAAATGAGATCAGTTTGATTGGGTAATCGAGTAGAAATGGAGTATTCGGTATAACGTTATCATAATTCATAGAAGTTTTTGATTTATACCGGTAAACATCGAAGAAAACAATTGAAAGTACCTTTTGCTTCAATTTCCGCTGTTAAAATCAGACCTATTAAATCTTGTCACATAATTAACACTTCTTTACGGGAAGTATTTTATGTACTTGCTTTAATACCCAATTCCCGACAAGGCAGTTCTAGGAGTTTAATTACCGGGTATATTGAACCGTAACCAGACGTGATATAGCGGTCAATAAAATGGTAGTGGAATATCAGGTCGTTAGGTAGATAGAGCAATGAAGGCGGCTGAAGCGGGCAATTTGCCGCCAGGGAATGAAATTGTGCATCTGCACGAAAACGCTTTTACATTGGCTCGTATTTTCTCAGTGTAAACGTTGAAAGCAATCTAATTGAGATTGAATTAGAAGTTCAATTCGAATGTCTCAGAAGAATCTCCTACAAAGTTTAGACAGGCGACTAATGTCTATGCCTTTTTTCATTTTCTTTATTTTTGTGGTAACCGGGCTTATTTGGAATACAGTTATAATATTTGAGGTCAAGTAAATAACGTTCTCACTGAGCAACTCTAGCTTATGACAGTTAAAGAGAATAAGAAATAAATGAAAATTTAAGGTAATAAATAGGACAACAATTCTGAAATTTAGTTTACCCAAGAATTTATTGGATCATTCATTGTTTGTCTTATTTAAGTAGACATCAATTAGATGAACCCGCATTTAACGATTACAAATTCTCCAGGCATTAAGTCCAAGGGCTTTGGCTGTAGCGTAATAGGTGTTAGTTTCTCTATAGGTAGGTAGATCTATCAGGCTTAACATCTAATAGATGTTTTCTCGCACAGACGTAACGTAATCGCCTCTATTACTGGGTCGGCCTAGTTTTCAGATGAAGCTATTGTCTTTGATCTAATTTTGGGATTTCGGCCTGGAACAAATGTAATGCCAGTAATGGCTGACAGATAAGTACGCGCCATTTGGACGGATGACTTTAGTGTAAAAGTTTCTACAGGTAATATTTTAGTACAAATAATTTCAACCACTTTTTACGCCCAAAATAGATCTTTCCCATTTAAAGTTGGACCTCTCTTAACACAACGGGTCAAGATTCCGTACTTTACGTAGTTATCGCGGAAGATAGTTGGATCCTTACCCTTAGTTGGAGAGCAATTTATTACAAGTGAAAGGCAGAAGCCTGGCAAGTTATGGGTAGAATCAGGGCTAAATTATTTGAGGTATGTACTTAATAGATGCAATAGTGGTTACTTTACTTGTTATTAAACATTGTGAGGTCCTAAAACTAAATAGAAAAAAAAAGAGGGCACAAATACTGAATAATTCTCCTTGACTTGAAGACTTTGTTGCAAATTGGATAGTTTTTGCTAGGCATATTGATACACGTCCCACGCCGTTCCTTTCGTGTGGGTTGAAGACGTTAAGCTTTCATCAAGATGAAAAAGTAGATAGGATCCAATAATTGTCACTAAAACTTCTACTAGCTAATTTACAAAATTTTAGATGGGTATTTAATAAAATTTGAACGGTCCCTCGTAAGTGAATCATTATATCAAAGGCACGATATTAAGTATAAATGAAGTTCATAGAAACAACTTCGGTTTTCGTGACCCAGCATAAATTAACCCTAAGAGTTTTCTTATAGCCTGAACAAGTAAGAAGTTTTAAAGGTGTGTTTACCTAAGGCTTATAAACTTACCCGAGGAAACTAATAAGCATATAAAGTTTGCTACAAAGTTGCTTAGTTCTAAAAGCACTGCTTTTCCGCTCCAGAATATATCCCTTCCTAATAAAGACAAAAGAGTTTTATTTAGTCATCACTGGTCTTTACCTACACCTTTGTATGTATAAGTTTTTTTTTTTACAAATATAACGTTGTTGACCATTTAAAACACTTGGCCTTGATTACGGTTAATGAGATTAAGCAAATTGTTGTGTACGCGAGCATAGTATTACCTTGAGGACCACAAAATAACGGAACTCGCAATGTAGTGTGAACTAACAAATATTGTCAATAGGAAAGTTTATTTATTAGCTGATCACGCCTCTTTAGACACGGAATTAGAGCAGATTTACAATTTATCTGGTCCTGGCCAATCCCCCACCAGTCGAACTGGATTCGAAGAAACTTATGTCCGTTATCTAGTCTAGATATTTCTTATGAAAAGGAAGAAGACCACAATACAAAAAAGTCACGACCTGACAAAAATATGATGCCAAACCTGATACTTATCATATCGCATTACATCAACTAGATGAAGGCACGACAACCCTCGAAACAAATGGTGGTAGGAATTTGATAAATTTCTTAGGTATTAAAGTAAGAAAGAAAAGTCCAGGATGGATGGGTGAAAAAAAAAGGTAGGACTTTTTCCTACAATAGATAGCGAACAACAGGCTAGATATAGCTGTAATGTAACACCACGTTTTACGATGGTTTACACGACAAATTATTCTGGAAACCGTCTTAGATGGAGGTCACACGTTATTGTCATTCGAATCGGTTAGCATGATTTATTTTGTTGAATGAAGGCCATTTGTTTCTTTCAGAAAAATGGTTCGAATTTGCAATGCAAATTATGTGGGCGTTGTTCTAGATCAAATTTTAACAAATGTTCTTTGTTTTAGTAGGTATAATGTTGCGTTTTGATGTTTCATTGCAAAACCACAACTAGGATGTTTAGCAGACAAGGAAAAGAATCATAAAAAAATGATTTAGATAAACAAGTATGGATAACATTCTAATTTATCCGGTTTTGCAGTTGTTCTGCGAAAATCGTAACAGTTTTCCGTCCATCATTGGGAACGTCCAGGCTGAGAGCCGATGTGAAAAAACCAATGGATTAAAAAATAAACTGACAATCGCCTGCCTATTGAGCCTAAAATTTGTCGGTAATTCCGAGAAATACGCGGTACAAAAACGTTAGTGATAAATTGCTGCTCAAAAACAAGAATGAATCAGCAGTAGATCGCAATGGGAGGTATGATAGGCACCTTGGGAGAGAAGAAGTTCAGAAGAAAAATGATACTTCTAACGAGTTAATGATGATAATGTGGAGGGTTGTGGAAAATGGGAAAGTTGAAATAGAGAACCTATTTCAAGTCTCTCACATTCTGAAAAAGCAATAAACAACTTGGCCTGTAATGACTACAATGACAAAAACACACTCCATATAGGGTCTACGAATATAACACAGAGCACTAATTACTCTTTATTATAACCAATTTATCATCAGACTTACTACAGCCGACATTTGTAATCAATTCCTTGAAGGCCCGGAGATGGATTGCCTACGAAATTGGATTCATATACATTTATTACCAGTATCAATAACTATTAACTAAGTAGTTACAACATTACTTAATATGATTAATAACTTCTAAGTAACTTGTTGCCTGTGGATATTAGAAGCTGCTGCGGTATTAATATTAATGAAATGGATATAATTATCGTGTCATTTATTGAATTTATCTTTATATCTACTCATAAACTAAGTTAAGCAATAAACTATGCCGAGTAAAATTAGTTACGGCGGTCGGAAATGTTCAACAATACGATAAGGGAATGGACTTGAACGAGCGCAAAAGATTTTATCTTAAATTTTCTTAGGTTTTAGGTCTGTGACACCGTCTAGCAATGCTTCGTGGTTTCACTCGTTGTTACGGTTTGTCTCAAGGTTATGTTTTTTTAAGGGGCTTGATGCCTGAAATAAAAATAACTAAATGTTTTTGGTTTAGGTTCCACAACTGTGGGATAATCTCCTCTATTAGTTTCTAAATTTTCTGTCTTGTACAAATTCACATCGTTGTTCAGGACAGAAAATTTAGAAGCAAATAGAGGAGACGTTGTGTCCTATACTTATACTATACTATCCTCTTGATGACCAAAAAGGATCCTGTTTTGAAATCAAAGTAAATCTTTCAAACGTTAATTCCTTAAAAAGAGTCCTTCAACTTTATCACAAGTGTAGGTAAGGTACATATGTTAATCTATAATAGAATTAACCCCTCACTTAAGATTTGAGACTTGCAAACAACTTCACAACACAATACACACAGAAAATCGATTCGTCGTTAATTACAGGAATACAATTAAGCTGGCTGTTAAGTCCGTGACGGTACAATCTGTGTTTAATTACAAGCGACTGGCTCTATTGTAATGGGACATTCGAAGGGAGTTTCGGCAACCCGAACTGTTTCACGTTTCATTGAAGTACATAGTTTACCTAAGGATCCCAGCAATCTGCAAGGTATACATGGAAATCTTGTTACTTTTAGGAATCCTACCAATATTATAAAGGCGAAAGTATGTAAGTCAGAATGTGTGTATTTTTGCGACCGCTTTACGTTATAACGGCTGGACCAATAGCTGACATATAGGCTATATTTATACAACCCTTTTTCACGAGGGAAAATCACGGGAAGAAGCTAGTGTTACTTTAAGGTTTACACATGCCTCGACAGCAGAGTTTTTCAATCATCTCTTAATTTATTGGGGTCACCATTAAAAGTATATTAAAAGATTTTTTATACCTACGTAATATTATACGTTTTTATAATTCCTCGACAAAATTTTGCAATTTGGTACATCAATTCTATTGCTTCCTAATCCTTAGTTAAGACTTGGTATTGGCCAAAGACCTCCGAAATTCGAATATTCAAACATTACATTCCATTTAATGCACATAGTATCTCTAGTGTCTACAAAACTACTAGAAATATTTTACAATGACGCACAAGCTACAGCTGGTTTTAACAAAAACATTTCCCAACATAAATTACGAAATAAAGTTACGAAATATGTTTCACCTTGATATATTTTATATCAACATCGAATAATGCGTTATAATGTAATTAACTAAACAAATATTTATGGCTCTTCCATCAGTTCCATCATCTTTCAAATTCATCATTAAGAAAGCAATTTATCATTTCGCGAAGAATTTGTATAAAAATATACGGAAATGTTTATTTTATTCCTATTGATAGAATGAAATATAATTTGCGTTACTTTGTATATATGTATAAGAAAAACACACTGATTCATGACGACCATGACCATTCTAAAAAGGGTGTGACTCCTGAGAATTCATTATCATCATCTTCCTTTTTTATTGGTTTTGGGATATGCCAGACTCCCACCGACTAAAACACCCCGGGCCCCTTCTACTACCTAAGCCATCTTCTTGCCCTTATCTCATTTTACTTGGGGTTAGCGCAACACGCTTTTTCTTCCAATCTCAGATATCACACTAAAAATTATTGAGACCTAAAAAAACATGTCGACTTTAAAAAATATTTACGTGACTTTGTAAGCACTATCAAAAATGCCTGTCAGGGGCCAAAGTACGGTCAATACGGAACTGATCTAGCCAAGTGATATCATTATTGTCGGTTCATTGCACAAAAACCTTTTAGCGATTAAACCACTGTCCTTGCGAATGTGAACTTGAGAGCAAAAACACTGAATTATTATTACAACGCTCAAGGAGAATCGACGGGTAAAACCAAGGATTGGCGATAAAATCATAATAATACGCTATACTATAGTGATCTATTATGAATCAGACGAGTATAAGTAAATAATATAGAGCAAACGTATAAACAAGATAGTGTGGGATAGAATCCTACAAGGATTTGGAAGAGGCGTTTGTCAAGTAGCATGATATTTTAGAATAGAAAAATATCGAAACAAGCACTAGGACTTAAATAAGGTATGTGTCCAGACCGTACTCAAAAAAGTTTTTATTTTAATTCCTCTCTAAACAATGGAACAAAACATATTGACTATCTCCCAAAACCCGGAAAAACACCGCTACTGTTCAAGAATTCATCAAAACAAACATTTAGGTACGAGTAGAACAACAAGCAAATAGTTATCGGGGGCGGAGGAAGCTCGGTGAATTTCCTACTTTTTGGGTCATTACGTTAAAACACAATCCTGTCCCCACTCACTGACGTCATCGCAAGGAGACCGAAGCGGTTTACATTGAGCTTGTGTAAATAAACCAATGGTTTCTGTTACTTACATACATAGAAGTTATGTGTTTACGTCAATCTGTTGAAAGTTGGCCTAGTTGAGTAGTTGCTGATTGATATTTTAATTTCAGAGATTGAAATTGATAAGTTTAAAGTTGAGATTGGTCTTGATACCCTTTTTTTAGATATGAACTTGATCTAAACAAGAGAATACTAATGATTAGTGTTATGATTGAAGAATAATAAGATGATATATCTACTTGTTTGAATAAAGCGCCGGAAAGTTGTTGTAATAGCAGGATGTCGATATACTCAGTGTTGAACGCCGTCACATTTACACGATACCGTCCTGATTTCAGAACACAGTACAGATTAAGATAACAACAGGATTTAAAATCTCTTACGAGTTAACGGATACATGACGCTAAATAAATGTAAATAGTAACAAACCGTATGAATTGGGCCGAACCCGTGACCATGAAACAGACAAAATCTTTGGAAAATCCGAAAACCGTTGATCGTACGATCTAGCACAAATCTGTATGTTTGCTTTTGTTATTTCCTTTGAAAATGACGTCACAATCCACGCGGTTCATCGTCACATGAATATTGAGTTGCTTTTCATAATTTTCCTCACCACAAACAAAGCTACGTTCTTTAACATTCACATAATTATCATTATTTACATCACGAACACGTGTCAACAGTTCCTTTTGCAATAACTGACAGCTTGACATTATTTATCTGGGGGCCAACCTTCACCTCTAAGAATAATGCTATTACAGTTAGAAGCGTGACAGCGTACTAAACATCGTAGAACAGCGTCTCTCTTCCGCAACTACATTACTTCAAGATATGGTGGTAGGGCTTCTGGATGCACGGTAGTTCTTTCGCCAAGACGAGACAAGCTAAACGCAAGAGTTCTACTTAGAATCTCTGCTACCTACCTTTTCTTCTAGAGCTTTTTTCTTTCATACCCTTTCGTTAAATCCTCACAAGACAAGAAAGATTTTACAAATATAACCTATCGATTTTATGCGACGGGTGTTATTGTATTAAGTACTAATATTTGCAAATGTGTGTCCGAACTGAATTAATATTTATCGAGGACCAAGGACAGAGGAGATAAAACTAATCGCATTGTTCACAAAGATAAAAATCTCAAAATATGAAATTTTAGATAAAGTATTGTCCACGAAGAAAAGGCAGATATCGTAAATCGCAAAATATCAAAATACGAAATTATATAAGATAATTTACCTATCAATTTTTATCAATAAAAATAACGCTAGTATAATATTTATCTATTAGATTGTATCCATAACATATTCTAATCCAATACATTGTAAGTACCTACTTTTTTGTTTGTCCTCAGAGTTAGAATTGTCTTCATCATTTGTACGATCATTTACTTAGAATACAGTTAAAAAAAAAACTATTTCTACGTATTAGTTCCGATTTCGACCACGTGCCAAAAGATCCCACTACATATGAAGCGAATGTCAAACGGAATATACCAGAAAGGCATTAAAAATACATAGCCGTTAGCTCATACAGCTTGCACTAGAAATGTTCTCAAAATCACGTCATCCATACAAAACACTCTTGTTATTGTTATTTCTTCGCGTTTAACTGTTCGTCTTTGAAACTAGCGATAAAATTAACTAATGCACATAATGTTTACTAAACACGAAGATATGACCATGACAGAAATGCGAAACAGTATGTTCTTAATCCTAGATGGTATGATATAACATGACTTTAACGATGTTTTCTTTAAGATTATCTCCAATTTCATTGTACCTGTAGCTAACGTTCCGTTCATTTTTATGTTTGTTTAGATTTCTGGTATTTTGGACTTTCATATTGTTATGATCATGTTTAATAAACCTCTATGTAAAGGTAGTTTGATCTTGTTAATTTCAATGTACAAAGTAAAAAGAAAAAATAGTATTAATTATTACTTGTAAATACGTTTTTTGTGAGAACCAATACAAACTTATTGGCCAGGAATTATAATGAAATACCAAATGAACAATTCCATAACTGCGAGGCGTTTTGCCATCCATTAGCATTCTTCAAGCAAATAGTCGTCACAGCGTGTGACTTAAAACTTAAAAATTAAGGCTACTATTTCAAAGATAACACTGCTATGTGCTCACAGTATATTGGAATACAGTTTGGTATACAATGTGTTAAGAACATACACAAATCAATCATCATCATCATCATCAGCCTATCGCAGTCCACTGCTGGGCATAGGCCTCTCCATGTGCACGCCACTGAAATCTTTCAGCCACAATACAATTATGTTTTTTAGCATTCATTATTCCCAGCATTATTCCCAGCAATGATTCAGCGTATGAGTATTTAGAGTGCGAAGTATTTTTCTTACCAAAACCTTTCAGCTGGTAAGCTTTTCGCTTTCATCTTCCAAAAATTGTTTTGTTATCCATCTCTTATGAATGTTTCCCTTTTCTCTGGATCATGAACAGGGAATATAAGTTCATATACTTTCCTTAGCGCTTACGTTTGTGTGTAATATGTCCTGGAGACCTACGTAAATAACCACCCGGTCTTAAAGAAGCATTCTTATAGATGTGTAAGAGACAACGTCTTCCACCGCTTCCAGAACTGCAAAGGTGTTACTCAAGGACGTAGTGGTTGGCCCCTTGCACAACTAACTGCTTTCGAATGGTTAACATAAGCAAAAACGATTAAGAGTTATTCATATTAATATTATTTAAATAATTCAAGAGTTCTTGAGCTAAAACAACAGTGAATTTAATGAATAAAAACTTGGTCATATTAAAAAGACGCAATAACATGTTGACCCGACTGGGTTTACTTAGAGAAACGAGGAAAAAATATGCTTCATTTAATTGTTTCTTTGTATTAATTAGTATAAGCTGCTTAACTTGTAAGACAGAGGTGTTTGTATTCATTAAGTGTTATTAGTAGAGATTACAATCAAGTTTCGTAACACGTTCATTAATTAACTGGGCTTACTTATTAAACCTATTAGCATACCTATATGATTTAGAACTAAGTTGTGTTGATTTTTTTTTCTATCCAAAAGTCTATTCGTACAACAGTTTTCTTGATTCTTCTTTTGATATCATTGAGAAGACTCTCATAGTAAGTATTTTATCCTTGTGTTAAGAGGATTTTACAAATATTAAAATCACAAAATGATAAATAACAAGTAAACACAGAATACAGGTTATTCTTAGGATATTAGCCTTTTTCAGAAATATTTAAATTGAACAAAACAACTTTTGCTATTTACACATACCGTATTAATAAAATAAAACTTTATACACACAACGTGAACAAACAAAAACCGTACCTTTATCTACACAAGGGAAATTATAACCTTTTTGGGCATTTTCATTAATTAAAAACAATCATGGTATTTTGTAATTGTCCCCGGCAATAAAAACATTCTGTCCGTACCCTAACGATGATTAAATCCCTCGTCGCGGTATTCCAATAACCCCAAATATGTAAACATTGGCTTTTGAATAAAAAAAGAGGCTGACTTTCAATAAAGGGATATTTTGTATGCATAGCGGTGAAGAATCAGTACCTATAGAACGGGGATATGTAAATTTTGTCGATAAGGAGTAGTGGTACTGAATTAATTTTAAGGTTTTCTAAACAGTGTCTGTATGTTTCAGTACCCCTACATATAGATACAAAAGATAAGGTTTTTACAATATAGGTCCCAATATTCCCAAAATTAGTTTCAGAAGTTAGAAAGGCGAGCTTAAAGGATTTTTCTCAACTATTTTACCTCAAAAAATATTAAGTAATGTTACAAATATGAAAGATGTTATTGGCATGTTTATTACAAGGTTATTATCTACAGAACGGTAGTACATTTTAATATTCATGAGCTCTGTACAAATGATAATTATCAGCTGTACACACATTTTGTATTTATGTTCTTATTTATTTGTATTATGACATATTTCTTCCGGCAACATGCCGTTAATGTAGACGGTTAAGGATTTTTATGTTGTCAAATATTATAGGACATCACAATAAAAATATTAATTTTAGTTTTTTCTAAGAAGAAAATTTCAAATCGGAACTCATACGAGAGATGGCTGAGCTAAGCGATGATCTAAACGTCTATAGAGCTACCAGGATCTTTTGGCAAGTGGCAGAAATCGGAACTAATTCCGTCTTACATGATAAACTATCACTTTTAACAGACAGTAAGTTGGTTCTTGCGAATATGCACACCAGCGCCCTCATGTTAATTTCATCTACGTGCCAAAAGATCCTTGTAGCACTAATACTTGCCTCTACATTCCATTTGACAATAACACAGCAGATCTAAAGGAAACTTTTCACTTTGCGTCGTTCCTGAATCCGACAGAACTATTTTATTAGAATTTTAACATTAAAACTGTACATTACCTAGAAATAAAAGCTCTTAAGCTAAGTTAACGTAATGTTGGTAGTTTGGTGGTATAATATTACAGTGTAGTAAAAATGCGAGGATAACATATCTCCTTGAAACACTTTCAGAGTTATCCTTGACACGGAAGGATGGACACTGAAAATGTGATGTATTAATGTATAGTAATAATAATAATAGCGGTCCGACCGATTTCGGCCACGGTGGCCAGTGTTACTATGACACCAGCCAGCTACGCAGGACATAATATTATAGTGCACAAGCGTGTGCGCAAACACAGGTGCACTCTCTATTCCTTTACTCTCATAGCCCGATGGGACGGTAATCCGACACGACCGGAGAGAGATCAGGCGCAGGACCCACATTTTTACGTGCCTTCCGAAACACGGAAGCTGTGATATTTATTTCTTAAACGCACACAACATTCGAAAAGTCGGTGCGCGCCGTGGGAATCGAACTCAAGACCTCTGACTTAGCAGTCCTACGGTCTCGCCACTAAGCTATCACAGCTTCAATGTATGTATAGTAATACTATGGTACTTAGTATGGAATAGCAACACCGTAGCGTACTTGAAGTATTTGTCAGTTTATCCGAGTTTCAATTTCCATCAATATATTTATTGCTAAATGGGTTTAGACTAGATACGAAATATTGTAAAATCAAGGTCATATTGTATTTAAATTCCGTTTCTATGTGAAAAAAGCCAGCCAAATGTTTCATTCAAAATTATTTTTAGCTGAAGGAAATTGGTATGAAAGATATTTTTTTTTTTTTTTCGGGATAGACTAAGTTATTGGTTCATACAAATTATAAATATAAAAAGTTGATCATATCTACCGCCAGAAGCAGTAACGCCACCTCATTTTTATAAAGTTGAAAAAGCAAAATACTATCTCTATTGATCTGATCTTTTATCTTCGGTCGTTAATATTCTTTTGTTTCATAATATAAAATGTGTAACAACAAAGGGGCAACTTATCTCAACCGCGACTCTGCTCTTAATAAAGAGGTAAAGATAACAAAAATATCCATTAACAAAACTTCTAAAACAATACAAAATTTTGATTATAAAAATCTGGACAAGTACGAGTCGGACTCGCTCGACGAAGAATCTGTGCGTAGGATCACTATGAATAGATCAGGAATCAAATGAATTTTACCTAGATACCCAAAAGCATGTCGAAAAAAGGGAACTTACAGATAGTCAGTCCAACTAGTAATCTAATAAGGGTTCCATTTTTTTATTTTGAGGATACGGAACCCAAAGAATCATAAACTAATATCTTTCTTATTTTGTAAGTAAAAATCGTCATCTCAAGGTTTCAAGTTATGTTAATAGTCTAAACTGCAGGTCAAGGAGATGTCTAATGTTTTATGGACCAGATTTTATATCAAAAGTCAACAATTCTAATCTAAAACAGAATTTTCAATTTTGCTTATTTTTTTTTTGTATTATTTGTTAACGAGTTGGTTTTGTTCAGTCAATAGCATAGTTTATAATATTTATATTTACTTGCATGACTCTTCTTTTTGTTTTATGGTCTACGGGGGTTCGATTTTTAAGCAGCTTTAAAAGAAAAAGGTACTTATGATTTTAAGTTAACGGTTTAGTCACATGTACTTATCGGGATCGCTTACTTCGATGGACCGAAACACTTCGGGTCGCAGTTCGATTCGCGACCCCGCTGCTTTAAGGAGACCAGCATCATGATTAAGAACTCTGGTTGGGTCCGAAACTAGTCTTGCTATCCCAATAAATATAATCAGTAAAACGTTAAGATATAATTATCCTCCACGATAGTTATTACAATAAAAAGGAGTTTCTCAATTCGGTTGAAACTTTTTGGCTGTATAGACCTACCATGTTTAATTTTGTTTCATTTGTGTACCTTTTCAAATGGATTCAAAAGAACTAGAAAAGGCAACTCAACCTTAACATAAGCATACGTAAAGCCGTGAAGTATTTCATTATTTCTACTTAATTACTTTAAAATCTCGGCTTTATATTCTGCTCCAAAAGTTGATGAATAGAAATCTTTTGCACGAGATCAAAGGAACCTTGTGTGTATGTCCTAACTCACAAAAAGCCTTTACCTTTTCTCCTTTATGTGATGCGGCAAAGGGAACATTCGTCTCATTAATTATATTAAGAACCGGTCTTCTTTTGCGACTTAAGTAAACAGATGGAATATTGAACTCTATAATGTGTTTTTTCTGAGGTCAACCGCAAATTGGATGTCATTAATTAGGATTATTACTAAAATGAAGCCACCGGTAATGTCATGATGTTGTCGTACATTAAATTAATATGCGAAATGCTTTTCGTTCACGAGGAAACGTAAGCGTAAAAAAAAGTGATGGACCAACTTTTTATCGAGTAAAAAATATTATTAAGTTAAAAAATAATTTAGAGTTGTTCGAAGCATAGGATCCTGATACCAAAAGTGTGAACTCATTTCGATTACCTGAATGAGTCTCACACTCGTATTACCGGCTAAGTACTGCATTGCGGAAAGATATAAAATCATATTTATTACTACCAAGAAATGTGGTATTAATTACATACTTTACAGTATATTTTATCGTTTCTTCGTTCTATTGACAGGCGCCGATCAAAACCGCTTAATGGGACTCGTCCAACGCTCATTAGTAAGCCACACGGCAAGTTTTTATCCAAGCGACATAGACTAAGGAACGTTCAGCACACTATATGAAGCTACAAAGTAGATAGATTCGAAGTCATGTAAGGACATACACGGTCAAGCCATCCCAGCTGACATCATATATTATCTAAATTCTATCATAGATGCGCTCTTGTTTTTTGCCTCCCTCAGTTTTCACCAAAAGAAGTCTAACTTTAAATGGCCCTCCCGTGAACTCGTTTCAGTATCTTTAAATAGGGCTACCGTGAATGTACTCCTAAGATTTGTATGTGACAGACCACTTGTCACAGGTTTAGGTCACAAGGCTTACATAACTCATACATTTTGACAGGCTAGCGTGAAACTGTCGGTTACAAATGTGTTACATGTGGTTGAGGGTATGTGTGGTAAGCTTTGACCGCTGTCAGTGATTCGATATGAGAACGATCAAAATATTATTTAAGGAGTGAAGAAATGGATTACTGTTAACATCAGAGCCACGCACATAAGGTTACTTACTCTCATTATTAAAATTTAAGTTACCTTTAAGATGTTCTTAAATATTATCTACTTAACATCTTGAAATGGTGGAGGAACTCTATAAAGGCAAAGTAGTGCCATTCTTATAAAACCCCAATTTATCCAGCATTTACCAAAACCAAAGAACCTTTTAACAATAACGCTTGCATGCATGTGCCTGTAGTTTGTCAGATTATTATGTGCCGAAATAACAACTCTAGGGAACAGTACTTAACTGCTCCAGTTTGCCAGCGAACAGTTTTGCTACAGTTTCCTACCGTTGGGATTTAATCTGCCGCACAGAACAGCGAAACTGTATTTTATTTTCAAAAACATTTTCATGCCGGGAAATTGTGAATTTACATCATATTTACGCGAATATTGACTGTAGTATTATCCAGGAAGTAAAATCGTGTTGCTATCATAAAGATTTGCAAAAGCCAAGTATATGTCGCAATAACAACAATTACTAATAAGTACCTACATATCCAACATGACTAATCATTTAATTAAACGAGATTTGCACGAACATGGCACTCTTATCACTACGGGAAAAAATCAAATAATAAATTATGTTTATCACACACACCCACGTATCATAATAACATCACTCGCAGATAAGATACTAGTACAAACAAGGTAAGCTAGCATCACGATTTAGATAAACGGGCCGACATACATACGACATGACAATATGAAGGTTTTTATCTAAAAAGCTTTTCCGCAGATCTCGACGTGAAAGCCCGACTGAGTCAGAATAAACTATTCAATTACCTACATTAATTAAACTGTCAGTGTCCATTATCCATTAACTGTTCGATAAACGCACGTTTTATCTGCGACAACTTAAGTCCGATAATTAATTAATTTGTGTTTATGGCGTTTTCCATTAACTATCCTTAGGTCAAAAAGTTCAGGCGACTCAGCGGTCATAGTTTTTATGCCACCAGCTATTCATTTACTCCTAGGAAACCGGGTCTGTGTATACTTGAGAACAAGTGATAAATAATCAGAGCATTACGAGCCAGATTTATATTTATCTACAAACTAGCGAGTTTCAACCCAGACAATACTACTACTTTCTCGATTGAATTTATCAAAGTTCAGAATATCCTTAAGTTAATAGACCCGCTCTCCTACTATTCGATTACTTTGAACTCACCGACAAATAAATACTCATTTGTCATTTCCTAAATAACTGTTTTCATCAAACGTATTACATTTCACCCCGAACTTGTGCCCTTAATCACATAAAGTTCCATCACGGAGATACTCTTCAAAGCCCGTCCTATTTACTTTTAAGTCTTCTGAAAGCTACAGAACTTTTTGAACGTTGACATGAAACATCGGTTTTGATAATACCCTCTAACAAGAAACGAGGGCAAACTACTTAACAAAACCAGTTGCTCCCAAAAGGAAATAAGAAACTGTTCAGACGATAAAATATACCCCTGTCTCAGCCGGGCCTTTGACGAAGATTGATATATGTGCTGCGTCTGCCTAGGGTTCAGACACTTTCGTTGCAAAAGAAATGTGAGTATTTCTACTCACCTTCTTTATTTTCGTATGTCAAATTTTAGACGTAAAATCACAGCTTTGTGTTCAACAGGACGATCTATAAAGTAGAAATCATGCATCCATGTGTATAAATTATTTGAAGACACTTCGTTAATCTATTAAGTGTGTTTAATGATGATCAGAATCTACCTTCCCTACTTGAGACGTTTAAATCGAAACAAAAATTAATAGATACATTCCCGTCGCTCAAGTTATGAAAACTAATTCCATGTCACCCTGTCTATCTTATGTCGGAAATGAGATGGTGTAAGGCTAAGGCTATATATAGCCGGCCATATAATACGACGGATTGACAGGAAGACGGCGTTAGAGGCTCAGGGGCTTGTACCCTTCAGTTAGTGGGCGGAAATTATTCACCGACGTCAATCGATTTTTCTTCTTCATCTATTCTAAGAGTAAAATAGTATTTTTCTACTGAAAGATCCCACGCAACAAGTCTCCGATAAGCAAAGAACTGGAAAAGGTCAAGAAAACAAAATGAAGAGGAGATGAAAACGAATGTCTGCAAAGCAACATAAAACAGCGTGAACCGAATTCAAATGAAGTTTTTGATTGAAATCATGTGATCGATAAGGCACTATGAATAAAAATTACGAGACGAATTTCCTGACTTCCTTAAGCAAATGCAAAATTCAACGCAGGGAGGCGGTACCGGATGGAACCGCAGCGCAGATGCCGTTTAGGGGACTGTGCGACGAAAACAAAACACTGTTCCGTGCACTACGTAGTACATAGCTAGCCTATTACGCAGCATTTTGTATTGAAGAAAGAGCATTTTCGTAATCGTTTGGTATTTCTTGAGGTATAGATATTAACCTGGTCACCAGACGCCAGTACCCTGGTGGAAGAGAATTGATGGTGATGTAATGATGTAATCGAATGAGAAGAAGTAGATAATTAACTGTCTCTTCGTTATGTTAAAGTAAGTCGCGCCTACTATTTATTATTCAAAGCCTTGCTTCCTTGATACCAGCAACAAAACGGTATGTAAGCAAAGTGCATTACATTACACACATTACACGACCAAATACTATCTTTAAAACTTTTATTTAATCTTTCATCTAATCTTTTCCTCAACTTATCTTATGACGTCATTGCAAAGTGATATTAATCGTCTATGACAATAAAAGTCAGGTAAATGGCATTCAAGTGGCGTCCATAAGTCTCTTTGAGTAGAGTAAAAAACAATGTTTGTTCCTGCGAGAAACCTTGATTCAAAAAGATCGGCGCAGTAGTACTCTACAGTTCTTGATAAAAATAACAAAAAAGGCAGTTAAACAATCACTACCTTGTTAATGAAGAAACAATAGTAGTATTATTGTTGTTTTAATTGTGCCGATAGGTCAGAAATTGACGATGAGGAATGACGTCTGTTAAAACTTCTAATGAATTTGAAGACACATTTTAAAAACTTGACACTTTTGTCTAAAGGACACCATATCTGATGTACAAATGTCTGATTTTTAACAGCGTTAAGTGGAATTGAAAATTCTGTCCATAAAACAAGGTTGAACAAGCAACTCCCAAAGGATCTCCATTGGGGAATTGCTCTAACCTTTCGACTGGTAATTCAGATTATTCAGTAACCCACATATCATTGGTAACAACGAATCCTGGCAATCAACAATACTACTGATACAAAGGTGGCTTACGTCAAACTGCCAGTGATGTGCGGTCGTCTATATGTAGTATGTATGTAGTTACTACACCCCGTTAATTACTAGTTGCTGAAATCAGACGTGTTGGCAAATTGTCAGAACTTTGAGGTTTCAAGTACCGAGGTACTGGCGGTAACCTTTACATGCCAGTGAGTGGTACAAGTAAATAAGACTTGATTGTATGAATGATGTCTTCATAGAAAAAAGAAAAAGCAAGGTCAAATTGGCTTCACAAATGACTAGCTTTTGTGGAAATCAGCATAAATTTTTTGACAGTAATGATGACGGTGAATTTTTAATCTGACTCATTGTTTGTGTTGCGCAATCTGGCTAAATAGCGGATTTAAGAGATAATGGGCAAATCATTATATTAATGATGTGGGCTTATAGTGGGACAGAAATCATTTTGTAGGATTGCAGAGAAGGTTATTTTATGTATCGATAAACAGGCCCCGTGTATATTAAAGTGTAGAGAAGACATCTGTCTACTGTACGTATCAATGCAATTAATGAAGGTTAGCTACCAGGCTGGAATCTCTATCCTTTGCGAAACCGTATTCAGAAGGACTGGAAACAGGCATTTATTACTAGACGTACAAAGTAAGGAAAATATAAGATTCTATTACACAATATAGACAGATCGTCACACAATAAACACAATAGTCTAGTTCCCTCATTTAAGTCATCTAAACCTCGCGTGCAACTATGTATTAATTGATTTAGTACCTATGTGACGAGCAGACGTAACGGCATAAATAGGTGTGTTTGTGTTAAATTAAACTCACAGCTAACAACTACAGCTTTGTACTGGATATAACACGAAGTAACGAGTTGGTGAGAAATCCCCATGATAATTAAATCAATAATTATCACAAGTATTAAATAAATGTAAGACGTAAATTTACTTGGGAGGTGGGCCTAGTAGCTACCAAGAAATACTCTTTAGAAAACATCGAACATTTTTTATCTCTTTAAGTTGAATACACGAAATCAACTCCAAACCTAATTTTCCGTCGGATTGAAAATCCTGTAGGGTTGCTTAAATATTTAGGGTCAATTTTTCCAAGCTCCAGTTCCGAGTTGTTGAAACTAATCTATTTATTTTCACCTCGCGTAAGTAAATACTTACGAAGTCCACAGCCAACGTCGCGGCGCGCGTGACTCGTGTCATGCCAAGCCGCGTCACCACCAAGTTTCCATACATAATACTTTCTTTAGTTCTTAGTTCTTGTGTCTTAGACTACAATACAGGTGTGCTTAGCAAAGACATGTAAACAATGTTGTATAAAGTCTATTTTGAACAACATTTTACGGGGCAGCTCCAGACTAGCTTTGATGTGGCTTTGTAACAAACGCGGTCGAAGTTGGCGCGCAATACCAGCAGAGAACGAACGTACAGAATGTTTATTTAACTGTTAAGTCTGTTAAATTGGATAGTAAACTCTTTTTTCTCATTGGCTCCACAGGAGAGGACGTTGATTTTGTTTATATTCTCGGAGTTTATTTTCACTTTGGACCATGTTATTTACACACAGTGACTGATTGAAGCAATTAAAGCGACAGACAATGTACATGAATTCCCACTATAATTCCACGTTTTTTGCACCCACATTTTTTTGTAACATATTTCCGAACAACGCTGCTAATTGATATTTATTGCTTATAACATTGCCCTTACAGAAACGATACCATAAACATGCTAGAAAAGCTAGTTTACGCAGGTCAATCAACCTGGCCTCGGGTAACCCTGCATCAAAGGCAAGTAATCGAAAACCAGTTTTCAGTGACACGCTTGAGGTAAGAACAATGAATACCATCGATGACATTAAAATTCGTGTACAAAATACTTAAAGCGGATTTGGAAGGACGAAGGAGGTTGGCCTTGTTCGGTAATACATCACCTGTCATCTTGAAGGTGAATACACTTTGTTTTAGGAATATTTTGAAGAGCTCCGAAACAATAAGGACATTAAAATATTTCCTCGTAGATACTTGAAGTTTGAATGTACAATTGTACACGTGTCCAGTTGTAAGCAAAAACATGTTCCACATTTTATTAAAAGGTCAAAAACAAAAAAATGCTCTTTTGCGGAGTTACGAAACGTATTCAAGAAAGCGATACGTAAGATTTCTGTAGATCTTTTTAACTCAACGGCATCTGAATGTCAAATGAGCTATTCAATCAAAAATTCCAATGGATTTGTTTGCATTTTAGATTGATCAGAGCATCCGTATGATTTCTGAATATATATTTCTGGGACAAATAAAACGTAAATATGATTATATCAAATTGAGCGGTTAGGAACGGCTCAAATTTGAAAAAGATAAAAAAATGGCCATGTCTTAGTGGGTAAAAATTTTGCAGCACTTTTTAGGAGAAAATTTAATTGGCCTGTAATTGGACGCCTCTGATTTTATTTGTTACCCATAGCAACTAGGCTAAATTAAAACAATGCTGATGTTTTGCCAAGTTCGTTAATCTTTATTAAGTCATGTTTGGCTAACAGGTTGTATGACGCATGCTTGCCTCATATTTCAACAAGTTACGATATTCGTTTTAGACATAATACCTACACACGTGGGTCTATTTTTCTATGTAGGCGAACATTGTTTTGATCTAGCAAATGATTTTACCTAAGTTATTAAAACCAAAGACAAAAATGAGTGACCAATGAAGAGTGGATTTTAAATTTAGTTAAAAGTGCCGTTACCTTGAACGATAAACCATCGAATCTATTTTTATACAACTGGTCAAATCGATCCTTGAGCTTGATTCCGAATAAATTGAGCCTTATTAATTCCTTATATAATTGATATTTGATAACGCCTTTAAAATAATACACGATTGAATTTATTGAATCCGAGGCTATAATTTACATAGCAATTCCTGACTTTCCATAATCATTTGTAAAAGGGAAAAGAATCGAGATACACGTGTTTACTTACACCGATTCAATCGCGCATGACCACATGGACCGGTGGACGTATATCACACGTCGACAAAAAGATCAACAAACACTTTACATTTGTTTACTTTGACTGTAAACAAATTTGTGTGTTGTCAGTATGAGCATAATGGAGGTATTTGCTTGCTCGTCATCACCGGTCTTATGTCTACAGATGAACTATTCTTCCTGAGAAAATGACGCATGGGTCGGGCTTTAAAACCATGTGACGTTCTAATCTTCAGCTATAGAGACAGCTATTAGGAAGGATTATAGATGGAGAGCTGTTTAAAATCAGTGTCCTCATCATCATTACCAGCCTTTTGTAACAAGCATTCCTGCTTTTATACATTCTCCTTTTATAAATCGTAGCCTTCTTGAGAGTCGCAATTACTTGTACGTCGTGCAAGTTGCTTTTTAAACATCTTCTTTTGATAATTTTGAGTAGATTCAGGTCAGGATTATCTAAATAACAAATGATGAGAGTTTCGTTTAAGGTAATTTTATGTCGTGAGACAAAAAAGGGAAGTCTATAGAATTTCCCGGTCTGCAATACTCTACCTATACCTTGATAAAATATTAATCAGTAGGTTTATTTTAAATATTTTCTTATTAGCGTCGTAACGAATGACTTTATCTAAGAAAAATCGATGTCCAAAACAATTTGTATTGTTTTTCGTCGTTATCGTGACCAATTAGTTGCGACTGTGTTCGTTTGATTACAATTACTTGAACGCAGTTAAATAACTGATAGTATTGATTACCATGTACAATTGAATCGATTAGCACCGCTTATATAAACTGTATTTATTAAAATAATATGATTAAATTGACTATGTGGACAGAGCTGACGATCGATGTGGAAAAATTCTGCCATATTCACAAACGACACTCAGTCAAAAGTTGCCTTAAGAGTCATGCTGTTTTCTGTCTTCCTCATCATAAAGTGAGAAGTAGAGTCGACGAATAATTGAAGAACATCATTTAACGTGTCGTTTCTGAACGGTTGTCTTTTTATTTAAAACCGTACAATAACACACACGTATTGTTTACGTGGAGATTCAACCGACCGAAAAAAAGTCATTAACACGCATCAATTTACACATTAATGAATTAACGTCAATATGAAACGGCAATCAATTAAAGATAATTAATTGACTGCCGCGCCTATACAAAGTACTTGTTTCAACTTTTGTACAAAGTCCATACATTGATTGATATTTAAGTATTGGCATATCACAGATACTCTATATGTTATACGTATAATAATATGTTTGTAGGTTATTATTATTGCCATTTGAGAAATGTAATACTTGACTTTATCGTGTACTAGCTGTCACCCGCGGTTTCACCCGCGGTCATTATTTAGTCATTATTTTTACGTTAAAAGACGTATAAAAGGTAAAATATAAAAGATAGAGATATGGTGTCGCGGACTTTTTTGTAGAAATCATTAAGACAAATCAGATTGCCATACATTGTTTTCAATTTTAAGCAACTGTTTAGGCAGCGCATGCATATGTTTCTGTTTTATGAGCAATTTTTCTCCGACTTGCTAGACAAAAGTTGTGATATCTCGGTTAATATACATGTTATAAAAATAATTTATAGCCTATAGCACTCAGGAATAATGTAGCTTTCTACCAGTGAAAACATTTTTAGGATTGGATCATTAGTTCCAGAGATTACCCCCTACATACAAACTTACAAATTTTACCTCTTTATAATATTAGTATAGATTAGGTCACATCATCCATGAATGACCTATTTTATAGTTTATGCGACCACTAGATGTAATAACATTATAATTATATGTATACATCATAGGAAAATTACTATACAGTGATATCCATATTATTTATAATGGTACTGTAAACGTGAACCGTGCGGTTTGTTATCTGTAAGTTTTATGGTCGCATGCTATTAATGCATTCGCTTTGATTTGAAGTACCTAAATCGTCACCAGCATATAACTAAAATAGTAATTCTAAAACAGTAATGAAATTGATGCTTTTAGAAGCAAAACTTAAAAAGACAGTAAACTTTTAACAGTAACTAAATATTTATAAATTAAACAATATGCTGACACGTATTCCGGAACCGCTGTAGTTTCAAACTCAACAGGAGTCAAATCATATGCTTCTAAGGACACATACGCAATATTGTATGGAATAATAATAAGACTAGCCTGTAACTGTTCCTCTACTAGTCAAAGGTTTATTTTCGTATATATTGAGAATTGATTGGTGATCATCGTTAACTCACTACGGGTTGGCGATTCCAGATTCCAATATTTGGAAACCTGTATTCCTCACTTTGAACATTTCACTAACTTAAACCTTTCCATTCTCTCATGATTTTCGATACAACAATATGTAATTTTACCTTTTCTTTAAAATCCTTGAAGACTCCAGTATTTGTTTTAAAATTTCCATCCTAACGTTCCGATACGCTTCGGCGTAAGATATTTTAACGAGTCTTATCACGATTCGAACGTTTAATTCACGTTATCGCGCTCATATGACCGCGTACTGAAAATCTTGAACGCAAATTATTCTTACGATAATTTTTAATGCTTTACTATATCAGTTTTTGATTGCTTTACAACGTGGCTACAAAGATAATTGTTTGGAGTCCTCGCAACGAATTCGTTACAAAAAGTAATTTGTTTTTTTTTTTGTAATGAGAAGAACTAGTGTGGAATAGTGATAATGTACAGATTAAATATTAACCATGTTTTACGACAGCCTTTACCAACAAGAAACTGTTTTGTAGTTTCGATTACAGTAGTTTGTATCCTATTCCATTCTAATTATCAAAAGGTTCTCCAATTTTTTCAACTTCCTAATACATTTTCTTTGTCGTTTAAAAATAAGAAGAGGCCGGTCAGAATGAATCAATACTTTCTTTAGGATGGCAGACGAGGATTTGCAGACAACACTTGAATTGCCGCAGTTGTGTGCACTTGAGAGAACTTGGCGTCTGCCGAGAGAAAAATGTGCAATTCAACGAAAATTTACTCAAATAGAAAATGTAATAACTTGTGAAGGCTATTATTTATATAATGTATTGTATAATTGAATATGTTTGATGATGGCTGCAAAGAATGTTGTGAGGCTTGCGACATGACGTCAGATAGGAACGTGTGCAAGACATGCTGCGCCGACCCCAAATAATGATTGGGATAAGGGCATGATGATGATGATGATGATAATTGTGTATCGGATTTGCAAAAAGGCACCGCTATACTATATTTATGGGTTTAGTCAACTCATCCCGTTTGAACATACCGCGAGACAAGTTGACGAGTTGGGAATTGACTACAGAGCCATATTTGGGTTTTATTACAGTTAAAGTATTTTCAAGTATTCTATTAAATTAGTATCTGTATAAGAACATCGTTTGTGTATCTTTTTTTAACGTTTATTTGTTTTAAAAAGTCAATTTTCAGTAATCACTACAAATGTTCTTCAACATAAGAGTTCTATATCGCAAACATATAAATATACCTACTTCATTTACTTCTAATACTTCTAACGCAAAACATTACGTATACTCACACTATTAAATAACACAGTCATATCATAACATTTTTTGTATGTTTTGATTTTCACACTTGCGATAAAAATTGACACAATCTTATATGATTGTTAAATCGATAGCGATTTTCTCGACATTAGCGTGATACCCTAGATAGAGGCGATAAAAATTTAAAGATACAGTCCTGTTCACGCTAGCCATCGTATTACAAGATAAGAATAATCACTAAATCGAAGACTTAAAAAATCGTCAAAATCACCTGGTATTTACGTTACAGTATCTTGTATCTAACGACTCCAGTACTTAGGAGTTTAATCCTTGTGGCGTGGGGTGTTTTAACGTCATTCAAATTACATGCGTAAAGATAAATACAACATGCGCAAACACAGTTATGCTTGTTCTACGTGGGAATCGAATCTACAGTATTTCGCGCATAGTGATAACTGAGTTAGAGTTCCTAGACATGAAACTGGTTTCCCAAACGCTAATCAACACGAAAATTTGTTAATCATAAGATGAATCTCTTGTTAAGCTCTGTGATTGGTTGTTAGTTTTATAGTCAACCCATCTCAGTCGTTGATTTGACAGCAGATTGGTCGGCTTTCCAAAAACCGGGAAAAAGTTTTGAACACATTTTACACAAAAAAAAACACACGTCATTACTTCGTATCGGTTATTACAGATGGCATAATATCTTTACTATACTATAAAACCATTGTCAAAAAAGCAAGTAAACGTAAATATTACATTATTATTATTATATTCTTACACTGTATACAAACAGGTACGAGTTCGGTATAGGTACACATATATGCATATGTTTAAAATTCTACACGTGACAAATCTTGAATTTGCATACTGCTCACGCGTTTGTAATATGGTTTCTCCCATTTTTATACAGTCAATATTTCCACGCAGTCTTATAAGACCGCAAAATGTATTTCTGATTTTATGTAATTTAAGAATTATATAATTGACAGAGATGTCGGTCTAGTGGTTAGTGGCCCTGACTCCTATACTATACCAGGGTTCGATTCCCATCCAGGACAAATGTTTGTGTGATGAGCACGATCATTTGTTCTGTGTCTGTCTGTCAAAATATATACATATAAGTCGCCTTGCCCGTATGATCTCAATTAACTAAGCGGTTACCATCTTTTATATATTTTCGTTTCCTTAACTAGTTTTACAATTATTATTATTACAATCCTGAAATGCCCCACTGCTAAGCGAAAGCCTACCTACTCTTTTTCCACTTGTCTCCCTCATGAGCCACAAGTTACCAGGTCGGTAAAAGATTTACAAAGAAAAATATTTTTCTAACTTGATTTTAGACTTTTCATATAATAGATACTCTTTGATTGCACTTGTTTCGCACATTTACCCGACAGCCACAGAAGAAGGGATGTTTTATTATGAATCACCTATTGTTAAATAAAATAATTATCTATTAAAAAAAGTCAAAGAGTTCTTGGCGGATTCTTTCCCAAGCATTAAATTCAAAAGGAATGCTAAATGGACCATTTAAATGTGGACAAAATCTTGACAACGGAAGCAAAATTTTGATTCTTTAAGAAATTGGCAACTTTCTAATTATTTAGTTTTTTTTCTAAGCTTAACGGTAAGACCTGACCTGAAAACGGTAAAATATAATATTGTATACTATCTAGGCATTGTATGAATGCCTAGAATTGTATATTTTAAATAAATGTCGTCATAATAAAACTACGAAGGTTTAATTATTTTAAAAAGCACATTGAACTAACACAATTAAATACAAATTAACTACCATTATAATGCTTGTTTGTTTTAACAAATGTACTTATATAAAACTAAAATTATTCGAGAAACATCAGAATCTTTTGAAATGTAGATTTGAGAGGAGGACACCAAAGGAGAAATAACTTCAAACAAGTTTCTGATATAAAGTATGTGACCTAAATATTAAAACATCGTCCTCTACAACATTTGTATCACGTACACTTGTAAAACTTCATGTTTTTGATACTTCAACGGATAGTTAGTTGATTGATTGATAGAAGAAAGGCGTAAAAAGAAATTTCCTAATTATCTTATAGACACTAAAGTACCTCTACAGGGTGACTTTGAAGTCGTGGGCAATATTTTAAACTAAGACACTATTAATGACACTAATAGCGTTAGGGCTACTTTTACGCAAAAGAAAAAAAATGGTGGAGTGTGGGGCTTAGGCCGTGAGGCGGCCCCGTACCCACTAAAACCCCCGGGTTTTCGGCGTGCGCCACCATGGAGGGGTCACGGGAAACCAAGACGATTACTTCCGCGACCCCTCCGGCGCCTGACCGGGCGTCGGATGCCCGGCCCCGCCGGGGGGAACTAGGTAACTACCTGCATTATTATTTTTTTTTTTAAGTAAAAATAGCCCTAACGCAATTAGTATCATTAATAGTGTCTTAGTTTAAAATATTGCCCACGACTTCAAAGTCACCCGTATATCCGAATATTATAAAAACAATTTTACAACTAATAAAATGGTAATATTTTTATATGAACCTAAAATATAAGTAAGAAAGAATGTTTTATATATAACCAATAACATTACAAGATAACGTACAGCAAAACCCTCAATATAAACCATATAATTTCCCCACGTTTGACTCTAAACTGGTTCGAAGCGGTGCAAAATAGAGAATCGTGGAAGGACTTGGGGGAGGCCTTTGCCCAGCAGCGGGACACTACAGGCTAGGAAAAAAAAAACCTAACTTTTTACATCACCCAATTATTATGTAAATTAAATATCCTTTAGAATCTAATTCACAATATTAGGCCAGACAGCAAGTCTGTAGAAATTTGTAAAAGCGATTGATGTATCGCAAAATAATTATATGTATACAATATTCTCGCAATCCATTGACGTAAATACTTAATGGGAAGCAAATTGAGGAATAACCATAACGAATTCTACATAAAGAGGGGTCACCCGCCACCCCATAACTTGGGGGCCTACCACCGCCCTTAGAGTAAAGCTTGTAGTTGTGGAAGAAAGACGGTGTTATACAGGGCGTAGAGAGATATCTCGTTTCTTCAGCAGAATGCTTGTTAAGCACAGATAGTAGGCCTCCAGATACCATTGATATTATTGACATCCATAGTGTCTTCAGTAATAAAGACGTTTTATGATCACAGCAAGGCGCTGACGGTCATTACGACTACCATAACTAGTTTAAGGGTGCTATGGGCTATTTGTAGAAGGTTATTCACGCTGCCTTGATAGTTGTCTGTAGCTGAAGATAATAAAACTATACTGGCGTTTGTTGGAAAGAACTACTCGAAATGTTGTTTTATTCGCGCTTTAACGATCACTTTCAAATAATTCAGCAACAGCTTTTGCAGCCCAGAAAACCTTCAGATCAAATCTCAATCTCAAGCAGATTCCAAGAATCAAAATTAGTTTCAGCCCATGGTATATTTTGGACAACAGTTACTGTTAGTCTGGGCCACACTTAATACAATCTCCATACGAAAACCAGAAAACTTCTGTTATACATAGATGCATAAGGAATCGCTCAAAATACGCACATAGTAAATATCCGGATAGTGTAATGTACTACAGTAGGTACAAAGTTCGTTTTGGCTCCAGTCCAATTCGAAACTCTTGAACAATCGTACAAACAATTTGTAGTGTTTTTGTATTATTTAACTTTGCAACTCATCACAGGGTTCAACGACCGTGACGTGACAAATAGCTACTGAAAATCATGAATACTAGACTCTGTCGTAGCAAATGTATGAGGTGCTATTGCCATAATCTGTCTAGACATGTCCCGGTTGTATTGGGGTTGGCTTCCAATCTCACTGAAAATAAATTAGTATGAGTATTTTATTTGGGGCTATTTCTTACCCGTCATATTATGTAATACGGCTCTATAGACTATTTTCAATATCCTGCTTTTTAACGTCATCTGTTGGGTGTCCCTCTAGGCAATGGCTTCTCTCCCATTTGATTCCTGGCCGTTCTATCCTGAGCTACTACAGGATTTTCGTGGAATTACTAAAATATATTCTATTTTCCTTAGTGTTCTTATCCATAAGGTATTCTGAAATAAAAAGCAAAAAGAAATGCCTCATGCCTACAAATCCTTTTAGCTGATGTTAATTCTACATTACGTTCCTTTATAGATGTTAGGCAATTCGGCATAACAGACTCTATGTAGGCGTCAATACTTAATGCCCATGATTTATTATCGTACTAAAACGCACAATATATAATTTGTCGCAATAAATAACAGATATAGAATGAGCTACAAAAAATTACAACATGCATGCAAAACGAATAAGAACATCTATAACTAGTTTTGTTATTATCTGTAACTTTATGAGTATTTATTTCGAAATTGATTGCACCCTAATTTAAAAGTAATAAGACGTTTTACAAAACTGTACTTTAGCCGTGAGCTCATTTAAAACAATATAATTAGGTATCTAACACACCTTACTGTCCACCAATTACATAATCTCTAAATTGACAACTTGAATAAAAGTTGTTTAGTTGTTTAACACGACACGTGTCGTTTAGCTCTAAAGGAAATGACCTCATAAACATGTTAGCATAATATTTAGATCTGTAATATAATAACATGTGTTAGTCATTCGTAACAACGACGTAACATAATAGCTATAGAGCATAATACATGTGCATCGTAAACAAAGTAATTTGTGTTTGCAAGGCACTTTCTTAGATATTCTCGGCACGGGTTTTGGGGTTTATCTTTTTAGGGTGTCGATCAATGGCCATTCATTTTTCAAACCATTTTCCAATCTACGAAAATGTCATTCTCATAGTCCTTGTAAAGATCTACGTGTGTGCAGGTGGTAGGGTAAACTGGGCAGTTCATTAAATGGGGTATGGTTTGGGGAGAGATTCCACACTTGTACGGCTCAGGTGTTCCTTTTACTCGAAATAATCCTATGCTACACAGTCACTAATCAGGGTTATAAGTATGAATAACAACCAGTAAACATGGTAAATATTAAAGGGAACCATAAAAGATCAAGAAAGCTTTGTCGTACTTACGAGAAAATGTTGTTCTAGACTAGTTAAAATTATTAGTATTAAACGGAGCTAAAGACCAAAACTGAATAACAAAGGCTCAATACATGGCACATGTTGTATCTGAATACAAACATTTTCTAAAAAGATGGCCGAATAGAATAATCCCGGACAAATCGTAAAGCCTTTCAAAGAGGACAGTGACCGGGAACGAGATTAAGGACGGCAAACAACATGTTATGATTTATAAAAAAAAGAAATATAAGATCAGCCTGTAATGTGAAAAGGTCTTTGTCTCTTTTGAAGTAATTTTGGGATCATTCTGGGTCTAGGATATCATATAAGCCCGTGTAAAGGGTAAAAGAAGATCCGTTCAACCTTTTCAGAAGATTCCCAATACTGTAATCATACGACTTCATCATTTAGATAATTTAATAATATTTTTTGGACCTTTGAATGGTCTGCCTATAGAAAATATTGAGTATTAAATTGGCATATTTTTTACTGCTGGTAATTTTATGATTGATATAATTATTGCCTATAAGGCCTTTAAAGTACGAAAACTAACAAGAATAGAAAGAATTGCAAAGCTAAGATAGGTCACCATTCTCCTAAATGTAAAGATATTCAGCTGTTTGAGAACAATGTTGTGAAAACGGCTCCCATTCGATCATACAAAACAATACCTAAGTGTATTTGTGTTTGTACTTCTGTTATTTCGAAAACCATGAAATGTTACACGTGCCACTAGACGCGACGGCCCATTTGCTTGTAATGCCAATTTGGCAACGAAATTCTAAACGAAAGGGAACCATTAAGAATTAATGTCGTCATAATGCATATTTTAAGTTTATGAGCTGGGTGAGTTGTTGTTAGAGTTTAATTGGTTTTTATTGCCACGTGGGTCGCTTAATTAAATTGGATTATAAGACTATGCAACTTCTTTTCATCAGAAGATTGAGTTTTAAGTCTTAAACTATAAATCATGAATCCTGCCCTCTTGTCTCGTCTCTTTATCCATTTCTAACTACGTGTACTGAGTTAATTTAATCTACAACAAAGGATAATACTACGAAGCATTTGCTATTAATACCAAAGACCCAGAATCAAAACCGCAATCGAAACCTAGCCACAATCCAAAACCTAAAATCACCAGACAACATCAAAACAAATTACGATGACTGTAATGGAAACCAGACAGCAAATTACTGATGTGTATCAATACGTGAGAACAAGGTAATCGTTATTATCGTAGGTACGTAAGAAGAAATACTAGTTTCAGTATTACCGGGCCTTGATCGTGAACCCAGACTAGCAGGACAAGGTTAACATGCCATTAATCATAATACTGACGGGACCTGTTGAAGCGATATGCTTTTGCCTCTTTTTGTTTATTCATTTACGATGTATGAGGTAGGTATAATCAGTGACTAGGTAGGTACTAGACCTCTTTGTTTTGAACCTAAAGAACGCTTGGTCTGCCCAAACTGTAAAGATTTGAGTTTCTATTTCAGTGTTTTTTTTGCCATATGAAAGAGACTGTTGACACTTTTGTGAACACTCAGATAAAAAATCGAAACAGCCGGAAGAAAATGTAATAATAATAAAGGAGAACGCCGTAACCTAACTCTTTAAGCTTGAAGGCATTATTAAATGTGTTATAGGTATTTATTATTTAATAAAATTCCACAATCCCTTTGTCCCGCGAGCGAAAGAAAGTGATATTTCCACAATAGACGAGGAATCGTCTATTGTCTGGTGTCGGGAAAGTCAAGTTATTAAATAAGAAATTTCATACCCATAGTAATAACCCAAGGCCTTCATAACGTACGTTTGCGTATACGCTATGCTAATATTCATGTGTATCCATGCATCGCACCATAGGTGAACGCTCAAAATAATACGGCCCGCATGCAAGGCGGATTATCGTTCCCAATAATCCGATTATTATCGACTATTATGGAGTAAATCGTCCATTGTAACAATGAACCAAGCTGAGTAATTAAAAACATTTGTTTTAGTCAGACTTCAATGGAACTACGTAAATCTGTAAATATGGATGTAGGCGAAACGTTCAAACTTTTAAAGTGAAGTCAGAATTTTAATATTCAGCACCCTGTTAAAAAGAAAATTAAAAAAGGATGTTTGATTTTTTTCTGACTGGGAACAATCAAGGAAGTGAAAAGGGATATAATGGGATGCTTCGGATTTCTTTTTAATCACAATAGGCCTTCATTGAAGTCAATTTTTCAAAAGCCTTTCAAAATTACTTTTAGAATCGGAATTTCGTTTTAATTATTTATTCTGTACAGATGATTCCAGTTGTTCTTTTGTCTATCTACTACAAAAGACCCAATAAATCGGTTCTTAATTATTTTTTTTATTTAAATTATCAAAGAAAAGAAAGTACCTACACGTGTCACAAATATTATTTACGTCACCGCTTCTCTGTTTAACATAATTAACTATTTATTTATGGAAACCAGCGTCACTTGTGACCTGAGGGAGCAATTGACTAGATTATAAGTACCTATATCACTTATAGTATTTTAATAAGTCTTGAAAACCATCTGAAGTACCTATTTAGTCTTTTCGTTTTTCGTATAGGTTACTTTTAGTGTCTTTCAACTGATTTTCTATCATCTTGGTTCATCATCAGGTTTTGCTACCGTTACAATGGCAATAAGATCAAAGAGTATTCTACTATTAACTACTTTTTTTCTAAACAATAGTTCTCTTATACAAAAACGTCAGCGAGGCAGACCCAGGCGGAAAAGGCGAGAAGGCCTGGATTAATTTTTACCGAACTGGCAAATCGTGGCTCTTGTGAGAGACAAGTGGAAGAAGAGAGGGAGGCCTGTGCCCAGCAGTGGGGAATTTCAGGCTAGAAATAAAAATAATAATTCATGTAGTAACGAAAGCATTATAGAGATTACGAAACTTGGATCTAAGTGAGAGCTAATAAGTTTTAGACAATGCGCGCCTGTCCAGCCTTGGTAACATTTTTTTTTTTCTAAATGAAGTTTGGAGTTTTATCAATAATATACTCCATTATTTCCAGTACCTACTATTATATAATTTTACCTCTTACATCCAAATGTACCTACATGCATGAAACTGATTGCACAGCGACGGCGATCGATAAATATCTTAATCGATTTCCATCAGTCATACGTACAAGATTAAATACATTTAATGTTGCATAAGTTGAAGACACGAACAATTATATAATACATAAAGAAGTTTAATTTAACATAGAAGTTTAGCTTTTTAAAACGTGGCACTATGTGCACAAAGAGCACATCCAGACTTATGCGTGAAAAATTGCAACGCATTGTTATGCACCGACACCAAAAACGCGGATGACGTAGCATGGCGGTTCAGGTTGATTCTGACACTACCCCCCCCCCCCCCCTCTTAGAAAGCGGGTGTCCATGAGGGTTCCAAGGGAAAAATAATACAAGCATATAGATCACACAAATAGCTGTCTTGTAGTAATTGGACAGGAAACAGATAACTAAAATATTACCATCGAATAATTCCTCTGTACACATGGAAAGAAAATGGGCACGCAAATGACCAATGCGGAATGTCATAAAATAAAATCTACACTGTTGCTAATTATAATTATTTATGCCACTCGTATTGTATTTGTAACCAAAATACCGTTACAAAAACGCGAACAGATGTGAGGAAAACGAGACATCAAAGTAGAACTCTGAACGTAATGAATTGAATAAACTTTATTTATGGAAGATGCCTGAAAAGACGTGTATGATACACCGTAATGGTGTTATGTGTTTATATTGCAAGAAAACAGCATGTATTGTTACTTGTTTCCTTACTTATATGTACCTATGCTACCTTCAAAAGTATTTGTTTGTTGTTTGCGTATTATATTATGTCTAAACGGTTGGATGGATTTTATGCACTTACAGGCACGTATAGGTTGAAGGCACCTTAATTTCTTTCTTAAGAAGTCTCTAAATTATATATTCAGTCTGCACGTATATCCTAGTGGTCACCACGCCAATTACTGTCGCGCGCGCGCGCGTACAGTGTCGCGGGTTCGATCCTCGCGTGGGACCAGAATTTGTGCGATCCACAAAGGCTTGTTCTGAGTCTGGGTGTCTTGGTGCAAGTGAATATAATGTCTGTGAAGCCCCCCGCGAACATACAAAGACAGAAATCATTAGTGCGGAATTCACGTAAAAAATAGGCAGCTTAAATAAATGTCAAAGTATTTCATTTGTCCACTATTAGAAAGACTGGACACGTACAAGAACAAAATGCTAAATTTAGTATAGAGTAACAAGTACATTAAAATTGAAAGAAAAAGAAAAAGAAAATACATTTAATTGCGTAATTGAGGACGCATACATAAGTACATAACAATCAATATAATAAATAAAACAAAAAAAGGGCTAAAATAGAAAGAAAACAAACATGAGGGGGTAGTATGCGTCACAACCAACCAAATTGGCAAGGATGCAATTATTATTATTCAGAAATACACTGGCGCCGCATAAGCGAAAGTTGGGTGTGAATCTTAGATTTTAGGAACATCATATATTCTTAGAATCCAGTCACAGTACAATTTTAAACAAACATTAATCAGTTCGTATAGTTCTAAGAGACTACGACGGAATATTCCTACAATCGCCACATTTGCCAACAGATCAGTGATTCTATTTCCTTGTTGTTGTCATATTAGTGCATAGAGGATAGGCGACAGACGCCAGTTCTCCCATCCAAAATCGTTAGCTTTACTCAAATTACTAAATGATTTATTTTCTCTGGACGTAGTTCTAAGTTCTAGTTTTAAGCATAAAGTGATCACTGAGAGAGAGAGAATAAATAGCACAATATCATTAGTAATTCTGTAGGTACAGTGAGCAAAATCTGAATTTTAAACCAACAGAAATTGCTACTGACGCTTAGAATATCTATTAGTGCATAGCGGATAGGCTCATCTTGTTCATAGGGTGTTCTCCGTCCTAATCTTAAGGCTACGTTTTTATGTAGGCAAAAATAAATTGACTGCATTTGACCTTGTTTAGGTGTTTAGTAAATATGATGAAATGTTTAAGTCTTTTTCGTATTTGTTACAGACAATTTTTAGCTCGCAAATCTGTCCGCGTGAATACGTATTACGCCAAAAAAATACCTTGCGTTTTAAACTAGAGTCAGTTACATTAACACCCATTCAGCCAGAGTCACGCAGAGTATGCACGAGCGATCCCGTGACTCTAATTTAGGTAGTAGAAGGAGCCCAGGGTGTTTTAATCGGTGGGACACCGACATATTCCCAGCCCGTGCCCTCGATGTGGGTTGAAGTCATTAGCGTAAAGGCATCACCCCGAAAAAAAAAGGCCAGGTCCATTAGCCATAGCATGATGAAGTAACATAGAACACACCCGATATATGTATTAGTGTAACTATTATATTGTACAAAATATTTATAAGTACTTATATTATACCGTAAGTAATGTTTTCAACGTTCAAAGGAAAACAGCGAGCTCGTGAGGAAATACACGTGATGGTAATAATTTCTTACATGTGCGGTGTATTGTGCGAGGTTTATACATTTCTATAGGTTTCCATCATACATACATCTTATAGGTATACAATGCATATAAAATACTCTTTAAGAATTTCCTAAGCGTCGAAATGAAATGAATTTCGTTTCACGTGATAATAGAGGTGAACACATATGTATCGGAAACGAATGCGTCGAACGAAGCGGATTTAAGGATTCTGTATGTATTTCTTCGAATGCGGACGATTTAACACGGAGAAATATGAGAAGATTTATGACATTTCATACACTTTGGTCTAAAATTGTTTCGTTTGACTTGTTCGACGTGTTCGACGCACACTTATTCGCGTTCAACTCGAATAAGTGTGCGTTTACCATAAGAAACACCCTAATAAAGTACGTCTTCTCATTCACTGGAAGGAATTAATTAATTATTATTTACAGATGCATCTCGCTAATTTTGTAATTTTACGAAACATGTTCAAGGCAATACGTACATTACGATAACCCTATATTTACGTAATTACTATAACAGGGGTACCAACACCTAATAAAGAAAACTGTTACAGTTGCATGAGCAAGACAGTGCTCTACACGACGTAGAGCGACACTGTATCTTACATTACATTAATAGGCCCCAGGTTCAGATTCCGTTATCATTCTAGTTTAAATATTTAAAATTATTCTTATCATTTATGCCAATGACATAGTAAGGATAGTGCAATGACCTTTCTTGTCTTCATTCATCATAATTAATCTCAACACTAGATTTAATTTATAGGTAATTTAAAAGTAGAAAAAAGTTGCTTGATTTAGATCAAATCAGCTACCTTTTCGTGAGGGTAAATTCAAACTGCTTGGAATTATAATAATTATAGATCAAGTTTTTTTTGTTAATCTGAGAATTTGCGTAGGAAGACAAGGAAGTGGGCCGTTGCTAGTCAATTAAAAAATAGGTAAATTATAGATGTCAACCCAAATGACTATTACGCTGAAATAAGAAATTACGATGTCAAGTACGTTAATAGGTACGTACTTTAAACTTGTTATTTTGCTACAAAGTTAATGTAAATCTAACAAAATAAAATCATTGACCTTTTGTTCCACTAAGTTATTAGGCAATAACGGTAGTGGCTTTATCACATAACAAATTATACCTACGTGTGTGTTGATAAAATAATTTGAAAATATTGTTACACACAGACAGCTTAATGTTATCGAAAAACTAAACGTATTGAATGAATGATATTAGTGTCGGATTTGTTATTACCTACGTTAATACAGATAACAAATGGAAAGCATTGATTAGGTAATATTATGTACACGTGCAAAAAGAATCCACGGCTCCAACCAAGTTTAAAAAAAAAACACGAAAAAAAATCTGAACAAATTTCAAACAGTTCCATATCAATTCGATTTTTAAATAAGCCATAGGTACTTACCATTTACTACGGAATAGAAATCTAGAAGAGATTGAGTTTGGAAGACTAAACTAATACAGATAGCAGCAGACATTAAAAAAAACATTGGCACAACAGTTTTTGCCAGATTTTGGCAGCTAAGATATTAGAACGGCTATTTATTATAACATGCATACATGATTAGTTTAGTAGTGCATTTAATATGAATAATTTAACATTCAAAAGTATTACAATATACCTACTAAGGTAAAGAGTAAACTAATTGGCGTAAATTATTGACTTCAATCAAGTTCAAAGAGAAAATTCACACTGAGGTTAACATTTACTCACAGCCTATAATTAAAATGATATTTCGTCGCAATTAACTCATTAATCAAACTAGAGCAACCCACGATATTTAAAGTTATTCAACAAGTGGCAAACCATGTTTTCATCAGGAATAAACTTTTTGGTAGCTATTCAAATTCAGTACATGGATCATACAGAACAGAAAAACCCTCAAACATAATTTAAAAATGTAAGTAGTACATACCTGTTTGCTTTTCGATTGATAAGAACTAGGTACGCAATAACACGCGTTGTAAAACGTAAAGTTTTCTGCGTTACTCTACTAATTTTAATGATCAAAACTATGTAAAAAGAATAAAACTTGTAGCATGAGAATAATAGTAACAAATATAATAGTTTAAATCGTAAATACTTACCACAAAGATGGGTTCAAAGTAACAAGTTCACGGTCAACAAAACACAAAAACTGCAACTGAACACAACACAAGGAATGGCAACTTTGTAAACACTGGTTTGCACACGCGGTGGAATAACTAAAAAGTTTGAACAAAGGTTTTACACCCCCAGAGCAAATTCTCTTAGTTCAAAACAAAAGAATGTAACTCTCATCGGAAACCTGCCGAGTGAAAGTTTCCGCGATAAATACGATTAGGTTATGTTATTGTTGTGATGTAACGGAAGCGTCGACACAGTACGAACTCCGCGCTATTACTGAACGAACTGAACTGAAGTGAATTGCGAACCGCAAAACAGTTAGCGAGAGAATGGAATGGACGTGACGCACCGCATTCATTCCCCGTATCGAGTTTTTGTCGCTTGTCGGCAGTTACTTTGTTTGTAATACATATTAATTATGTTACACGTGTTTACAAAATAACATAATACTTGCGTATTGCACATTCTAAGTACGTTTTATGAAACTAATAAAATTGATCGCAAATAAAGTAATTAATAGAAAGGGTACTTAGTTATAGTTAGTTTATATATTACTTTGAACATGAAAAATAGGTTTAAATACACTTTTTTCTGTTACGTAAAGTTTCGTACCTCGACCGAACAGTAAAATTGATGCATATTTTTTAGACTCTAGTATTTTTAAAACAGCGGGTAAAGTTCGTCAAACATTTACTTTCAGCCAAACTACAATTACTTTTCATAGTGTGGTACGTAACGATTTTAACTGCTTATTATTGATATAATAACAAATAGCTAGTTTAATTATTGCACGAAAATATTGAAAGATTAAATTTTAGTTAAATTTGATATCATCCAGAGTAAATTCCAATAAGAATTTGAATTTCTTAAAACAGTCTTCTCAAAATTGTCAGTCTGGGTATGTAACTGGTAGTTCAGAGAAGTTATGTCGAAATCCACATAAATAATATGTCTAGGTTTCTATCTGTGAGATATTGGATATATATAATTTATTTTGAGAGGAAATTTGCTTGTATCTTTGGAACTGCGCCATGCTATCGTCAAAAAGTATCATCATTAAAATATTAAACGTATAGCCAAGCTGTGACATAAAATAGTGAACAAGATATAAGTTTTTAATAAATAAAAAAAATATGAATTGCTAGGTTTCACATTTTGTATATAAGACATAGGGATTTAGAAGTTTTAATACGCTATTGCATGTATAAACATGTTGTACACAGCAATGTATAACGCTGATTACGTTATTCAATATAGTTTTTAAAGCTAGTGATGTTTAAAACACTTATAAAAACGAATACATGTTCATTTATTTCTGTGTATATTATTATGTTGGTAAAATTAAAATTGTTCTCAATTACAAAAAATACAATACGTTAAAAAACCGTAATACCGTAAATTTCATTTTATTTATTTGGTCTGGCAATGTTGTTATTATTAATGTCAAACCAATTTGAAACGAGTTTAAATCTCAACTGTTTATTTACGTGAGAAGTTATTGTTTATCTCTGTGAAGTTTTAAACGTTTAAAATGATTAAAACAAAACCTTGGACTGGTGGAACTGACGAAGAATATGAAACTCAACACTTCGGATTCGGGGCACAACGCCTTAAAATATCTGTACGGCAAATGGTCGAACAGAAAATTACGAATGGAGTCAAAGACATGGAGTCCTATTTGCAAGAATCTTTAGATCTTAACGAAACTGACAAAGTGACGTTAACACGGTCTTGTGATAAACTAATTCGGTTGTACTGTGATCGTGCTGGCCCGTCTCTAGAGGCTATTGATGATGAGATAGAGCGAGTGTTAAAAATACCACAGAATGTGTTGTTGCCAGAAGATGAAGTGCAGCTTGAGCAAACGTCAGATTCTGACTTTGAAAAACTCAAGGAAGAGGTCGCTTCTCTTCGGAAGAGAGTGGAGAGAGGAGCTCTCATGGAAGCTTTGCTAACTGCAGAGGAAGAGGAACTTGCTACTGTGGAAAAAGTGTGTGAAACAGCAAAAAAGGACATGGAAGCCATTGATTTACTGTACAAAAATGTTGACAATGGTGAGTGCTTGAAGTCCATACAGAATGAAACGCAGTTCTTGTGTGCAAGTGCCTCATTTATGAAGAAAGAAAATAATATATTTGATGAAGAGTTTTAAATTGTAAACTGTGTTATGATGCTGGACATATAATATGTGCTTGTAATTACTGTTTAAAGAAGTAATTCTATTATAAAATAAAGCAAACGTAAAGTAAGTACAAGTGGTTACACTTTTGCGGTGTTAATCAGTTCTTGTTAAATATCAACAACCATTCATGATGGATTGTTGAATTAACATTATAGTAGCAAATAACCTTACATTACATTACATGCAGAATCATCTATAGAAACTACTTAAACTTGAATAATTATGGGTTTAATGAGTTAGCTTGCCAAACCAAATTTGACTGCTGTGTTGCAAGAGATGTTATACCTTATGCATGGTGTTAATCTTAGGCTACTATCCTTCTGGCATTTAAAAAACATTAGAGCAAGATGGCGTGGTTGCGACAATACATGTAAAACCACAAGTTTTCTTTTTTAATGTCATCATACATGTAGTGTCCGTTGAAATATTAATAAGTAGAGTATATTATATGCAACTTAAAAAGCATTTTAGATGCAGACAAATAAATACATGAAAAATAACTGACAACATATGCCAGATATAATATCAAACATTTTAGGGAATAATGAACCTAGCATGCCATCTGATCGGAGAGTATGTATGTATGGTATGGTATGGCAATTTGTAAAGTTCCCCCCTATCTATAGAGCAGACTATTGATATGTGGGGTACTAGGCTCTAAGTCCAGGTTTTCGCATGTTATAGAGATAACATGCATTTTTACTAGATTTTAGGAAGAATATGCTATTCAATCTAAAAATGGCTAAAATTAGCAAATGCAGTTGCAAATATACATTTGCATATAATCCAATCACTATTTAAAAGAAAATAAAACATCATGAACAGTCATTTTATTTTAATGTAAAAACAGAACTTCTTACATAAAATTCACCTAGAAACAAGTATCATAGATTAACAATACTTATGACATCAATTCTAATATAACACCGATGTTACATTATGATAACTATGTAATTTTATTTTTAATTTTCAAAAACTATACAAAAAATTGATACATTTAATATTTATATTATCTCGAAAATTTATAACTTGGCACATAGAACATGAAATTGTTAATTCTAAAGAGATTCAAAAAGTAAAATTATATTTAATAAAATAAAATTACAGTATATTGTACTAATTTATTTGTATCACATTTATAACTTAAGCTACAATACTGGCACACATACAAATGAAGAGTTTCACTCAGCGTTACATTTCAAAATTAATTTGCAGCCTCTTTGTTGATAATGTACTTCGTAAACGAAATGTAAAAAGATTTGAATACAATACTCAAGGTATATTGATCAAAAATAAAAGGTTAATAAAAATTATCAATATTGATAGCTGGGTTTTTTATTCAGTAAGGAAATGCAATATTTCCTTGTTTTTTTTTTTTATTTTATGGTTCAATTATTATCCATACCATTATCATAGTAGAATACCTCTAAAAGAGGAAGATTTTATAAAATAGTTAACATGTAACTTTATGTTATGTACTTCAAATATTTGAAATATCTTATTAATTTATTGGCTTACAACATTATTTTACAATTGTTTGTTATTTGGTATTAATTTTAACAAATTTCAACCTTTTATTAATGTTTGATTTGCAAAACTATTTAAACAAAGCAAGTCAATAATTTAAGAAACAAATCACAATACTATTAGGATTCACATAGACAAAATCTTTACACTACCAAAGTTACATTCAAGTATAATGAAAAGCACTTTCCCATCAAGATGACTTACTATTTTACACCGAACAGCTTATAAACATCATTGAAAAATATTCTATCAGCACACTGAACACTGTAACAGTTACACCTATAGCCAACTAGCATCAAAAAAATAAATATTAACACTATCCCCTGGTTTCTCAAACGCTGATCAATACAAAAATTTGTTAATCGTCAGTCGAATCTCATGTTAAGCTCTGTGATTGGTTGTAAGTTTAGTGGTCAACTAATCACAGTAGTGTTTAGGTAATTTGACTGCAGATTCAATTGATCATCCTTCCAGAAACCACGAGTTTATCGAATAATCTCTAAAACATGAAGACTATAGAGAAATTAATTCGAAACTGGGATAGACTTTAGATACTATAATATTTTCCATCTCATGCAATAAATCTATAGAATGGTAATAAGCTGCATAAATCTCTATGACATTAATGTTGTCTGTTCATAATTTACCGTAGCATTATTGTTTTAAAGTATTTATTTACTTGGACCAGCCAGTTAGATAACTTTTTTTTAAGTTACTTAGATCATAAAAAATTGAGAAATTTCCAATCTATTTCTAGTCTAGCTGAAAGCTGGTAGGATTAAAGGCAGCAGATGGTTGTGTAGTTGTTGTGAGTGAGTATAAATGTGGCAGCGGACGTCTTCTGCTGTGAACTTCAATAGAATAAGTTGATTGATTAAGTAAAGTAGATCTAGGTTAGTTAAATTATCACAAAGATTTGTGCAGCTTTTCTATTACATATACAACATTTATAATTGATGTAATACTGTTTATCACAGATGTTAAATAAAACAAAACGAGAAACAATCCCTAATGAGTTTATGTACAACACTTTAGAATTTATGCTTTATCTTGACTCATATTTACAACTTGTTTTAAGCCTAAAACTATACAAATGGATTATGATTTACCTAGTTTACAACACATAATTGATAACAAATGTGTAGGATTAAACTTAGTTCTAAATTTATGTTAAATAAATAGAATTTATAATTTTTATTTCAGATAAAACTTATGAAATCATTTATTTTTTTCATTTTTTTATTTCTTATTGTCTGTCCTAACGGTGAACACCCAGTGCTCAACATTTTAAACTACAAATATATTACAAATAAATATTTAAGTTTACAATTTTCATATAATTATTGACTTTGGTAACATTACCACAGAAATAACGTTTTTTAAAAGTATTATATTTAAAATAACACTTTAGAAGTACTATTTAACTAATTTATAGAATACATGTATTAAATAATATTTGGAATGTTGAGGATATTTCTCGAAATTTATTCCTAGTATAAGCATTATGATTTATAAAGTACTAAAATGATGGTTATTGATAGCCTTTACTAACAACATTAATATGTCATGTCGCCCAGTCAAACTAGACAAAATATGTATAAATAGCCTACATTAATTAAAATAGTGCAGACAATTGGTACAGGTCTTGCTTACACAATCACTATTTTAGTATAAAATAAAGTCGCTTTCCGCTTCCGCCTATACCTGTGTATGCTTAGAGCTTTAGAACTACGCAATGGATTTTGACGCTGTTTTTTAATAAATAGAATGTTTAAGAGGACGTTTCATATGTATAATAAATCATTATTGCACCTGTGCAAAGCTGGGTTGGGTCGCTATCAACAAAAAGAAAATAGAACTATCCGTTTACAAGACACTTATACGAAAAATTCGTTCTTTTTGGTTGTGGTAACATTGGTGACTTGGTAATTTCATTTTTTAATATGGTAACTTTAGAACCTGTACCAATAATCAGCAGAGTGTGAATCAACATTGTCTATGGCTACATGATGGCAGACTTTGTACTGAAGATGTATGGTGAACATATCTTTGGTATACATTACATAAATAACTACCTGAGTTGAGTAATGAGTATTTTATAATCAGTATTGAACACTAGCCTTCTATAATACATAGAACAGTTACTAGTTAAACGAAATACTTTTACATGCTGTACTTATCTAAACAACATTAACAATTAAAATCGTGAAATTCGAATACTCGTGTACATAAATGAATGAATTAATAATACGATAATATAATTAATACTTAAATGTTTGTTTAACACTAAAACATGCAACATAATTAAAGTCCTGTCACTGTTTATTGTTTAAACTGATTCCGTAATGCACTTCACTTGACATATCTGTTCCAATATTTGTGTTATTGTTATAATAATTCAAAGGTTATTGTTATTCTTCTGAAATATAGAACTGGGGGCACGGTAGTACTCTTGCCAAGTTTTGGGCAAAGAAGGTACGGTCGTATCATCCATTACTTGAGAATAATTTTAACGCAACCTCGTGCTATATTATAGCTTGTAAATCCGTGGGTATAAATAACTTGATTTCGTCCTATCTTGTCGCTTACATGAGGTGACCAGCAGGTTAGTTGAGTCCACCCGTGACCACGTTCAGTGCAACTCGGCCAAAACGTCGGGAGAAAAGAAACATCGAATTATATCGCGAATTTGACCACTTTGTCTAAAATCACTGTTAATTCAATGCAAAATTAACTTTATTCACTTTACTATAAGGTTTATTTACTAAAACACAAATATTCGAGCAGGTACGACGTTTCGAAGTAGCCAGCGATGTGTCAGACGTATGCGGGCGGTCGTTCGTCCACGGCAGTGACTAGGCGGCGGCAGGCGGGCCCCGGCCACAGCCAGCCGCCCTCGCTCAGCGCCACCAGTCACACCGGCCCGCCCCACTCCGTACTGTCCTGGAATGCGTACTACGATACAAACGGTTATGTTTGTACGACAATACAACACATTTAACTAGGTCTAGGTGATTTGGGTGTGTTTTGTAGGATATTTTTATAATTGTCGTGAGGATGATTCATACTTAAAAGGCGAGTCGAACTGCGTGACTCTGCCTTCGCGTCAGCTCATGATTTAGGACTCCGGTTGGGTCCGGAACTAGTCGAGCTATCCCGATAAATACTCAGGCGTATTTATCGGGATAGCTCGACTAGTTCCGTAAACCGTTATATCGTTTAAGTGTGTTTTGTAAAAGTAACTTTGGAATTATTAAACACAACAAAACATGTTTTTTGTGTGTGCTGTTTTTTCTGAGGCAACATGCTATTTAATGACAAATGGTTATATTTTATGGACTGTTCTTCTTCTCAGACTTCTCAGACTGTGGGGAATAGAATTCTATGCAATTCAATAAATAACAGGGAGATTGGACAAGCGAACCTCGTAAGGATATTTTTTTCATATTTCAGGTGTTCTATAATATGTAGTGTGGATGTTGGTACATTGTGATTAAGCTTTGTCAGCCGCATTTCAGTGAGCAAAAGAGTAAATGTTATTCAAGTACATGAGAAACAAATTATACTTTAAGTTACCTACGGTTATAACCTGTTATCTTCTCACAAGATTACAATAATCAATAATAGAGAAAACATGATATACAAAATGATCTTCAATTAAGTGTAGTTAGTTACCTGTGAAATGTTAACAGTCTTGGGGTGTATAGGGCTTTGCGGCGCGGCCATATTAGCGTTGGTAGTGAAGTACCCGCCGGGCCGCGGCCGCAGGTGACGATTGTGCATCTCCATCTGCACTATCTTCATGAACTCAATCTGGGCAGCTAGTTTCTGAACTTCCTCCTGTAATTTTAACAATGAAATAAGTAAATTATGTTTGAAAATATGTAAAGAAAACTTAACCTTTTGCACGCCAATGACAACTATAGTTGCTCAACGATCTCGTGCCTGAGACGCCACGACAACTAAAGTTGTCTCAACTTCGTATTTTTATAACACTATTTTTACGTACTAAACACCCTGTACTGAGTGTTAATGGACTTTCAAAATGTTCTTAAAAGATAAACATAACTTTTAGAATACATTTTGTGTTAAAAAAATTATGTAGTAACGTAACAATTAGTGTCTGAAATAAGCATACAATTCTATCTATTTATTGCTTGGCGTCGGGAGCATGGTTCTTCGTTATTAGCGTGGCGTTCAAAAGGTTAAGAAGGTAGTTTCGTTTAGGCGCGGCTGGTGGCATTGAATTGAGACAGTTCATCCGGTACTTATTTCTTAGAACTGTATACCACTTTGAGTAGCCTTTCACACGGTAAGTAGCGTTTAGAAAATTACGTCGGTTGATGACTGCAATCTTAAGTACCTAACACATGTGCTTCTTCTAATTAAGTTGTTTAGCTGTATTTATCTCGCAATGGAAAATAGGACGTTTGAGATTTGTAAGGTGGCTAATAATAAACATTAAATGAAATTCGATATTTCTTTTCTCCCGACGTGGAATTACATCGCGAATAAGACCCGTTTGTTGCCTAAAATATATGTAAAGTCGCAAAACTTTAAAAACAAGCATTAGGTGTGTTCATGAGTTGGGTAAAACAGCTTTATTTTCACAACGGTACACATACATTTTTAAAACTACTTTTTTCTGGCTATTATACTAATACTATTATACATATAAGACCAAAAAAAATGTTGCCAAGTTCAGCAACTATACTGTATATTTCATACCTTGAGCTCTTCGTTCTCCTGGTAGAGATCGGGCGGTTCATCGGGCACAAGGCCGATGCCGTTGAGCGAAGACGAGGCTGGCACACCGCGGGCGCGAGCGCGACTGTCCCACGTGTCGCCTGTACCACGCACCACGCGTAATACCTGCGTATAATACAACTACGTTAGTTTCCTGTTGGCTTTGAAGCTTGTGATAGCCTAGTGGTAAGACCGTAGGACTGCCAAGTCGAAGGTCTTCGATCCCCACTGCCCGCACCGAGTTTTCGAATGTTGTGTGCGTTTTAGAAATAAATATCACAGTTTCCGTGTTTCGGAAGGCATGAAAAATGTGCACTGCGCCTGATGTCTCTCCGGTCGTGTCGGATTGCCGTCCCATCAGGCTATGAGAGTAAAGGAATAGAGAGTGCACCTGTGTTTGCGCACACGCTTGTGCACTATATTATGTCACGCGTAGCTGGTTGGTGACATAGCTAACACTGGCCGCCGTGGCCGAAATCGGTCCAAATTTCATGAGTTATAATAGGAATGGGATGAAATAAAATTTAGATAAAACTCGCACCCCAAACTATTAAAGTCTCATAATGAAATTGTGTTTGCTTACATACCTTAGGTAAAAATACTAGTAGGACTGTGGTTGATGTTGATAATTGTGTTCTTATAAATCCAAGGAGGTATTTTATGTCTGGCCCAGCCCGAGGCAGTATGAGTAAGCTGTGGATACGAAAATGAATTAATTAACATCCTTCCTTATTGACTTGGCTGGTATAAAACATATTTTTTTTTATGTCTTTCGAAAACAGACTTTAAACTTATTAGTCCAAAGTTCATAAATCTTTGACAAAGTAGAAAATGCTTGTTTGTTCGCGAGGTAAATTTAAACAATTAACAACTTTATGCACATTCCTTAGAGTCCATTTCCAAATGGCTAGGCTGTCACTTAAAAATGTACTTACTGGAAAGCTATCATTAGGGAGTTGACAGTGAAGATGTTGTAAATAGCTATGGAGATGAGCCGAGCTTCATTATACAGGCTCTCTGCATGTCGAACGCGATAACACACGCGGACTCCCCACAGTAAGAAAAGGATTTCACCTGAAATTCAATTGTTTTGTTTTTTTACTTATAGGCTTATTATGCATGTTATGTTATGGTATAAGAAATTGTCTTACCTATAGCTAAACTATGATCCCACCAGTTATATGTGCACTGTTTAAACTTTAGTCCTTTGTTGTCTGTTATCTGTAACAAGTAACCAAGAATTATAAAAATAGATTATAATTGCAGGTAGTTTGTTGCTTGGACTTGGCTTCACAAACTTCCTAATACAATAACAGTTACATCAAAACATATTCAGCAAAGTTTTTTTTTCCTAGCCGATTGGGTCCCACGGCTGAGCAAAGGCCTTCCCTTAAATTCGTGCACGTTTTTGTTCCAATTACTATTATCTTATGTATAAAATTCCCGTGTCACAATGTTAGTTACCGTACTCCTCCGAAATGGCTGGATAAATTCTCTTGAAATTTTGTATATCATGCATTCAGTAGGTCTGGGAATCGGCCAACATCTATTTATCATTCCATTTTTTTTTTGTTTTTGCGAACAAAGTCGCGGGCTACAGCTAGTATTAAAAAAAAAGAAACAAATACTTACAACTTCAGCATCTGGTGGTGCGGATAGTGTCCAAGTTCCAAGGTACACAAGCATGATAAGCAGTATTGGAGCCATCCACTGCAGCAACTGTTTGTCAGTCAGCTTCAGTTTGTGGGCAGATTTCACGCGGTAAGTCAGGGATACTCTATAGATAATACAATTAAAATTAAAGTGTGAGAGTCATCAGTAATTAAAGTGAAGCTTCTAATGTTTTTAAACTTTCGCGACTTGTACACATGTTTTAGACGATAAACGGGACTTATTCGTGTCCACTGCACATAGTCCACCCGTGACCACGGTCGGTGCAACTCGACCGAAACGTCGGGAGAAAAGAAATATCGAATTATATCGCGAATAAGTCCCGTTCGTCAGTTTCTTCTATATTGTGCTATTGTCTCTTGTTTGGTATGCCAGCTCTCAATTTTTTAAGAGTATGTTTAAGATTATAAATTAAATTAAAACAAGGAATTGCATTTTAGAAAAAAAATTGTCTTCCTTTAATAATTAAACAATTACTATCAGTACTTGATATAATTTAGATGTCTAACGTATGTAATATGTATGCACAATTTTTTTTTGCATGGCTTTCACATAATGCTATCTAGTCCCAAATTAAGCAGAGCTTGTAATATGAATACTAGACAACTGATAAACATACTTTTATACATCTAAATACATACATATGATAGATAAATAACACCCAGATACAGAACAAATGATCATACTCAACACACAAACATTTGTCCTGGGTTGAATCAAACCCACAACTTCTGGTAGGAATAGTTTTTAGGGCCACTAACCACTAGACCAACAGGCCAGTCGATAATAAAAATAACATTAAAAAAATTACCTCCATGTCTTCATCAAGAGTGCAGTATATGTGATACAGAATCCCATGTGTCGAGTCCACTTTGTAGCAATACAGGAATATCTATCAAGTACCGGGAATATAGCTGCCATCTGTGAAGATTAAGGATAAAATTAAGCATTAGTATATTATTATTTCAAATTAGCCTTAGCACAAATATCGGTTATAGTTGTAGAATCATTACCCCTCTCTCAGGCAGTTGGTTATAAAGTAGCCTGTGTGAAAGAGTAACAAACATCCATAATCACAAGCATTCACATTTATAACATAAGAAGGATTCAAATTTGAGCATTATTTAGACACAATCATACTCTTATCATCTATTTTACCTATATGCAAAGGTTTGTATGAACAGTATTAAAATATAAAATGAATGAAAATATAAAAATCTTTGATTTTATCTGATTTTCAATTATTTTTTCCTATGGCAATAGAGAACTTACTTCCATATACATAATAGCACATCCAAGGAGAGTGATGGAGAGGAACACAGGGCTGGCAACACGGAACACCTTGACTCTGCGATGGTGTCGGGTGTAGATAGTTAGACAAACCGTCAGCCCTGCACAGGTCACCGATATCACCAGCAAAGATATCCTGTAAATACAAAATGGTTTTGTTTTTAATTTATGTACACATTAGAAATTAAATAGGGTACAACATTATATTAGTTGAGTACAAAGGTAAATCAGTTTTAATTATTATTTTCAATGGTACAAAAGTAAATATTAGTTTAAATTGTTGAAAATATAAATTAAAACTAATATTTACTAAGGCAATTTTGATTTTTAGTAAGTATTGGTAGTTTGGTTTATAGTATGCTTGGTTGGTTATTATAGAGCCAATTTTTACAGAGCGAAAATATAAGCTTTAAATAAGAATATGAAGGGTCATAAGGCGACATTATTTTTAAATATTGTATTTATAGTTTACCAAATGAATTTGAATATAGAAACATGTTTTGTTTTTTATGTTCGGGCATAACGATCGAATATCGAAAACGCTTGGATAAATATTGACGTGAAAAAGGCGGGAACATTCTTTTAAGGGTTTCGTAACCCAATGACAAAGAACTAAACCCTTATAGATTCTTCATGTCTCTGTCCGTCTGTATGTCAAAGCCACTTTTTTGTAACTTACCGGAATGGCCAGTTGTAAGTTGCGAGGCAAGGCTCTGGACCCCGACATGACTCGCAGCCTGGCTGACATTTCAAGCACTCGTAAGGTTCGCTCCAGTTTTCCAGATCGTTTTCCTCGTATTCTTGGTATGCAACTAACAATAAGACAGTAACTTTAATAAAACTTTGTTATAACGATATCAGACTTAAAATTAGTCATTGTTATCTTTTTTGGCATATATTTAAAACAATTTTAATTAAAATGGACTAATTTACACAATCAAAAATATAGAATTACCTAATAGAATCACTGCTCTTTCTCTTAATTAAATATCTAATGGTGCATGTTTTTGTTTCATTTAAAATAAGTACAAACAATGGTTGATCAGAATATTCAGAATGATCACTGTCAGTGCCAAAAGCAGCTGATCGAGAGGCACAGATTAAACATAGATTGACATTAGTGGGTTTAAAATTCCGAATTTATAGAAGTTTATATTAACTCACTATAAAATATTATTATATCAACTATTACTATTTGTAAATAATTCTAATAAATCATCTTTATTTTAAAACACAACCAGCCAACCACTCATGCATGGCATTGCATCCACGTCTGCAAGCTATACCTACGTTCAAATAATGTCACAACGAACAGAAAATACAACACAATTATTCATCATTTTGCTACGCTGTACAAAGTACAGATGCTTTTGTTGCCGATACTAAAACTTTACATTTCTCACCTTCAACGAGAGATCCGTTGTATCCCTCAGGATGATGTATTGAATAGTAGCCGGGCCGACATCGACAGATATATGATCCCCGCGCCCAACCTGAGTGACGTACACTCATCTCTCTGTTGGGCTTATATTCACACTAGAAAAATAAAGAAAATAGGCTTACACCATAACATAATTGAATTGAATAATAAATAGGACCTAATGTTTAGTAACCATGTATATTATTTTATATGTAATAGGCAAGTAAGCATGAAAAGAACGAACTGAATTGAACACTATATGCGTTTTCGCAATGAGAATAGGTCTTATTTACAACAAGGTCTTCTCTTTTATCTTTATTTATTCTTGGCCAGGCATACAATTTGGAAGTCCATCCACGACTTAAGAAAACTTACGTAAGTAGTTTCGTTAGGGCATTTGTGTGTTCCGTGAAACGAATAAATTTGGTTGTCATTTTCGTCTTCAGTATCAGCCTCGCACTGGTTTATTTCCAAGCTAGATATGTCTATGTCGAGCGAGACGATACCCTTTAGTCTGAAACGGAAAAAAATAATATTAAAAAGGAAATATGTAGAATAAAACAAGTTTGAAAAGCTTCTACCAGTGGGTATTGTATCTGCAATCGCATTTTCTGCAGGCCAGGCTTATATTCTTTGCGATACCGCAAAATATTTTCATAAAAATGTCCAATTGTCGAGAACTAGGTGTACGCGGAGCGAGCTAAATAAAATTCAAAATAATACATCTACGCTTAAGCTCTACGTTACGTTAAAGCGAAATGAAAATCTGTATAATGGTGGCCATGAATTGCCTTAAAGAGGATTATATAGGATCATAATATTTTAAACACTTCGAAACTGCTGAATTAGGGTTCACGGCGATTGGACAGTTAAATAAATAATGGTTTTATGGTTTCATTATTTTTAAATGCTGCGTAATTATTGCAATTTAAACTGTTTAAAAGAATTGGGTAATATTCCTTTAATTTGAACATGAAATACCTCATTATTTTTTATCGTGCTCGAAGCCAACAAACGTATTATTAGTTAATTTAGCTAGTTAGAAAATCTATAAGCCATTTTATGAAACTTACCCACGGATGGTAGAAACTGGTACAGTATAAGACAGAAGCCATCGTTTGGCTTCGCAGCTGTAGTACGGATACGTCCACCAGCCTTCCATCGTGGCTCCCGGTGGTGACGGCATGAACTTTGGAGAACGTAGCGTTTCTATCCCATGTGCTGATACATACCTGAAGTATTGTAATGAGATTGGATTGAATATCAAAGCCCTTGAATGTACATTCGAGGCTATATAACCTGCATTTTTGTTAAAGTATGCTTGAAAATATTGTATACTTTGACGTAGTCGATTAAAAAGCTGACACCCCAAATTAACACATGGGTGTGTTAATCCAGGGTGTCAGCTAACTCCATGAAAGAGTAACAAATATCCATTCATACTCACAAAATTTCTCGTTTATAATATTGGTAGGATAATATCGGATTTTCAAATGGTAAAGGAGGTAGGTTAACCGACCCTTTTCTATCTTTCAAAAGTTCATAACTAAGTTCCGGTCCGGAAATCGTAGTCATCGATTATTCCAGTATAGGTACACGCAGGTGTAAAATAGTGAGCATCTATTATATTTATCCCTTACCACGGATATTCAGGATCTGGTGGTTTTTCAAGCTGCGGAGACACGACAGCCACAGGATCCGCGGTGCCATATCTCTCCCAAGCTACGGCGCTGTTCACGACACCGTCTGATCTCAGGGCCAGCGCTCTCGAACCCACTGCACGTTCTGCAGGGCTGGCCCCTAACACCAGGCCTTGGGAGACTGCCATCAGGACTTCTGTTACGAGAAAATACATTATTAACTGTCTCTAGGGATTTTGCCGATACCCCGGAATCTTGACGTAATCAACTACAAGTTTACAACTGGTGGCTCTTTGAGGATAGCAATCGTTGCAGAATTAACTTAAGTTTGCTTTTATTTATTTCAGAGCATAGGGAATTTCTCAGCAACATGCACTGTCATTAATTAGTTTTGCCGTCTGTAATTTTGTTTAAGCCTTTGAAAATAAAGCGGTTTGAATAATTCGCTACTTTTTGTCCAATAAAGTAATGAGGTGACATAATACGAAGGCCCAAATATTCCATAAAAAGGACAAAATGTGATATTTTTAGGTCAACAAAAGGTAAGATTTTTCTACGTCTTATTATTAAAACTTGGGTCTCCTTATATCTCAATCTTTTTATATACATTTTAGTTTTGTTCGCAAATATCTGTCGCAACGAACTAATATTTATAGAGATTTCTGTGGACGTCTGTAAATCAATACTGTTTCGCTCAGTACACGTTAACCCCGATCCCGACAGCTGACAAATATTTGTTTCGGATGGAGATCCAATTCTGAATGGATATCGACGCAGTATCGAAGGTATTGTGTATCCCACGCTACTGGTAACAATGAGTTACGATGGTCAATACACCTATAACATAAAAGCGTTCAATTGCAAGGGGCTTAACACCGCTTTAAGTTTCAGTTGCAGCTGTGAAAGAGACTCCGCTCGGTGTTGTGTAATAGACCATCTCGCTTCTATAACCGCCACAGACTATAAGAGGGGGGTAGGCCAATAGGTCCTACTAGCCTGGCAAGAGTTTCTTTGACTTTTCTCTTCGGGTCATAACACTTGAACTTCGATATTGACAGCGGCATTATTAGCGCCTTCCAGCCATCTGAAGTGTACTTGTAACCTCACTTTGGGCATCCCAACAAGTGTTGTCTGCCCAGGACGACATTGACAAATGAATATACGAATTTATACGATGTTTTCAGCTGTCTGTGTGTATTCCAAATGGTATCGGCTACATAAGCTGATTAGCTGATATGACAACTAAACAAAAGAGTACAATAAAGAGTATTTTATTCTATTCTAAATACGATTAAACGAAAATCCATTTTCGCGACACACCTAGTATCTAAACTCTTTCTTTATTTTAGAACTTCTTTTATTTTTTGATAGGTCTGAAATGCTTTACGCAATATGTTTACGTCTCCTTCCCTCCTTATCCTAGATCAAGTATGGTTGACAGCTGTTCCATACCTGCAGTCTCCAGTCCGAGCTGATGAAGGAGGTTAGCGGCGAGGTCTGCTCTGGCCCTGGCCGTGTCCCAGCGAGCTGCATGCAGGGGAGCCCGCAGCCGGCCATACCGATGCGTGACGCATAACGCGCCTGTCGCACCGGTGGCCACTGCGTGCACTAGACGGAGGGATGATTCCACTTCTTCCTGCGATACAAAAACCAAATTGCTTAATTAGTTAATTAGCTTACTTAATATTTGTACACCAGAAATGAAAATATACGTGAAACAATGTTCTAATGTAAGATCTCAGTGTACCGTATACTTAGAAATTAATATATAAAGAAAAACAATCTTAAACAAAAATCAGTCAGGTTACAATGGGTTTTTTTATTGTAGGAGTTTGCCGTTATAAAAGATGAGGTTGCTTGCAGTGTAGTGCGTCATTTCGCTTTCAATGTATCAATTGTCCAGGACTAACAGACAAGTTACATTTATTTGATGGAGAAAGCTAACGAATCGCTTAAATGTATTTATTAAAGTTGCGTGTGATGTCTCTCCGATATATTTAAATTCTATTCTATGATGATATAACATTGCCTAAGTCATCTGCTATAATAGCTCTAAGTCCAAGCTCTGGAATCGAATTTGGTTAGAATACAGAAGTATATATTAGCTATCTATGTGGCGTATTGAAATATCTGGGAAGATATGTAAATCATGTTTCGAGAAATGACGAGTTCGTATTGATTATTCAAATTTGTTCTTGTAAAAGTTTTGTAACAAAAATTAGGACGGATTATTGGGTTATCTTACGGAAGCTTTGATTAAAGGCACTTTGAAAGTACCTTAATACTTTAGAAGTATCTTATACTCAAAATAAAATGTCAAAAAATTATAATTCATAAAAAAATGTCAGGGTAAATTTAATTAACATGAAGATTGTAAAACCTAAAATATGGCAATTACACTAAAAACTAGATGTTGCCCGAGACTTTGCCCGCACAAACACCTTATAGTTACAAAAACATTACTCGGGAATATTCAGTTAAAAAGAAGCATATATGTTAATCCAGGGTGTCAGCAAAATCCAGACCAATGCTGGATTAATTTCATCAAAATTAATCCAGCTGTTTGAGCGTGAAAGAAATAATAAACATCCAATTACTCAAAATTTTCGAGATTTTGCCATTAGTGGAATACAATATGATGAGTCCATTTCAGGTATTTTTTGTTTGCAACGTCACTTGTCCCCTAGTAACCATTATCACAAACAAACTTTCAGCTTAATGTAGTTTATATACAAAAGCCATTAAGAAATAGGGTAGCAAAGAGAACCATTTAAAGTTTCATTCAAAGGTCGCAAGTATAGCATAATGAAAAGTAACAGCTCTACGTCTTGAAAAATAAGCTGAACACCATTCTGTTTCTGCATAACTGTGTTTCAAATAAAAGCTTTTAAAATATAATGAAAGATATTAGACAGCAAATTTCCAACTGCAGAAGAAAAAAGACAAAAAATTTGACGATCTCTTAATGCTTTACAATTACTAGAAGCTTGTCTTTTAATAATAATTATATTTACACACACACACACGCATTTTCTCTCTCTCCCTTTCTCACAACAGACACATATACCCACACTCACACATATACGTCACATTTTAGACGAAAAGCGCACGACGCAAACTCATTTACGAAATTGAATTTAACTTGTTGAATGTTTTTGTGCTAAGCGCCTGTTTTAATAACACACAGAGGTTGAGTATGAATGTCGTCGCGTCAACAACCACGCTACCATTTGCAACAGCGGGACTTCTAATTAAGGTTAGAAATGTGACAAAGCTTGTTTAATTTATAAGCATTGTAATAACAACATAACGCATGATGCTCGTATGTTTTTTGACTGTCTGTAGCATTAGGATGCGATGTTTTGTACTCACAATGGAATTCCGATTGTAAGTCAAAATTTGTTGTTCTTTTCGGTTAGGTAAAAGCCTTTTGACTAATAACGTACTTTTTGTTATTGTGTCCCTTTCCATTCCGTATCGAATTTGGCTTAAAATTACTTTACATTTGGGTAAGGTCAACAAGAATATCGATGTACTCATCGTGGTCTACACTGTGTAGGTACGGACCGGGGTCGTTTCGGATAATCGGACATAGACTGATATTAAAGAAAAATAACTGTCATTGCTTCCAACCATAACAGTTGAAATATATCTGAACTCAAGTGAGTTCCACCTTGATACAACAAAACAAAACACAAATTACGTACTTGGTTTTATTTTTTTTATGTTACGATTCAGATGTTTGACGATTTGATCGGTATTCTATTGTATTTTCTTACATTCTAGTCCCATACTTCAAATATACTATACTCATAGAAAGGTGAGCTCACTAATCAACAATTATTTTCCGTTCATTAAATAGAGTATTACTAATCAATCGAAGAGCTTTATCGTCATCCACATATAATGAACTTGATTAGACGATGACCCGATTAGCGGAGCTACGGCGTGACCTAATAAACTTTATAACTCTTAGCTATTGATAGAGATCGGATAAGAAACTTAGTTGATGTTAATCCGTAAACAATTAAACTCTATGAAGAAAGGGGAGGTGGAAAACAAGAAGGGCCAAGGTAGCGTAACAGATTAAGGAGTTAAGAAGTGACATCTTGTAACAGAGGGTCCACTTCTTGAGCCGTGTAATGCGCTTTCTCGTTTCTAAAAGCACAGCAGTCTTACTTAAAGTGCTTTGTAGGATACAGTCACAGTTTAAGTCTTAGTTAAATGATTTCTAAAATTGTGAAATTTTCTTGCAAATTAAACATTTTGTGTTTGACTTACACAACATCAAAATTCTATAATAGCTTCAGAAATTGCGCATAAGAAATCTGCAATTGTTTGGTTGAGTGAAAATGTTTTCACTCGTGACTCCATTTGTCTTCTCTATAAGTATAAACTCTTCTATAAGTGCCAAAACAAATGTAATATGTAACAGAATAGAATAATCTTTAATTGTAGGAATATGGTACAGGAAAGTTGTTAGAAGTTAGAGGCTATCAACTCTTTGAATCTGTCTTCTTTCGCGAGATAATTCAGATACTCTAGTGATGCTTGTCCATTATCGGATTTTACGGTGGTAATATGTTGCATAAACTTTCAGAAAATACTCCCTCCAACATTTTATGGGTGTTTACCTGTAAAGATGGTTCTGTAAATGAATCAAATAATCAATAAATAACAACTTTAGGTAAGTATCTAGGTACGATACTTTCCGTATAATCTAAAAGTCGAATTTTAGCTTCAAAAGAACTATTATTTTGTTTCAGAAATTATGCGATCTGTGAACATTTTGTATTTTTCCAGCATAATAAAGTAAAAACTATTTATTACCTACGAGAAGAAGCTTCATAAATGTACTTTTGTTTGTAATTCCTTAACAATTTCTACGTTGCTTTTTATAAAGGGCTCGTGTATAGCTAATTAGGTCTGGGAAGGTAAGTGTTTGTTCAAATACAGACAGGTTTGCTCCTAACGAGTTTCAAATGAGCCAAGAGTCTTCACATTGCTTGTACTAAGGATTCTTACAACAGTCTGTTGCCATGAAGGAAACGAGACGGCTCAGTAACTTGTCAGTAGCGCCATCTCGTTTTCACAAAGCAATACTCCTGATCCAAGAGTCTAGTACTGGGAAAGAATGATTAATTTTCACGTAACACACGTTTCTACCGATTCTTGTGAAATAGGATATTATACATATTGTTGTTTTGGGAACGGTTTATACAAATATGTTTTACGTTTCGGTTATTATTGTGTATTTACTCACATTGTTCGTTATGAATCTTTAATCATGTTTATTAGAAATATGCATAATGTATGAGTTGGTTTTTATCCATTTATCACAGCGCAATCGTACTTGGGTAGTCCTTCATTGCTATTTATTCATTTTTTTTTCATATAGTATACAGTGGATTCCCGGTTATCCGGCCCCTGTTTAAGCCTGTGCCCAATTTAATCCGACACGCCTACCGCTGACGAAACTTTGGCACATCTTTACTAATGTAGGTATTGGATGATTGGACAGGTTGCAACTTGTACGCGCCTCTATGTAATGTATGCTGTAATGTAATATGTCGGACTACACTACTACGTAATTGTAGTAGTGTAGTCCGACCGTTTTACTGGATTTACTTTTTCCGAAATAAACAAAACTTGTTTGAAAACACCCGTTACTGTTCTAATTGTGATTTCCGAGCTTTTATTCGTTCTAAATTGTATTTATTGACTTTAAAAAAACTCGTGATAAATTTCTCAGTATAAGGTAAAATATGTCCTTCCAAGTTTTCAGAACCGTAAAGAGTTTTCAGTAAAATTGCAGGTATTTTATCGCAATCTGGTGGACAATGAAAGGAAATTGGCAAGACTTATTGTTAAGATTGCCGGCAACAGGTCTGGCAGTCTGGCAATAAGATAGCTATTGTTTGGCAACTAGCTTAAGTAACATAAAGTGGAAAATATAGTTCCCGATAATAAAGTATGAACATGTGATTTTTGAGTGATTGATAGATTGGAAAGGTCGGAATAGGAAAATGAATAAGTAACGGTTATAAATGGTTTCATAAGACCACAAAAATACTTTGACGGGTTTTGGACAACGTGTTAAAAGGGGTTCGGTTTTTTTAACACTGCTTCTGTTATCAAACTTCTGTCCAAACGTGTATATATCTTTTTACAAAAAAATACTATAAAAAATTGGCTAACTAACGAGTTAAATGCCAGGGCGCGGTATTGAAATTGCAATCGGGCTCTGTTTCAGCAAGTTTGTTTGGCTCTGTTTTTCAAAACCAACCATGAACATTTCCGTAATACGTTGTCGTGCTTCAACTTAATTAAAAACTATTTGTAAATAGGCTGTGGTATCGCGTGTAACCATCATGGCCACTATTGATTCAAGAAGTCTTACTTTAAATTGATGGGAAGAGCGTAAACGGTCTACGAGCGTCTGGTGCTCTAAGAGTTAGAGTTAGTTAGTTGCCTTTTTTAACAGACTTCAAAAAAGGTCGAGATTTCTCAATTCCATACCCTTTTTATGATTTTTTGTGAATAACTTCGATATTTTTGAAGCTATTTTGATGATTCTTTTTTGTTAAAAAAGAGATAATTTAATAGTAGGCCCATGATAAGAAAAGTAGAATTTATGATGATGCACGATGGGTCGAATTGAGAAACCTCCTTTTTCAAAATTTATCAAAAATTTTCATGAAATAAAATTAAACTTAATTTAACATATACTATGCTGTGCCCTACAGGGTCCACACTTTGATCAATAAACTTTATATGTTCATAACTATTTTAATCTAACACCTGTACAACAATGTGAAATACAATAAATGAGTATTAATGTTTAATTTAAGCAGATAACATAAAATTAAGACAACCATATAATTATTTGAAGCATCCTACATATTATTTGGCTCATAATTGACTCGACAGGCATGGACAGCCCATGGCATATCGTCCGATGCCTATAGCTGAGTATACACGTATTATAGGTAATGCTCTATTAAGTGGCATCTAATTAAGATACCAATTTCACTCCAACATGATTATCTAAGAGGAAATTGGAGTAATTATTAGCCGAAGCATTTTCCTTGAATTAAGATTATCTAATATTGATAAGACATCTAATTTTGTTAAATGATTTTTCATTTACCTGCGTCTTTTGCGTTTTAGTTCCGTAGGCGCTTTTTACTAAAAGGCGACTAGCTTTAGAATTAGAATTTTGAATAGTGATTAAATAAAAGCTATTACATTAGGTTTAGTTAATTATGTTTCATTATTTATAGTATTTTTAAGTTGTGTTGTAGTATAGTATTGTGTATATTTATGCCTGAAGTAAATGGATAAATAACAAAAATGCCTTCTTTTAATAACTAAACTATTCTGAAGCCTTAATTTAATTACAAGCTCTGTTGTCTGATGCTTTGTGCGGTAACAGCGTGATCAATTCTTGACTTGTCTATAGCAAGAAGTATATTTATGACCAGAAGGCTTATTTCCACCTTTTAAAAATATTACATGGAGATGGCTAAGAGAGACAGCGTTTTACACGGTGTAGTAAGCTATTACGTTTCCACATAGAAAAGAAGACAGAAGAGACGATAGTGGTCTCATTTTAAGACGAGGTTGTCCGTTCATTATGTAGTTTGTTACATCTAACCGTAACGAAATAAATAACTTTTTTTTTTTTAATAAACGACTGCCGCACTAAGGTTTTTAATCCTTGTATCGCTAGGGGTTTTACATTTACAGAGACACCCAGACTCAGAACAAGCCTTTGTGGATCAAAGTAGCGCAATTCTTGTCCTAAGCGGAGATCGAACCCGTGATACGTCGCGTACAGTGGTAATTGACTTGGTGACCTATACCACTCGGCTATCCGTGCAGTGTTACCTATTGGTACTTGGTACTGTTACAATTTAGTCCAAATTGTTTTGAAATATGAGGAAAGAACCCAAAAATGACTGGCTGAAACATTAGGCAAATTTTACCTTTTTTAAATTAATAATTAATTATTCATGAGATCGCCGGTCAGCGGTTTCGCTCGCATTGAGTTTCAAGTTTTTCTAGGAATCATTTTTAAAAGAAAATATACAATAAGAATGATTATTTTTTCGATTGAAAGGTTTTGATGAATGTTTGAAGATATTACTGCTAAGGTAATTTACATGACTGAATGGATTTATAATTAGTCAGTAGTAACGTTAATTCTATCACGAAAATTATGTTCCTTTGGGCCTGGACTAAAACCTCTTTTTCCAACAAAAAAAATGCTTTAACCCTTTCCAACTAAAAACACAGTTCTGTGAATTTAATGTCAGTATATAACTTGTTTTTTAGTAACAGAGCATGTAATAAAAAACAACCCTTTTATGCCTATTTTAATACACGCACCCTCAGGCGCTTTGTATCAAGGGAGATACAGTAAAGCATAAATGGTAGGGTATATAAACTGCTATGATTCTTATACTGTTTCAGACTGAAGTTAACTATTATTTACGTATTAGTGTAGACTGGCACCGAGCTTATACAAATAATGTACAATCTGATAAATAAATATTTTTTAATTAAAAAAAAAACCGCCCTCAAAAAAACAACAATAAAAAACGGGAACTAAAAAGCAAAAAAAAATAAACAATTACTTTCATACATAACACGCTAACCCTACCTATATTTATAATCTATTCTAACCTACGATTAATCAATAATAAAATTTACAACTTTTTTGCAGTCGGTGCCAAGCGCCAACATAATTAATTTCCAATCAGAACATGATTCCTTATCATATGCCGGAATTCTACAGAGTTTTAGTTTTGTTTCGATAGATGGCGTTGTTCATTTAGACACTATTCCTGAATCGCGCTATGGTTTCGTTACCAACATTTCTACAAGTAAGGTGGCTACACAACTATGCATTACGTTCACGTGACTCGGAATCTCTTGGTTATTCGTCGAACTCGTTGTATTGATGCGTTGTGTGATTTATGTTTTCTTTCGTTAAGTCATTGAGTAATTGATTTGTAAAGTAGAGGTGTATTACACTGTTATCATTAGTGCTACACTTACTTTGTATTTGTGTCTAATTATAAAGTAAATAAATAGTAATTTAAATATTTTAGTTGTTTTCTCATTTTATTTATTAATAAAATCTAGAAGCTGTGGAATTAGTTTTTTTCTTCTTTTAGTCCTAGTCTGTAAGTGTTTAGTAATTTTTTGGCCATTGCTTGGCACCGACTGCAAAAAAGTTGTAAATTTTATTATTGGTTAATCGTAGGTTAGAATAGATTATAAATATAGGTAGGTTAGCGTGTTATGTATGAAAGTAATTGTTTATTTTTTTTTGCTTTTTAGTTCCCGTTTTTTATTGTTGTTTTTTTGAGGGCGGTTTTTTTTTAATTAAAAAATATTTAATTTTTTATTTTTAGTGGTGTAAATATATAAAATAGGATATAGCAGCTGGTAGGTACAAGATGGGGAGGCCTTCCTTGCATGCATCTCGTATGAGAAAGCGTCGGGCAGAGGAGTCTGAAAATGACAGATGAACGCCTAAAGCGCAACAGAGAAAGGAATAGAGCACAGCGTCTTAGAGAATCTTCTGCCGACCGTGAGGGCAGACTTTCTCAAATGCGCAACTAAGCCCCACGATGAACGAGCATTAGCAGAAATGCAAAGGCTGAGAAATCTTGTTTCTGATGAAAGGTAGACCAGTACATACTTGTGCTTTCTTACATGATTTTCTTCTTAATGTATTTTTTTAATTATTTATTGTAACAACATCTCGTTAACGTCGTAAAAAACGTTTAGCTTTTCAGTGACTATACATATACCTATATTAGTGATAAGCATAGTTGTTACTATCCGCATTAGTGGAAAGTTCTCATCAATACGAATAATATAAGCCCAAACACGAAGTAGTTTACATATTCAGCTGTCGAGTTCCTTCGACCTTCTCTGGTCTCCATCATCAGATCAGCTCCAAACCTTCACTGTTGCAAAGGTCTCGTCAATACAAACATAATAAGCCCAAACACGAGGTAGTTAAAATGTACCGTTGCTGAGTTCCCTCGACCTTCTCTCGTCTCCATCATCAGGTTAGATCCAAACCTACACTAGTGAATAGTGTTATTAAACATACACCTGAGTATTAAGTTTTTACCCTATGCATGCCTACAACTTTCCAAAGTTGCCCTCGATTTCTCAGGGTTTCCATCATCAGATCCTGACCTGATGACAATGGGTCCACTTGGAAAGTATACCCTACCAAATAAAAAACAATTTTGCAAATCTTTCCAGGCGTCTTCGAGTAATCGGTGAACATACATAAAAAAAAAAAATAAAAAAAAAAGATCCCGACGAATTGAGAACCTCCTCCTTTTTTTTGAAGTCGGTTAAAAAACAAATGCAAAAGTAAACAAGAACTATCAGTTTATATGAAAAACAAGACAAATGCAGAATAATTTGTTCTCAATATCACACTATGTTAAAATACCAACATTATGATAAACCTTAAATACGTGGGCTAAATCTCCCTTACGACTAAAATTCAAGCACTAAAACTCTACACGTGGCTGCAAAATTAATGAAAATGGAAGAAGAAAACAATTTTCGACAGCCTATCAACGGAGTAGCTTTATAATTAAAACGCCGGCTCTTCCTATAGTAGTATGCTGCCTGTAACCCAATTTCAAGCCTTCCGAACGGTCATTTTACGTAGGCATGTGTGAAAATCGCAAACCTACCAACTATTAAAGGAAAACTGTTGTAACCGTGTGAAAGAGATAGCTCTACGCCGTAGCGTTGTAGTACTACGGCGTAGCGCGTTGTCTCTTTTCCGTAACTGCAAATACACTTCATGAGGTGGTGGTAACTGCAACAATGTATATGCTAACAATGGATCATGCAAGAAACATTAATTCCGTTCAACACGCGTTGTTTTCGGAATTCGCTGTGAAATACGATTTTGCGTATTTTGTTGCATCGAGTTAAATGTAAACTGAGAGACAATCGTCATTAATTAAAATTGATTTTAGTCGTAAATCCTATTTTACAGAAAGAAAAGTCTGTTGTTCTAATTTATATAAGAAATTCAACAAATAGGATAAGTTATGGCATGTATTGAGAGACTTTATATTTATGCTACGCTGTATATATTATAATAATATGTAGGCATTAGGTATCATTATTATCGACCAGAACTTGTAATGTGAAATTCGAAAAGATAATAGTATGGAAAATGCTCTTTCAGTTATTGAACAGTTTAATTAAAAACGAAGCAAACCTTTTCCAAAATTTAATTGCATTGCAACTAAACCATATTTCCCAAAACGCAAAATGGCTACAGACTGAAAATGTACAACATAGTTACTGAAATTAATTTCTCTCAGAGCAAGTGTAAGTTCCCGTCAACTGCAGCAGACATTTGCAAAGGGTTAGCTGTTGGTCGCATATTGTGTCGGTATCAAAAACTTGCGTCACAAACTACACTACCAGCGTTATTGCTAAAACTTGAAACAAGAATAATTTCGAGTTCTTATAGTGTCGGAAACTAATTTACCATGTTTTACGAGTAGGTACGTCAGTACTTTAAAACATATGTAGTGGTGTCGAGTATTTGTCCTAAATTAAGTACTTAATTTACTTATTTAGGCATAACCACATTGCTTTATAATTGGCACTGTGTATTTTAATAGCGGGAATATCCGGTCATCAGTCCTTTTTTGGACAAATGCCTATTTTTATAAATAAAGGAGATAAGAAGTATGAAATTAATTTAAATATTTTTGTTTTGTATTTTCCTGTTATGCGATAAATTAATAGGGCAAAAGCATTTCTCGGTTATTCCACTGAACACGAAATTATACTATAGCAAAGATCAATTTGCGAAATTCAGCCAAGTTTACCAGAGAGAAATCTTAGATTAGTTTTGTCAACCACAGGCCTCAGACTCATCTTAGACTCTAGATTCCCCTTGGGCCCAAGTAATTGCGATGCAGTTGTTGAGGCAAAATCTACCTCCAATCCGAAAATGTAAGTCCAAGCTTCTATTTAAACAAATACCTACAAGACTAGAAAGAGTATTTATTTATATATTTAGCGATAAGAAATGTTGCGAATTTTAGACAGACGACATTCTCGGTGAAATCTTATTAGTAAAATGTCTTCCTATTTTGAAAGCACCCTTACAAGAAATCGTAAAGATAAGAACCGCAGAGAAAAAAAGTAGGTAGGTACATAGGTATTCAGAGTTAGCGCAAACAGAATCGTTAAAAGATGCGAACTCGCTGACTGAAGCTATGTTGAACACGTTTGGTTGATGACACACGTATTAAACTTTAAACATGTCCCTCACGAGTAAAATTTATAAAAATGTCCAAAAAAAGATGCTTTGTGGCAAGAAGATGCTTAAATTGATCGCGGGCGCGAATTCATTCTACAAATTTATTACTTCTTTTCGTGGTTACTTTATCAAAACTATGGAAATCAGAAACGCCAGATCGATCGCTCATCGATAAACCTCGGACGAGATGACCTGCTTCTGGTATGGCGCTCACTGAGAATTTGGGGCAGACAAACTGGTAATAGTTTTGGGGGCACTGCAGTCGGACGTTTCTTAATTGATAATAATAGTCCTCCTTATCAATTTCGAAAACGGCTACTCATGGTAAGTTCACCTCCTAGCATGGGCCCTGATGTCACATCAGGGCCCACGCTAGGAGGTGAATTTATGATGATGATTAAACCGAGTTTGGATTTAAGGACCCGGTCGCAAGTACTGCAATACAACTGACTCGCAATATTGAGAGTTTAGGTGTACGAAGGCTTTTTCAGAGAAGGGCTATTGTTTAGCGGTGCACAGAGGGTTTCTGGGTTGTCATTTCTAAGAGGTAACAGAAACCCTCACTTTGTGTGGATGATGACCAACGGGGTGGTTGTAGTCGGTAAAAATCCCACACTCCCCGGTCTTATTAATTCCCATTAGGCCGGGTGCTTATTAATCCTCGCAAAAAAGGTGTACAAAGGCTTAGGTCTCTCTTTGTGTAATAAATAATTCTTAATTATCATATGTCAGTTGATGATGCTTGTCTAGTTGCGTACCCGGTAGCTGGTGGTGTTGGCGGCTTCCGTAGGAGGTAATGAGAGCAGCGCGAAGGGCAGCAGCAGCGCACTGGACATGCGCCGCGGCCCGCCCATCACTGCCCACCATTCGCGCGCGAACGCGCCTTCCTGCAACAATAAGAAAAACCTTGTTGAATTAAATATGTATGTATCTTAAAGTCTATTTTTACATATAATTTTTTGCTCGACCTAGCCGACATTCCCTAACTATTGTCTTTTTTTAAAGAATATTGTATCCCCCCATTTAGCCATTTCTACACTTTGCTAATTTGCGTTGTTGGTGCATAATTATTGCTTCTATAAGTTCTAGATTATTTTGCCAAAGGTAAATGATTAGTATTCATTTTTTGTTAATGAAAAATTCGGTGCATCCGAGAATTTGAAGCTAATTAATTCCATTCTTCCAGATCGGAAGCAAAGCATATTTTGTGTCGCAAAATCAAAGGCATGAGAACAGAATTTTATACTACTTTACGTAGTTCATTCCCAAAATTAAAATCTCTGAAAGTGTTTGTTGTTTAGGTATGTACTTGTTTGGGACGTAGCTAAAAGTCCTAAAATGAGCACCGAGTGGCCTATTAGTTGTTTTAAACAAGAACTAACTTAAGCTACTTAATTGAAATCATAAAACATAAGCCCAGTAGCTCCGTGTATTCCTAAACCATTAAAATCGTTACGTTATTAACAACATATTAGTAAGTATGTATGTTATTATATACTACACCCTTCGTAAAGTTTTGTACTTTGAGATCCTGCCCTCATGCCCGGGGTGATGTTATGTATCGAATTACCCAAATCAACAAATCTGGAACGCAAAATCCTCGATGGGTTCGGATTTATAACTATCCTAAAATATCAAGTTATGTTGTCGATTAAATCGCTTTTGATTAAAACGTTAACCCATATTAAGTAAAATAAGCATTGGAATCAGAAAATCTGCCTAAAACTATCTTTATGTTATAGATTGTCATGCAGGGATAGGTTTATATTACGCGGTACTAGTAGAGTTACTTCTATTTTTCTTTTCTATAAACCAGTCCGTGTTTTTGACTTTTCTCAATACGATAAGTAAGTTGAATTGATTTTTAGTGATTACAATACAAATGATGCAGCTGACTGCACGGTTACACCCCAGCGTTAGTAGAGCCTGATTCTTTTTGTGATCTATTAAAAAAAATAAACAGGTTCTACAAAATACTAGTTAAAATAGCAATTTTCAACTATTCCCTATAACTAACATTATCTTTTTTGAACTACTGGCCTGTAAAAACAAAGGGTTTATCTAAACGAGTTAAAAAAAAAACAAATTCCGTAAATTGTGAACTAAAGCGGGCCATAAAATAACGCTTATTTTCTACCAGCTAAAAAAGGAGGATGGATTCAGGTGGCAGTCGCGTGGTTGGGTATCCAGGTCAACTGTTTAGCCGCGACCACGGCCCGGGGCGAATCCGGCTACATCCAACATTCCCTTAGCGGGTTCTCCGAGAATCAATTTTGAGACGCTTTATCCCTTGAAAGGGTTGGATGTTTTTAACAATTTTGTGCTATTTTGCCCGTGACCTTTAGATGAGGACATAATGGGTCAAGATATGAATCTCTTTGTATACCAAAATAGAAAATATGTTTTTTAGATTATTGTGGTATGTTTTTGGGACAAAATTTTTGTTGAAATTTGATGGCGTAAGAGCAAGGATAGTGATACGAAGTCAAACAATACCTGATGACCGGAAAGACGGATAATCTATAGGTTATAAGTCACAGCATGTACGGAGTTCAGCAGTTACTATCAAGGAACATAGGAACAATCACAATTTAAAACTTAATGTGACATCATTGTCTATTTAACGTGGTAATGCCGCCAGTCTCTTGGGCACGTTTCCCGCCATTGACGAAGATGACGATACATGTTTTGACGCTTTGTAAATATTTTATTTTATAGTTATATAACTTTCATGTTTTGTTTGGTATAGTCTCTGTCCTAGTCAAATAAACCTAGATAAATGTAGCTAAAACTACTTAAAATGTATACACTGAATATTAATCTTGAGTATCCATTAAGATACATACAACATGTAAATAAGTCGCAATGGGACCGGAATTACGCAACATAAACTGCTGTTATGAATGCCACGAGTTCCTTTGCTTTAAATAAGATGTTTCGCGACCTAATTAGTTAATGTGAGAATATATAAGGAAGCGGTTATGTTATGTCTCGTATAGAAAGCCTTACATTTAAAAGATATTTAGTAGTTGGTTTCTTTTATGGATTTCCTTTAGCTCAGAAAGCTTTGACTAAAGATGAAAGTGATTACCACGTAAAAGAAAAAATCATCGCATTTTCAAACCAGAATTCAAGGCAGAAAATTTAGTACGGAAAAAACAAAAGACATTTAGGTCTAAATATTTATAGCGAAGGCTTGTGATTCTACAAGCTGCTTGTTTTTAAGTAGGCCTGTTGCTAGTTCAGAAGGAGTCCAGCAGGACTGAGGCTTGCTAGAGTCGGCATTAGAGTTTCGCTTCGAAAACCAAAGAAGACAAAGAAAAAAAATGCCTGTTGCTAGTTGCTGTGGTGAGCGCAAAATACCGTTTTGCGGAATGTAGTGCTTCCATAGCATATCTCGCTTCCACTAAGAAAACAATCTTGATTTAAGATCTCATCTCATATGATGTTGATTAAAGGATTGAAAGAATTTTCAACTGTTTCTCAAGAAAAAATACTGACTGCTTCATAAAGTTCCGTTTTAGTCTACTACTATAACAAAACCTCTTAATCATCTTCCTGTCCTTATCCCACTTTACTTGGGGTCAGCACCACACGTTTATATTTCTTCCATTCTCCCCTATCAGACTTCACAGTATCATTTACTCCTTTACAACAAAACCTCATAATATACACCGTAATTATTTTACTATTCGACAAAAAGAGAATAAATAAGTAAATTCTTCACCCAGTTCAGTAATATGATTTGGAAACGGGTTCAACTAAAAGGGATTGAAATAATATACTCTGAAAACTGATGTCTCATGTTAATATTATATTCGGAAGCCTTTTATGTGTCTGAGAGCATGACTACACAAATTCTGTTCATAAAATAAAGGTTATTTTATGAATTTGAATACAGTAATGTAATTTTATTTTGCAGAATTGCTTAGTAAAACACATACTGGTTGCTAGAGTGTAAATTATTTTCTTTATGGTTTCTGTCTATTTTATCAAAATGTTAATGTCCAAAGAGTTCTTGTTGCCAAAGAATTCAAATGTGGATGATATTTTCTATCTTCGATTCTTCAACCTACTAAGTATCACAATATTCATCAAGAATCATCATCATTATCTTCCGGCCCTTATCCCATTTTACTTGGGGTCGGCGCAACAAACAAGGATTTCAATTATTAAAATCAATGGCTAAATTTATTTACTTACAAGTTACCTTCAACGTTACATCAAAAATACGAGGAGATAGATACGAGATAAAAACAGACCGCCGTGTCCTATTTAGTATGTCGTGCGCGCTCTAAGTAAACTTTTCAGATAGTTGTATCAATAAAACATAAGGGACGACAAATATGAACACTCTTGAGACACAAGATGCTCCAACATCTGACAGAAAGATACACTATTACGAGAAAATCTCGCTTTTAATACTAGTGTGATGAAAAAAAGGCCATGTGCGAGTCGGATTCGGGCACGAAGGGTTCCGTACATAGCTATAATAGAAAATCACGTTTTTAGTGTTAAAAATAATTATCAAATATTGATGATTATGTGTTATGGAACTCCGAATGATACTAAACAAGATCACTTCGAGGTTACATAGGTTTATTTTCACGTGTTTAAGTAGTTTCTTTGGAAATAGATAATTGTCAGATGGTAGTATTTTTTTTTATTAGAACGTTCTGAAATTTTGTCTACCTGCCTCTGTATGAATCCCAATCTCTTTAGTCTAAGGTCACAATTCAGAGCAGATAACACTGGTGTAATTAACTAGAACTATAACGTTCCTCAAGTCCACAACACGAAAAAGCGGTACAAAGTCTGGTAACATAAACTAACATAAACTATGCTGCTAACATGCTGCTAACATAAACTATTTAACTAAAATTACAAAACGAAAACCTTTACTTTTGCAAAACTGCATAAATGTCACACAAAACTGTTGAGCTTTAACATGTTATCTACTTAAGTGTAAGTGCCAACGTACCTATTACCGGGAGTGACTTCTAATTACTCAATTTTAGTGTTAATGCTGAATAGTTGGCATTTCAACTCGTGATGTCGTGTTTCGGGCACCGTTCCAATAAACTTGTGCTAGTGCTAGATACTCCTATCCCTCCCACTAACGAAGGCACTGCTTTAGCACTTGGGCTCTGCACGTTCCGACTGTGCTTACGTGATTTACTTTCGCGAATGTGTGCGGAGCGGAGATATCACAAAAAGTGAACACTTTTTGTGATATCTCCGCTTTTAAGGAAATGCATTGCTTTCTTGGGATGTTTTTTGGGAAATTGGGCATGTTTCGGGATACTCAGCTTGTGTGAAACCAATTCGTTGTATAAAAGTATTTCTTAGATAGTGACCCTTTGGTTACTTTGGTTGCTTTGAGAGCGGGTATGCTTATATCAGGAATGTTTACTAATTTTCAAACTAATGCGTTGCATGTTTATATTATAGGGCAAACAGGAATTAAGGCGTAAATGGATTCAAATTTACATTTATCCGTTCTTTAAGTAACGTATCTTTTACAAATTTTGGCTACGTACGAGTCAGGAAAATCAGAAACCGTGTCAAAAAACAATAACCAGATTATATTGATTTCTAAATTAATTCTTGCATCAGTTTTGAAGATGAAATCTTCCTATTTCATAGTAAATTGTTTGAACGTGAGGATGTAGGAAGCGGGATGTTGTGAGTTTCCCACAAAGGCTTCCGTTTGTTTCCCTTATGAGAGATCGTTGCCATTATTTTACATTACGTGTTTGATCTAAGCTGTGGTTCATCATTCTTTCCCATATCTTGTGCGTTTTGGCCGTCATCACAGGGTTGAACTAAAAGTAAGTCTTTTATATGGTGACGTTTTGCGTCAAAAGTAAAAAATGGCCTCTTTTTGAAGCAGCTTGTAGCTTTTCTACATACAATTTTTTTCAGATATAACGCCAACTACGATAAACTATTCGACGAGATGTAACCCCAAACACTAGATCCATCTACTTAATCCATTTCGTTCACCATTCCCAAATGAATAAATCAATTTGATGAGGTTTTCTAAATCTAATTCCTCTCGTAATACGCATATAGCCTCGAAATGATGTTGTTTAGTATCATTCAGAGTTCCATAACACATAATCTTGTTAACACAAATAAGGTCTGGGAATACATAATAGGGTTCTGGATATATCTTATCGTATTTCCTCTTGTTTCCTTTATTCCTGACGCGCTCATTTTTATGATGTCAAATGGGAGTGGATTTCATAAACGTGTCAAATGTAACAGCTATGTTTTTGCGGTTGTTTTGGTTAAAACCTCTTTGCAGTAAACAAGATTTCTGCGATTTTCGATTGTTTGTAATCTGTGCGTACTAAATCTTTGAACTTAAAGTATTAATTAAAAGCACTGGATAAGGTTTGAACATATTGTCATAAAGAAAGATTAGTTGACATTATTAATAGTAAATAAATATTGATAAAAGGAAAACAATAGACCTAAAGGTTGTGTTTACATGTGGCCTAATTGTAATATTAAAAAGCGATTGAGAATTTAATCATGTTACGAGTATGTTGTACATTTCAGATCAAATAAAATAATTACGGGTTTCGTCGTATTTGTATGATTCAGATATTCCATTCACATTCAAAATAAGAATTAATATATAAAAGGTAGAATAAAATATTCCTAATAATGAATAATATGTGAGCGGTTGACCTACTTCGTTATATATCCAGAGGTCCAAAGGAATTTTTAAATAAGTGGGATTTGGATCAGAAAAATCACAGTTCGCTTGTGGGTCTCGGGATCTTGTTCTTTTATCGGATTAATTCTCTTTTTGTAATGTAGATTTTTTTTTTCAATAATTAAGAAAACATGGCCTTCGAAATTACCACCTAAAGTTCCAAAAGAGTAAATAATTCTTTAGTTTATGCGCTGAATAACAGTGATTCCAAATATTGAAATCAGAATTTACCACAAATGTAATTAGTATTAAATAAATAAAATGTAACAATAACATATACACAGGCATATAGGCATGTAGTATTATAATTATTATTGTTATATCTATTTTATGAAATAACTCTTCGACAGAGGTTACGCATAAATGAATGTAGCATTATATTTTAGTAACACATATTATATTCAAACACCAAAAAGCTTAAAATAGGAAGCATACAATAGTAAATAAATAATAAATAACAAATTATTCATAGCAAATATATTAACTGTTACTATACGAACAATAGATAATACAAAATTCAACATTTTCGATGTAATTGTGGCGGCAAATATTTGAGTTATTAATTAAATTGGATGTTCAGCAAACCGTTCCATCAATGTCGGGCTAATGTATTTGATATTTATGCACTGACATCAATAGTTCATAACTGAATGGAGGGATTATTGTTCATTGTTGTGAGGTCGGAAGATTTGTGAGGATTGGAATCACGGTAGGATAGAGCATTGGATGTCTCCCATTCAGTTGTGAACTAATCTCGTCTTTAATAGAGTAAGCATTTGAAGCTGTGATAGCCTAGTTGTAAGACCATAAGACTGCCAAGTCAAAAGTTTCGAGTTCGATCCCCACGGCCCGCCCGACTTTTCGAATGCTGTGTTTGGTTTAGAAATAAATATCACAGCTCCCGTGTTTCGGCACGTAAAAAATCTGATGTCTCTCCGCTCGTGTCGGATTGTCGATCCATCAGGCTATGAGAGTAAAGGAACAGAGAGTGCACCTGTGTTTGCGCACACGCGTGTGCACTATAATATGTCCTGCTAACTGGCTGGTGTCATAGTAACACTAGCCGCCGTGGCCGAAATCGGTCAGGAGACATTATAAGTATTTGTTTAGTTGGTTAAGTTGAAGCCAGGAAGGATGGTAACGGTTGAGATATATTAATTTTAATACGGAATCAGATGGACTGTTAGAAGAATACTGTCTTCAATTAAATTTAGTTAGATGCAGAGCTGACCTGATAGCTTTTGAAAAGGAAAGAAAATAGATTGCAAGATAAAGCCAGTCATCACTTACGGTCCAAATATAGGGGAAATAGATCCTAAGATCAAGTTACCTGGCCATGTCATAAATCACAAACGTTGATCGATATCCAGTATCTCAAATGTCTGTGGTATTAAGTTTCAATTGCAATAAAACACCTGCTATCCGATCTCTTCATTTATTACCTTCCTGACCATAAACGTTGTCAGTGAAGTATATAAATTATTGGGTTGTTATTCGTGTTAGAGCATTTGAAAGGCCCTGTTCGTCAACTCTTGTCTCACTGCATTGTATAAAACGAAGTCAATCACGCAGTCTGTAACTATGAATGCTTGCATCTTTAAAACCATGTCAGTGATTTTGATAAGGTTTTTTGGAAGAATGTTTTAAAGGGAGTGTTTATATTTATAACATATCGATATTGCATTCGTGTGTAACAGGCGGCACTAGAATCTGTATAAAAACGAGTATAAATGACTGGATAATAGAGGTTTTAATAAAAGTCAAGCAGGTCATCATACGGTTTTCCTAAATCAAGATTTCAGTACGTGCGTACCCATATGTAGGGATGAAACGAGAATTGATCACCACGCTTGGTCATTTTCTGCCAATATTCGTCGTGTTACATAATATTAAAATATAGAAATATGTCAGACTCTTACTGAGTTAACTTAAACCACCATTGTTACGACATTTATTCATAACAATGACGCGTTGCAATTTATTCATACCTACTAACTCGCATCCAAATATAAGGCTAGAAAAAGGAACTGATCAATTAGGTCGAATAATTTCTAAAATGTACCTCATATACTCAGATTACTTCTAAACCGTTCACTAAAGTATTACGTCAGCCAGTTTGTGAACGTAAGAGGGACTTTAGCAAGCTGTACGCGGCCTCAAGATTAGATTATTTGAGGTGATCAATCTTGTGCCCGTACTCAAGCAATGTTCCTCCTCGTATCTATACAGAAAACAAATTCCTAACCGATGTTACGAGAAAACATACAAAGATTTTGAAGACACATCGCCTGTTTGGAGTATTAAGATATATTGGAGCAAAAAATCTATACCCATTTTCTTAATGTACCTTACCTATCGAAGATTTTTTTTAATTCTGCTGTATCTACTCTAAGATACCCAGCAAATATAGCAATGTTTCCTGGAGCAAAACCTCCTTGCATCTTTGTTAAAATGACTAACAAAATCAACCAGGTAAAGTGAGCCCCATACGTTCCTTAACAAGCTAATGTGATTTCATTACTCGGAGACCGCGCCCACATCGGGCTGAAACCTCGTTAATTAAAGGCCCTAACATCAGATTTGTATTTAGTGAGGGTGGAATAAATGGGTCTCTAGATTTCGACTCAGATGATAGTACGTTTAGGAAGGGGAATTAAATTTATTGGGTGAGACTGCAGATCGCTTCGGTTATCTAAGGTTTCCGATGCATTGGACGGAATACAAATGGATTTCTAATGATAACACTAAATTTGACGTTTTATGAACTATAGTTTTTATTATTCTTAGTGTTATACTTGAGTTATAAATTCTGAAAAAAAAACAGCGAGATTTTTTAGAAATGAGTATTTTTTTGTAACGTGGAAAACTAGAAAAGGGTGATGAATTCTGATGCTAGAGCTATCTATAATTTGATGTCAAAGTAGGGTTTCTAGACGTATCACAGGTTAAATACTATCGCTTTTAAACATTGTTTTCTCTCTCTCAGGAGATTAAAAAAAAATCTACAATGTGATCTGTTCAGATATATTATTTGATTCTATTTATCACTAATCTAGTTCTGTTGTGAAGTATATTACAGTCGAGTTCCTCTTTCAAATTCTATAGTAGTGTTCCTTCGTCACAGTTCTCACGTTCCAAAGTTAGATTTGTATTGAAGTACTTCTCAAAGGCGGTCTCAGGTACGGCCGTCTAGCCAACTGAAACTTAAATGGGGCACGTGTGGCTGAGTTTCAGAAATCCTTGGCTATTTATGATACAAACTCTTGAATAAATAAACATTTAACAGGTAACTAGTTCGACAATCTTGATTTAAAATTTAGCTCAGTCCATTTAGGTCCGAAATTTTCAATTTTTGGAAGAAATTCAGGAATTATTTTGTAAGTTCTTTCGCAGTAGATATTGTTCCATTAGATAATAGTTTCTGCGTTACGAAGCCTTCGTCACGTACGAGCAATAGACTTGACATCACATTCACTATTTTGAAGATTGGATGGCGAGGCCATGGCTTGTGTTTGCAGTGAATAGGTTTGATAACAATGCTTGGTTTTGTGGTTCGAAACAATGGCACCTCGAATCAGAATGGCTTACATTCTGGGTCCAATATTCACACCTAGGCTGTTTTGACAGTGCTAATTTTAGCACTTACAGAAATGAGATTCTCGTTTCACTTGTATCAATAGGTGTTGCTAGTAGGCATTAGCTTCTAAATCAAATGCAAAAATTTCAAGATTTTTGTCCTATAACTATACTCAACACATTTACCATGCATCGTAGACGTTATCTCTTGCAAAATTTGAAAATAATGATAACAAATCGGTATTGTAAACTTCAAAGTCCCTCATAAGTTCTACAGAGGAACATTAGCTATACTATTGCACTCTTCATTCAAATTAAATCCATTGAGGTTCACTCCTTCGTTGGGAAGGCATTCGATTATACTTAATTGAGTCGCAGTCTACAGATAGTGAGCAGCTAACACCGCATCTAAAGGGCTCTCACGGGTTCAGAATCGATTCGTTTTCCTTTGTTGAAATGTTCTTCGTATAATATTGTATCCTTCAGAAAGAAAGAGGTTTATTATCCTCATAAAACAATTGATCGTTAAAGATAGCGAGAGGTTTTAATAATGCAATGTGATACAATGTAGTGAAATTAGCTTATAGAACTTTTATAAATATTTTTTTAATATATTCATCTTTTGTTGCGTATTATCTGGTGCCAAAGGTACAACCACTTCCCGTAATTGTTTACCCTTTCATTGCTCAAAGCAAAGTGACGGCTTTGAGTCTTCATAAAACAACCCCATCCCAGTAAACTAATTTCTCACATACATCATCGCTTCAAGAAAACTATTCTCTGCGCTATTTGAAATATTTCGCGCTGCAAATAGATTGAAAATTGCATATCATCCAATATTTAGCTCGCGATAGCCGATATTTTATGACAATATCCTTTTCTATAAAAGAACATCCTCTTGCAGTCTCTTTAGATATTAAACTGTCTCTGGTTTTTAAACCTATTATAAAATACTTTTTATAACTGCGAGTTTTAAGCGTAAAATTTTTAGACGGATATTTAAGACCTCTAAAATCCTGATACAAAAATGTCCACCCGAAGTAACCTTGTCTTGAGGTATAAACACTTTGTAGTCGATTAAAGTGATTTCTCTTTTATTGTTATGTTGTTGAACAACAAACCTTACCTGGAACTAGACATTACGCGTTTTATGTGTCGTTAACGTTTGTGTTGACAAACCTTACAGGCTTATGTGAAATTCACGGCGGAAAATGGGGCTTAGGGATAATTTATGTCTTTTTCACACGAAAATAGCTTTAAACTTTTTTTCCACTTTGTGTGAGCAAAATTAAAAAAGATACATAAAAATGCACACGAAATGATTTTGGTACCGGATTTAAGCACAAATAATGGAAAATCGAACAATTGTAGCAGATACAGTATACAGATTGTTCATTGTACGCATGTTACTATACGTTTTTCTCACAATGGTCTACTATTTCCTTTGTGTCAGCTTTCATTCATGAAACGCATCGCAATCCGGATTAAATTCCAGAAGAGAAATAGCCGCTATCTACTAGGAAATAGGCGAACAAGCAACCAAGCATGAAATACTAACCTACTATTTTACTATAGGTAGGTACTGTATAATATACCGTACTGTAGGAAATAGTGTCCTTGGTAGAAAACTCGACTACTACTTAAAAGTAAAGCTAAAAAATAATACAATTCACATAATTTTAAGTAAAACTTTTCTACCTACATTATTAAAGACAATTTACAATTATACCCGCCCCAAACTAGACGAAAACCGCCTCACATTATACAGCGCCATCTATCCGTCTAAAGATATAAACACGATACATAGTTTACGATTCCCGTAAACTTCGATTTAATGCTGTCAATTTGGAACAAGATAAGTCTGATAGCAGAATATGGGTAAGACAGTATCTGATAATGAGTTTTGACGGCTGATAGCGTTAAAGTTTCATCGTTACTTGGGAGCCTCGCTACAATGTTGGATGTTTCAGTTATCGAACTACATAGATCATATCTGCTTTACACAATTGAAATGCCACTGTTTGGTGCTGCGGTTGGATTTTGTATGTCGAAGTTTTGAGCTAGATTGACACATAATAGCATGCCGTAATTCAATGCTCCATTTCATACACTAAAGCTTTTTGTCTTTGCCCATTTAGGCATTTAAACTTGTACCAGTTATGCTGTCGTTCCAAGTAAAATATGGGATTGACCGTATCCTAAGGCAGGAAGCCTAGCCCCGACCTTTCGGCGTAGCTATTTCTAAACTTGAAATGATTCAAGTTTTTGCAAAGGGCCACAAAAAACCTAAACATCCAAACTCGTCCTTATATCCGTATAATTCTAGCTTAAACACAACCTCGGTATTTGTCTCAAACCGCACATAACTTACTCTTTATTTTTGCCCAAACTACTCAGTACCCTATTAAAGTTACGTGACCACTTTACAGACGCATTTGGACGTTCCAGGATTTTATTACAAACCCAATTCGAGTTTTACTAACTTTACGACGGTCTGTAGATAGAGTGCCATCGGTCATGGCTCTAACCACGGCATTTAATAAACGAATTTCTTGTGCGATCCCTGGTACATTATGAAGGATTCTTGAACTCCAGGTATTTGGACCTTTGTTTGATAGATAAGCTTAGATGTTTCGGTATGGGCTGTGTCGAGGTTTCAGTTTGATCCTCCTCCGATCGGAAAGGAGGCTAAAAACGAATGTGGGTTTGGCTAAACCGGATTGCCGAAAACATCTTCAATTGTTCCATTCTTTACTCATAATTTTCGGAGAAATTGTACTGAATATTAGTATAGTACGAGTACCTTGAAAATAAAAGCAAAAATAAAACGAGACACTTGAGCGATGTTGAAGGTATAAAGTTACGGGTAGGTCTGAAAGGCCCCTGGTCACTGCGACCTATATAGATCTATTGTGACATTTGTGACGCCTCTCACGTTATTTTTAGTCTACCTTCCCATGCCTGTGTAAATAGACTCACGACGTGTTTATCACGCGTGTTTTATCAATAAGGTTCTGTCACTTATTTTGTTAGGAACGCTTTTAGTTTTGATATTTTATCTGATAAAAAAATCAAGTATAAATTGTCTGGTGATGTATAAATAGAAAATTGTTGCGTGAATGCTTGTTAGTACGAATCAGTATATCTACAGGTTTGTAGGTGCTGTTGCTATACCCAGTGATAGAATTATGTACTTTTGGTCTGCCGTTGTAATCTAAAACTTATTGAATATCTGAGACTTGCAATTCCGCGTTAGCAAAGCGTCTTACTATGTACTACACTAATAATGGCTCCTGACCGATTCCGCCCTCGGCGGCTAGTGTTACTATGACACCAGCCAACTACGCAGGACATATAATAGTGCACAAGCGTGTACGCAAACACAGGTGCACTCTCTGTTCCTTTACTCTCATAGCCCGATGGGAGGGCAATCCGACACGACCGGAGAGAGATCAGGCGCAGGACCCAGATTTTTACGTGCCTTCCTAATACATATACACCGTGATTTTTAGGTCGTTTTAAAAAAGTCGTCCACACAATGTATCCGTCATAAAATACCTCTAGGCGCGAATATATTTTTTTTATCATTAATTAAAATAATATGCATGAAAAAAATAAATAATACATTGGAAATATGAAACATCCTGTTAAAAATGTTTACGTATCAAACTGTTGAAGATACATGCTACATACTTACTGCGAACATTATGATTGCAATAGTAAGACAGCTGTTTTACGCTAAGGTGAATGACCTGTGATAAGACGCCGCCGCGCCGCCCGCGCGGCCCCTTTGGCACAAGGTTCGGACCGCGCTCACTACAGAGTGTTCGTAAAACTGCCTTGTGTCATAATAATGAATAATATTTTTATTCATTCAAATCTTAAAAAAAACATATTTTTTTATTATAAACGTTTACTAGTCATTGGATACATGAACTGGGCTGCTTTTTTAAAACGACCTAAAAGTCACGGTGTATAAATTATTTTTTCGATATAAGTTATTACTTTTTAGAGGGACTTACATTTTCTGTTTATTATTATCATTTTTAAAGTAGTTTGTTGCAGTGATTTCATTTTGATTTCGTGGTATTTGTCAATGTCGAATGTTTTATTTTATCAACATTTAAAGATAGGAACAATTTAAAAACAGGCCTTTAGAACTGCTTACAGTCCATCTCAGGCAGGGCAATTAAAAGGAAAGGTATAAAATACTCACCTTTACACAAATAGCTTTTAACATATTGATCCAGTGTTCCAAGTAAAATATATCAATATATAATACCGTCTCCCTTTACCGCAAGATAAAATATTTTTACATTGCAAATAACAGTCAATATACTTAAAGGTTCTCGATTATTAAATTGAGAAGTTCGTAAAAATGAGAGCGACGGGCGGTGGTGAGTCGGTAACGATTTTTGTTTACCATAAAATGAGTTTCTAGGGTCCGTGAAGGGCCGCTACGTGAGAGTAAGACCGCTTTGAGACCGAACCTCCTTTGAGAGAAAATAGCCTATAGTCTTGTTAACATTATTGAGTATTTCGTATAAACTTGCCAACGGGATTTGGTTTCGTGTTGAGGTAAGAATTTGTATTAGTGATTTCTGAAGATTTTTTTTGTTGTATTTTGTACTTCTTGTGGTTTTACGGTGCTATTTGTATCATACAATGTCTCTTATTATAAGTTTTTGCATCTTTTCTCCCGATTAATATCTCTTATTTTTACTTGTCTGTTCTTGATCATCATGTAACATATTCCATGAAATCTGGCATCAGTCTTCTTGATTCTTAATCTACAATCCCGAAAATAACTAATTTACTTTTTCAGTCTACTCATAATATTCAACAGCTAGACCAACTCAACTATTAATTAATATTATCCGCTTATTTTAATAACATAATACCCAGTGGAAGTTCGGTTTATAAGCTAGTGCACGTGTCATGTCATCACCTCGTCTCATAACCAATTTAAGGCTCATGGGGAATCGTTTAGATAAAAAAAATTACATCGTTGAACTATTAAATACTAGCGACGCATCCCAGCTTTGAACGGGCGCATTACTGATGTATTACACATATATAAACCTTCCTCTTGAAACATTCTATCTATTAAAAAAAACGTCTTGAAGATAAAGCATACATAGGAACGGATAGACGGGAAAGCGACTTGGTTTTATACTATGTATATTGATTTGACAATATTTATTTGTAAGTAGATAGGCTAGCGGTAGACCTAGGTAAAGATGGCAAAGCATGAATCCTAGAACAAAAACCGAAATATTATAGTCCTGGAAAAGGAAAATTGGAAGGAAAATGAAAATGTTGGAATAGAATCAGCTAGAATATGAAGTAATAACTTGTTGCACGGCTGTGCAAAGGTCGACCGATATGGCCGCCTCAATCACCCCTTTCAATGAACGACTCAGGATATTTTTGAAATCTGTTTCAAAAAAAGGTATAAAGATTCAAGGATCTTTTGGCACGTGGATAATAGGTATTAACATGAGGGTGTTGGTGCGCATATTTGTAACACGTATCTACTCAACAGTCTGTCAAAAGTGATGTTTTTGATGAGGGCATTAGTTCCGTTTTAGTTCACGTGTTAAAAGATTATTGTAGCAACATAAATAAAGTCAATATTTCAATGTATCAACGGCTATTTTCATTCTTAAATTAATTCCTGGAATTACAGACTGAATAAACACAAAGTATGTCGCCAAAACTTTTGTTTCCTCGTCACAAATCTTATTACTTGAAGGGACTCACGATCTCGCGAAATCGAATAGCTATTCGATGCCGGAATAATAAATAGCTGTACTTATACATAGCTTAGTACGAAGTGAAGACAGCGCGCTTACTAAAACTCTTAAAATAAGAATTGCCGTTGAGGAAGCGAGACGTCGCTATGGGCAGTATATCGCGCTGTCTCTTTTTCACAATGACAGTAAATATAGTCGAAGAGTTTTATAGTACAGGCGTTGTAGAAGGAAATGAGGTTATTTTAACCTCCGGGCCATAGTCCCAGGAAAATGCTAAATAAAAACACTTCACTGCACTTGTACAGTTTATTGCTGATTACATGAATCTTTCTTCCGAAGAAGGATATTAAAAACGATTCCGTGAATTAAAATTATTGTTGAAAAGAAAAACGGAGTCTTTTATTTATATTGGAAGAAATAATGTAGTCGATGAAAATAAATAAAATTGTGGTGTCTGTATTATTGAAAGAACGGTTTTTTTTTCTACATGCTTTTCTGTCTGTCTTTTTGTTCCCACCCTAAAATTTCTGGAAGAATTTTGATGAGGCTTTTTTTAGCAAAAAATATTTCAGAATATAAACTTATTTAAAACGAGGAAGGACTTGGGGAAGGCCTTTGCTCAGCTAGTTTCCCAGGCCCTCTCCACTAAGGCAATGCGGGCGTTACGTTGGGGATTTTTAGTGGGTATACCGGGAAACTCCTAACTCCCAGGGAGCCCCACATACTCCTCCGGTTTGGAGAGAATGCGTAATTGCATTTTCCCAAAGCGAAAAAAAGGCCTTGCTCAGCAATGGGACGGACACTAGTGGGCTAGCAAAAATATTTTGCTATTATTTCACACGGATGAAGTCGCGGGCATAGCAAGTAGGATATAATACTAGCTGGTAAAATCGTTATTTTCTATCAACGTTATTACATGTTTATTACCTTTTTTACCGGACTGTTAACTGCTTTCATATGCGACCGCGTTTCACGAAACGTTGTGTATTTACACATGTTTTAAACAAAATAGTGGCAGAATACCAGTCGTATTTGCTTTCCTGAAATCGATACATTGCATTGGATGACGACTGCGCATGTAAAGGCCTTTTATTATTTTTTTACAGCGACATAAAAATATGGACGGTGATGGAAGTTTTTATCTACTAATTAAAATGAAGTCCTATAAAATTGCTTTTGCCTCTAACTTATTACAAGTTGTTAAGTGCTTTTTGACAAAGTTAAAAAAGGGAAATTTAATTAAATGGTGTACCATAAACAGATTCAGATTGTGTTAACTTTAGTATAACTTGGAAATAGTAAAATAATGAAAAAAAAAATTAAAACACATCCTAACTTCCTCACTTACTTCTTACTCACAAACACGAATGTGATTTGGTTTCTTAAGCTTTTTTGCCTAAATCATTAACATGGTTTTGAAAGTTTTTTCGATAGTGAAACAGTTAGTGTATTTAATCCCCCGTATGCGTATGGGAACGCAGGCATAAACTCCATTTCATCCTCATATTTCTACAAAAACGGTAGGGAAACCCGCGAGGCATGGCTAGCGTACTATAAATAAAACAAGCATATTACAATTCAATTCACAACCAACATCATTCAAAATTATCCACCTTATCCTATTCTGTATCATAAATTAAACCACAGACATTAATTCGCTATCTTATTAAGCAGACATTTATGGACGCCGGAAGATATAGTACAAATAAGACAGATTATAGTAAATGCAAATCTTACTAAAACGTTTAAGGATACGACACACATGGAATAAGATTAATGTCATATCTGAGCCATTAATTATAATGCATTCTGAATTTACAGTCACGAGTAGATACAAGTACCTATACACAACAAAACAATTGAAGTTTAAGTCCTAGTCAAATGATTTATGAAATCGTAAAATTTTCTTCTTAAATAATCATTTTATGTTGCAGGGTCGCGAGTCGAACATGACGTTATGTTCGACTCGCGACCCCGCCGCCGCGTCAGCTCATGATTAAGGACTCCGTTAGGTCCGAAACTAGTCGGGCTCTCCCGATAAATACGCGTGTGTAAACCGTTACATCGTTTAAGTATTTTATGTTGAGCTTATAATATCAGTAATATTCGAAAACAGTTTCAGAAATGTCACATAAGAAATGTTTTGCAACTGTTTGGTCGTGTTGGTCGTTTGGTTGTTTATTATGCTTGTGACTGTACAGACCAATTAATATGTCCTATCGTTTGTAGCTTGCAAGTAAATAACCGTTTATATTACACATCCCACTAATATTATACACGCGAAATTTTGAAAGTATGGATGGATATATGGATATTTGCTTCTCTGTCACGCTCAAACGGCTGGATTAATTTTGATGAAATTTGGTATGAAGTTAACTAATACACCGGATTAACAACACTAAAGACTACTTTTTAAAAGACTGCGTTAAAGAAGGGTAATGTTTTGCAGCTAAAACAGACATTCACGGTCGCGAAAATGAGGGCAATAGTAAGTCTATAATTATAGGTACAGTAATATGGGTTGAAGTTTGTACGATATTTATATTGATAGAATATGGTTCTACTTGGAATACGTTGCGAGAGAGCTGTTTAAAAACAAATAGAATCGCTTCATAGAATTATATGTAAAGTTAGATAAATTATATTCGTTTTTAAAGAATACATCCCTTGCGACGCATTTTAGGAAAAGTTATCTAAGTCACGTAATTTTGTCGACTACTACTATACTACGTAAGTAGATGACAATACTACAGACCATCAAAGACGATAGTCCATACTATTATTTCATATAGACATGTGCTAGAGCTCGATGCATAATAAAGTTGTATTCCTGCTCTAGGTCACACGCGACCTTCTATTCGAAGGCTCGAAGCTTCTATTCGAAGGTTGAAAAGACTATTTCAACACATTTTACAGTTTACATCCACATACAGAGATAAATGAAATAAATTCCATACAAACCACACTATTATGCATGGAATGTACAACGTTTGCCCGGTTTAGCACTTAATGAACGAAGACCGAATAACGCCAAAGAGAAATGATTCTAATTTGCATTATAATTAACGGAGAGAACAACTTTTTTCCTTAAAATAATATTTTTCTGAAAATGTAATCGCGTTCGTGAAATTTTGCACGTTTTCTCGAGTTATTTGTTTCTGTTTTTAGTACAATTTTGTATTTAATTAACTGGAGCTTTATGAAAATATTTCGTTTCTCATTTTTGTATTCCCTCAAGGGGTTGAGATAAACATATTACTTGAGACAATGTAAACTATATTGCTTGCAAGATATTTTACAACCGTGTAACAAGAAGTTTTATATCTTAAAGAAACACTACTTTTATTTCAACAGAAAACTTTACCAGTTTGTGAGAGAATGAGAAAATAATTCATGCCCTTCGCACTGGCAATCTCAGAACGATTCTTTCCATTTGTTGTTTTCGTAGTATCACTTAGATCCGAGTCCGTCCACGGGGTTCATGTCTAGGTCCAGCATTTGCTTCAAATGTGCTTTCTGGTCCCCGTCGCTCCGAGATTCGGGCCGTGGCCTGTACACATGACATTAACATACGCTCGTGTGCATATTCTCAACAGGAATCAAAACAACTGACTGTTAAACGTGACAGCTTTTCATTTATTTCTGATATCTACGTGCCAAGAGACGTATATCGCTATACTATTCCACAACCTTGCCCAAAAAAACATAAGAACACCTGTATACTACCTCCTTCCATAATCCCCTCTGTATGAAGAATTAGCGCATTGAAATTACCTGAGCATGAGACATATTAAACCATCAACTACGATGAAAACGGTCGCACACCCTCATGGAATAGAACCGTTAATATATTAATCCCTGAAAATGTCCCTAATCATGAACTGTCCGCTGTGGTTTTATGCTGTATTTTCCGGTTCAGGAATGAAATTGAAACGGTATTTTATCTGGTAATTATCAGACATTGACCCCAGAGATTTAGAAATTTTCTAGTAGTTTAGATCTACCGCTACGATTTAAAGTAATGTAGGTATTTAACCATGGCAGCGCACTAGACGGCGTAAGTCTGTGTCACTCTTTCACAATTCCGAGTCTTAGTTTAGTAAGTGATATAAGGTCAAATATAATTAAGTCTTATCAAAACAGATCAGTATTTGGATTCGATGATAAACTTACAACCAATTTCAGTTAGTCATAAGGCTTTGACTGGTGTTTAAGTATATTTTCATATATCAGCTTTTTCCCACGACTTTGCTCGCGTGCCTTAGGGCTCCCACACATAAACACGTTACGACGTCGCGTCGTACAACGATGCGGCGTCGTTTCACGATACGACGTCGTGTCGTGGAAATCTACGATGAGCATCGTAAAAAAACACGACATCGTAACGTAATGTGCCACGCACGATATACGGCACGATGCCGTCGATACAGTGAGGTGGTGTTTTAGGTCGTTCCGAAAAATGGACCGCACTAGACGCATTCTGCGGGACGCTGCTCGACTAGGGTAATTAAATGATCGACTTCAATAACATCCGTCATCTTTGAATTTTGAATAACAACTGCGCAGGATTGCATCGTGAGTTTCTAACGTCACGACGTCGTATCGTGCATCGACACGTTACGACGTCGTGACGTACATTTTCACGACGCGACGTCGTATCGTGAAACGACGCCGCATCGTTGTACGTTGCGTCGTCGTAACGTGTTTATGTGTTTGAGCCCTTATAGCTGCAAAACATTAACCGCCTTTTGCGCATTGGGGTATAAGTCTATGTGTTCCTGGGTTTTAACTCAATAATAAATTTCATCGAAATTGATTTAGCTGTTCAAGCAAGAAAGAGTAAAAAACTTCCAGCCATCAATCTATACATAATAAACTTTTGCATTTATAAGGTAAATAGGACTTTTCAGTCACTAGGGGTTTGGTTTCGCATTTCAATGTAAGAAGACCCGCTATGTAATGCAAAAAAACCTCATCAAAATTTGCATCTAAATAAAAAACAGTTCCCTTTTGATCTTTTTCTTGTCCAAAGTTGGTAAATTAGCCTTATAAACATGTTGTTCCAGTTTGATTGATGATCAGAGTTTTCGGTATTTATTTTAATATCGTTGACCCAAAAATACCATTAACAAAGCTGAAAGAAACCTTTGGAAGTTACCTATTTTGTATAACTTTATTATGTTGCGCTTTTTCCTTTTTTTTCATATTTCGTTGAAAATGCAGGTTCAAAATCCAGTTACACCGGCAAATGTTAAAGACCTTGCTGGTTATATTTTCAAACTAATATTTGGTTGATTTCTTAAGTAAGATAGTTGGTTGTGGATCAATTTATTCGTTTTGCTTTTGTTTCAGACGATCCATTGTCTTAATTGACTGTCGTATATGTAAATTGTCAGTTTGACGTGTAGAACATTTTATTAAATTAATATTAAACTCACGACCTGCCCCAGCTCCGCAACGGGTGAAATACTGATGATACATAAAACCATCTATAAGAAAAAACCGCTTCAAAACCCGTTGCCTAGTTTTAAAGATTTAAGTGAGCAGACAGACAGACTGACAACAGCGATTTGTTTTATACTATGTAGTGATGTCTTTCGTGAGTTGCTTATGTTGATTTACGTATAGCCTTTAATTAAACGCTATTTTGCGTAGACTATAATAAGCGCTCTCCAATAAGTAGATGTTTAAGTCAAATGGAATACAATAATATAATACTATTTATCGGAAGGCGTGACTTTTGTTTGTCCAACATACCTTCAAAATGAGTACTCAAAACCAATATTTAGTTTCTATCAAATAAAACAAAGAAATCTTTTTAACACGCAGACATTTCCATAGGTTTCACCGACTTTGAAATCCAGTAATCCCTAACTTTGTAAAATCATCGGAACCGAAGTCAAATTCGAATCCCTAAAATAATAATTTACACGCCTGCAACTTCTCCGAAAAGTTTTAATACTCCGAATTTCTTAATAAAGTCTTTGTAAGAAAACACCCGCATTCAATTATTTTTACAACTTTTTCTTTTGGAGTGCCGTTAGTTTTGGAATAAAGGTACGTTTCCAAGAGGGGCCGCAGGCCACAAACTGCGGCTGCAGACTGCAAGCGACACTACTCGTTTCTATAAATGTATGCGGCCGCGCGCAGCGACCGCAGGCCGCATTGCTGCCGCGCTTGGAATTAGTTTCATAGATTTACATAGAAACGAGTAGTGTCGTTTGCAGTCTGCAGCTGCAGTTTGCAGCCTGCGGCCCGTCTTGGAAACGTACCTTAAGGAAGTACGTACGGAAGTCACGTAAGAAATCTGGCAACATCGCATATGGAGCCTTTGATATTGTACCTGTAGTTGCCAAAACTTTCATAGCTGGAGATTCTTATTGAAATGTTTGATATCTATCAGTAAATAATCTTATTTGCTCGGAGACAAGGAAAATTGGTTCTTCAAAGATGAATGTTTTCTCAACCTGTCGTTTTTCTAAGACGTTGAGAAAAATTGGCAGTTGCAATTACTCAAGGTGGTAAATGTTTCTGCTGGATTTGTAAACTAAGAATAATGATGGCATTATTACTTAGATGAGAAGGATAAGCCTCCTGTTCCGTGATTATATTTTTCAGAGCTATACTATGGTGTGTAGTAAATCCCTGAAAAATCGAATATAGCTGTAATTGTTAATATTTTTAACATAAATAATCGCCTAGACTGGAAAAATATATTTTTGCGTCCGCGTATTGGCATATCGGATCCATATTGATCTGAATTTGTTTTATTTTTTTACCATCTCTGTAACATACGCAATGCAATAAATAATTGAGCATTGAGTATTAAGTGTGTACTATACGCACAAGCGTGCTCGATTTTGAGAGAAAGAGACCGTCCAATCTGAATTACGAGCGTGATACTCTCAAGAATAATAAATAAAAAAGAAAACTACATATAAAATTAACGTTCCTTAAAACTATCTTCTAAAAACTCTGTATAACTATAGTAACATTTTCTTAATAATATTTTTTTTCAGTCCTTTTTTAAAGAGATCTACATTGGGTACCTTCAAAGTTTTTGATATGTTAAATATTATAGATGCGGTACAAAATACGCTAGGACAGATACATATATTAAAAAGCAAAATCTTACCTTGATTGTTCAAATCATGCCTGAATCTGAAAAAGAAAGCAATCCAATTAGTATATTACAAAGCAGTGTAAAACAAAAGAGACCCGAAAGCCCGGTCTATTTTGATTTGTATAAGAATTTGCATCTCCCAACAAAACGGGCCGATAATTCATGAAGCAATTAACTAGATTGCAATTTGCATAAGTGTTACTATCGCCATGGAAAATTAATAGTGGCTTTTATTAATAGACCGAGCTTAGGCGCCAGCCGTTTTATTAATGTAGACAGCTTATTGTTTTGGGATTTCACTGTTTCTGAAAAATTGTTACAAAGACTGAAGATATTTTTGTTATACATAGAATTCTCGTGTCACAATGTGTCGTGTTGTTCCCATACTCCTCTGAACGGCTTGACGAAATGTAGTAAGCGTATTGAGTGGGTCTGAGAATCGGCCAAAATCTAATTTTTATCCGAGGATTCTTAAACTTTCTCGGGAGTATTACTAACGCTATTACTATTATAATATTATAAATAATATTACTGTTATATTTATGATACATATTGATGCACTCGAAGTGACAAGGTTTAGACATTTTAAACATGATTTAATGTAAAGAAGGTATTAGGTATTAGACGTAGAACTATATAAGTTTATACACGTTTTATAGGTATCTGGGTATTCAAAAAACCGGACAAGTGTGAGTCGGACTCGCGCAAGAAGGGTTCCGTACTATCATTGATAATAGAAAATCACGTTTATTGTAGGTATACTAATTTTTTGTCTGTTAATCTACCTGTTTATTAAGATCGAGTAAAAATTGCTTAAACGTTACGTTTGTTGGGCCCCCTTAATATTTTTTTATTTTAAACGGAAAAATAATTAATAATTGAATAGTGCTGATAACGAGAGCATTAAAAATCAAACTAAAACAGACGGAAAACTCGATATCAAGATCTCAAACAAAGATTAGAAAGCTTTGAAAACCAAAGCAGTACCGAAACACAATTCTCCAGCGATAGCTATTAGCTTTATCAAAGCTCGAGTCTTGTTTACCAGGCGCACTAGTTGAGGTCGAAAGTAGGACAACGTGCAAGAACTAAGAACAACTGCGGTATGTAAATGAACCCATGATGGTAACGCAGTATAGTAATAATACGGTATGAAGTATTCATACAAAAGACAAAAGGGCGCAACATACTTAAATTATATATCGGTTTATTCACACGTATCTATCGGGATAGCCCGACTAGTTTCGGACCCAACCGGAGTCCTTAATCATGAGCTGACGCGGTGGCGGTGTCGCGAGTCGAATTGGCGCAACATAAGTTATGCCTACGCTTTCTGTTCGTGGTATGCGCTCAGCATGCAACTGTCGCGAGTGTATCGCAGTGACGGCTTATAAAGAATAACCACGTATTTTGTGCGAAAAATAAAGCATTTAATTTAGCATTTTTTTTTCAATCACAAACTGCATAAAAACTGAATATAGGTGTAATTAATATGCTATAGGTGGTCAGCCCTATCGCTGTTATGTACCGCGTGGCTGTAGGCCTATATTTTTTAGTATTTTAATATTATTTTTTACTGTATTTATTTATACTGTGATGGTACAGTCAACAGAAGACTGAACACAGTCCGATAAACAAAGTGTCAAAATTTATCATTGACATGTAGGAATTATAGTGTAGAATGTCGTGGTGGCCTGGCTGTTCTTTGTATGGATTTTTATACACGAGTTGCAGGTTCGAAACCAACGCAGGGAAGTACCAATATGACTTTATTCTAAGACTGAATCGCAAAAACGCAGTGAGCAAGCGTGGTGATCAATGCTCAAACCTTCTTTACATTGGCAAGCTGTACCCAAGAGTGGCCCGTTTATAAGCTGGTATTATTTTGTATTTACATGTAGTAATAGGTGTTTAGCATATTTTAACTATATTAGAAGGGCTTTTCTTACCCAATAGCTCAACAGCATCTCACTCAATTTGATTGCGTTCAGTTGTTTTCAAAACGTGATTGTGAACCGAGTTCTCTTACTGACTGTACATTACGTACGCTACGTACGCCATGTACGTTACGTACGGAACGTTTTAGGTTTTAACCCCGCCACGCGGAATAATTTACCCTTTATTCGTAATGAGAACGGGAATGTTTTGTCTGGATTATGAAAGGCCTATTTGTATGCGGTTGTCACCATATCTCACATTTATGTAAATCTACATGTTAAACATATATTGTTGTCACGGCTTTACTCAGGGTGGGGTTACTTTCGTTAACCTTTTATCTGATGTCCAGGTAGGTGTTGTCTTAGGCCTTTTGTAGACGGCAGTAAGTCTCAGAGACCGGAGAACTTTCACACAAGCAAAGAGGTCCATATAGAAAGACGCGCCGGTGAGGATTAAGTAAAGAAAGTATCGGGATATGAAGTTCGGGTATTAGTTGTCTAGATTCTTGCCAGCTAGCCAGTTCATTATTTATATTTCTTTAAAGGGATGTGAATCAATATATTTCCTATACGGTATATTATTCCCTATGCTATCTATTTACTATTTCTGATTAATTTCGATGCCGGTTCGAAGACAGTCAATTTTTTGTTTTTCTGGGACGTACCGGGGTATTAAGTGATTGTGGTATTTTTGGGTTATCATTGTAGACCCTGGTTAACAGGAGATGCTTCTATTCCCATACTAACTTTTATAAAATTTAAGTAATAATTTTTGTACTCCTTTACCCTGTACTCCTTTCATACATAGCTGTACATTTCGATTCGGTTAGTTACAACTAAACTTTGACTCAAACTTCAGGTAAAGTTACCCGATATAAAGAAAATCTTCACGAACTTTCCCAAGCGATCCTGATTTAAGGGTCGGGTAAAATTATTTTCCTGATATTGGAAACTTTGAAATTATGGTCTGATATTCTGGAGTAGAAAAACTGGTTCATAGATTAATATAGTAAACACTTTAAATAACCAGGGATGTTATGGAGCTCTAGAAACTATTTGATAATTTTTTTCTACTAATATATGTAGATGAATGGAAGGATGTTTGTTACTCTCAAACGGCTGGAGCATTTTTAAAGAAATTTGGATTGGGTTAGCTGACACTTCTACTTTTTAATCGACTGAGTCAGAGGGGGATAATGTTTTTGCAACTAAACCCTATATTCATGTAGTTAATCAAAAATTATGTAATGTTCCAAACTGAAACTGGGATTACAATATTTACAAATTCGCGTCCAATATTTCATGTCCATATCATGGTCAACATCATAGCAGTATGCATGAATACATTTATAGTGTAAATACTACAAATACAATAGAATACAAAACTAGAAATGGATGACATAAATAGATTTGTGTTGTTTATAATTTGCGGATCATATCAATCTGTCATGCAGATGCATCTAATCCTAATTCTAGCCAGTTGTTTGTTGTATGGCAGCTGCTTCATCCTCCTTTTGTACTGTAAAGTAAGGCAAGATTACATAACGTAACAATGTTGAATCCTATAATGGCAAATCGTTTTGAAGGTTATGGTCAAAGAAATAGAATACTAATACTAATCACGTGTTTAAACAAATAATCATTGAGATATTATTTTAAACTCCACTTCGGTGCATCCAAATAAATTGGTTTCTCCAAGAAGTTAATAGTCCAAAAAGAAAATAGGTGACCATGCAAAATTGGATGACGATTAGTCCCATGTCAATTCTTGTTTATTGGTTGCAAACGACGCAAGACACTTTGTGGTTGAGGTTGGGTGAGGCCTCTGGCCAGCGGAGGACATAGGCCTCACCTGAAAGGGCCACAAGACACACCCAAAATCTCCAAAGTCTAGTAAAACATTTTCCTATTTGATTTCTAACTGGTTTTCATAGTGAAAGTTGTTCATTTAGTTCATTTCTATGCACGAAAGGGTACAAAGGGGTATTAAAGGGGTTATATTTATATATAACTGAAGTTTATTTAGACACGTTGTACAGATTCGAGCTACTACACAAACAGTGCGGTAATGTAACACCAACCAATGCCAAAAGACCGATGGCCAATCACTGGCGTGCAGTGGAGCGCGTGCGGATCGGAAACGGGAATTCTCGGAACAACCCTGTATTGCAAAACCGTTTTATTGAATATCAGGCCACCCGAGTGACTTCGACATAGAAGCATAGTACCTATACACTGTTAATTGTTCCAGGGAACTCCATATTGAACATAGTTGCTGACATTATCTTTTTTCTTTATTAAAATGTGACGTCACTCGTAACTTTTATTGACTGTACTTTTTTTTAATGTCATATGACGGACATTAAAAAAATGTTGTCATTATCTCTATTATGTCTGAAGGGAACTAGGACGGAGGTGACATTGAAGACTTAAGTAGTTAAATTAAGGAAGAATCAAAACAACAGCGTTTTTTTACACAGAATGAAGTCTTTATATAAACTGGCGCAACGCGAGTTATGTCAATACTAGCGGATCGTGGCATGACCGTGGCATGCTGCAGTCGCGAGCGTGTCGCAATAACGAACGACGGTGTGTTGTTAATGTAATTAAAATGCTGAAGCGGGCAGCCGCGCGGCTGTAGGCATTTTTTTTAAATGGCTGTGTTAAACTACTGCATACGTGTATACTGTGGTTCTATATTTCATAGAGATGTCAAAAACCACCCCGGAAAACTGGTTTACGGATGTTTATCGTCACGATACATATAAAAACACAATGCTTCATCGGACAAAGCTCTACAAAGGATTTTCACGCACCAAAAGAGACGCGTCTTATATCTAAAATAACTGTTTAGTAAAAACAATAGAATTTCGTATTATTGTGACGTCATGTCTCTTGAAACTTTTGGAGCTCCAGAAGTCCTATGGTTGTTTGTTTTTGTGAGATGTTTCCCTGTTGTGTGTCCTTGATACTGCAAATGTTCAGGCCATGCGTAGCTTTCCTCGTATGTTTTTGGTCGTATAGATAAGGCTCTGGTACTCGGTAAGGTAAATTTCGTTTAATTAAAAGCGATTTCAGAATTACCTCGAGCCCTTGAAAATGGCATAAGTTTACCTGTTTATTGATTTAGGGATTTGTTTATAATTTTTTAGCTTTGAAATCATATGAATGGTATTAGGTCGGAAATAATCGGAATGGATGCCGAAATTGGAGTTGGGTAGAAGTATGAAAGCGACCGTCGGTTGTCCAGTTTGACTAAAACAAAAACAAAGCGGCAAAAAAGAAAACATTTTTACGTCTGGAATTAAATTCATATATTTATTTGTACAGGCGGCATGAAATACTTCACCATGAATTTTATAATTATTATGCTTTGTAAAACTCAAATCATAAATACTTGGTGAACAGAAATTCTGAAAAAGTCCTACACGTGAACTGACGAGCATACAACGGGAATGCGATGAAATGAATGGAGAGACGGTATGTCAGGATCGTTTCAAGTAAAACTTTTGGATTCTTGCTTACCAGCCTGGAAAACACGTGGAACGTGTAACATAACTGGTATGGATCAAGGTTTTGGTTCGAAAAATAAATGAATACCAGTACAAAGCAAACACTTCATTTATATGTAATTCTTGTTCGACCTTCTTAGATTACGATCAAGGTTTCATTCAATCAAAAATCACAGTGTTAGTATTTGAGCGCATTCTATGTTGAGTAGTTATTTGTTGTACCGAATCTATCGTTCGGTAGATCAAAAATCTCCGTGAACTGCGGCATACTAATCACATTTTTCTAAAAAACTACTTCAAGGAATTGAAGCCATGTATCGCGGGAGGTTTCACAGACATTCAATTCACATGCTCAAAGACACGCAGACTTAGAACAAGCATTTGTGGATGTTACAAATTCTTGTCCTACGCGGGGATCGAACCCGCGACACGTCGCTCACGGTGGCAATTGCCGTGATGACCTAATAATGATGAGTAATGGCTATTCCTGCAGTCATGAAAAACTTGGAATTTTTCCTCTATTATCACAATGTTACTTTAAATATTTTCCATAAACAGACAGTGGATGTCAACTTCTAGATCTGATATCTGATATAAGTTCAAGTATTACAATTGTCACTGCAGCTGTCGGTCCTTAGAGCATGTCAACCACTTGTGTGGCACTCAAATTGGATGCCGTGTGACGTATGACGTCATTTTTCAATGCAAAGCGATTTCACCAGGGATGCAAAAGTAAGGGAAGGGAAGGGAAGGGAAAAATGTAGTTTGACTTCATACATCAAAGGCTGTCTAGTGTCTAAGGCTAGGTATATGAAGATATTCTGTTCATTCTTGCCTCTCTGATAGAAACGTACCTAGCCAAAGTATTAATAACCAAAGAAAGAGTTACAAACATCCATCCACCCATTCATACTCACAAAAGTTCGCATTTATAATATTAGTAGGGAACACTAGATAGCATTTACAATCCGTTTTTTGGCTTGGTATTCTTGAAACGATGTTGGAGTTCTTATGTAAGCTTGGAAGTTGAAACAAATCACTCCATTTCTAAAAATACTGATAATTGTGAACACAAAAACGAACTAACGAAAACAAAATTAAGCTGGTAAAAACATCTGAGTAAATAAGATTGCTTTTTTCAGTCTAAAAGGAAGAACTAAGTATTTACATAATAATGGGCATTGAATTATGCATACGGCGAGATGAGGTTGGATTTGCCGCCGTTCTTAAATGTAGGTGCTCCGTCTAAGAAGGCCGATTTTTGTTTTTCGGTATATTCTAGAAGATTTTACAATGTATGTAGTGTTAGGACTACTGATATGACTGTTCCTAAGCGCAGGTTGACTGCATCGGATATTAAAGCTATGCAGCACGTTTCGTTCACGAAAAGTGATTAGGTATTAGTAGGTACCCCACAAAATATAGCTTCTACCAAAAATGGATACATTAATAATAACCTTTATCCAGCCAAAGCGGTTTGGAGAAAATGATTTATCGTTCGTTACTTAATTATTTACAGAAACGCTCAGTTGGTTTCCATGATCCAGAAAATTTCAGAGGATTTGTTGCTTGCCCAGATCATTTCACTGATAAAGCCGAAATTCTATTAATATTATAACCGTGAAAGTTCGTATGAATTAATGGATGGATGTATGCCACTCTTTCACACTGAAACAACGAGAAGAATTTTGACAAAATTTGGTATGGAGTTAGCTGACACCCTGGATTAACACAGACTACATTGTTATAATAACTTTCGTGAGGATGATTCATACTTAAATGATATAACGGTTTATTCACACGTTGCTTTGGATCGAAACTACTCGGGCTATCTCGATAAATACGCGTGAGTAAATCGTTATATCATTTAAGTATAACACAGGCTACTTTATACCTAAAATATTTTTGGAGCTATAACTGACATTCACACAGGTAAATTCACGGGCCACAGTATAAAATATTTACTGAGTAATGATTATGGACTCATTGAATACTTTTATCGATATTATAATACGAATATCACTGACATTATCTCTTTGAGATCGGTTTATTTATGCTCGTGTAACAATTAATAAGAGTGCTTACATTGTACGCTCTTTGTGAAGTTCATTATATTATTTTTGCTGAACTACCTGCGGTTGAAGCTTATTTAAGAGTACTCTTTGTTATGCCGATAATGTATGTAATGAAAAGCTGCTGTAAATACGGATATTGTTAAACGTAGGATTGAATTTTTCTTAAATTGCAGTGCAATGTGACGGAGGGAAAAAATGTCATACCATTGATATATTGACTACGTAAACATCGTGTATATTAGTTTAGTCATAAGACGATATGTTAATGTTAGGTTTTTTATCGGTTTACATACACGACCAAACAGTTGCAGTAAATTTCTTATGCTAAATTTCCGAAGCTGTTATGGTATATTTCCTGATATTGTAAGCTAATCATAAAGTGTTTAATTTGAAAATTGCTCGATTTCAGAAATCATTTGACTAGGACCTTAACTTAAATTTTTCACTCGCGTTTACATATTTACAATTACAAAGTCTTTACATTTTTTGTCTATTTAAATAGTTTGTCATATAGCCTTTACCGTTAAAGTTTATGTTGTTCAGTTAAGTTACTTTTACTAGTTCAGTGTGACTTATTGTATTATTGATTTTATCCCGTTGTTCTACTTAAGTAAGTTTTGTTCAAAACTTTGTTCTTAGTTCTATTCTCTTAGGCCTGAAATTTTCTTTTCAAGTTATTTGCATACGACAAAAAGGTAGAACAAGGATTTGGATTTGATTTTTGTAAGTTTGTACTTAAAAAGAAAATACTAGTAACTCGCCCCAGCTTCGCATTAACAATACTGATGTATAAGACATATAAACCTTTCTCTTTAAACATTCTATTAAAAAATCGCATCAAAATTAATTGCGTAGTTTTAAAGATGTAAGTAGAGATAGATACAGACAGCGGGAAGCGACTTTTTTATACTATGTGATATTTTATACGTCAGATAGGAACGTGTGGAAGAAGAGGAAGAAGAGGACATGCTGCGCCGACCCCAAATAATAATAATTGGGATAAGGGCAGGGGAATGATGATGTAGTAATAGTACAACCTTATAAATACTAAACACAATAAATACTACGGAAAACGGTCTACCGAAAATATCAAATACGCCTGAATATTAATTATTTTCACACATCAAATTCAAAGTTTAATGAAATATGTGAGGAAAGTCTCAAGTTTCGTTCAAAGAAATTTAATAAGGGGTGCAAAGCGCGTACGACCCGTTTATGTGTACCTACGTAAAGTTACTTGTGTATACTATTAATGTGTTGCCTGTTTAAAATAATAACACCGAGTTTTACCGTTTAAACGAAACAAAAAACGGCCAAGCGCGAGTCGGACTCCCGCACGAAGGGTTCCGTACTATCATCTTTATTAGAAAATCACGTTTATTGTAGGTACCGATACTATTTTTTTGTCTATAAATCTACCTGTTTAATAAAATCGAGTAACAATTGCTTAAAAATTACGTTTGTTGGACCCCCTTAATATATATTTTTTTTAGTAATTGTTGTTATAGCAGCAACGGAAAAATATCATTTGTGAAAATATCAGCTTTCTAGCTATCATGGTTTATGAGACACACAGCTGGACACAGACAGACAGATAGCGGAGGCTTAGTAATAGGGTTCCGTTTTACCCTTTTAAATAAGGAGATAATAAAAAAATTGAGGCGGTTTTTTTAATAGGTAGAGTGATTCAAGAGGATGGTTTATAATATATCTATGTATAATACATAAGTATTTCACGCCTGCGTAGCTGGGGACAGGTCGCTAGTATTTTTTAAACCTATTAAGTTCTTGTATTTTTAACTTCAACGTATTTTAGTTTTAGTTCTCATCACCCTACTTGACGTTCTATTTACGGCACAAATTGCTGGAGACTAAGACTAACATCAGTGCTAAAACTTGGTCATTAAATGCACCTTAAGACCAATATAATAAGGTATATTTTCGTTCATCGTTGACAGTTCAGACGAGCGCTAGACCATATTTCCCCAGTTCAGAACATTTACGAGGTGCAGTCAACATAATAAGAATTTATAGAGTAATCTTTTGCGGAGACATATTACAGGAATATATTGCAAATTAGTTTTAGGTGTGAATTTGCAAAACAGTATGAATGCATACGTAATTCAAACTATAAATACACTAAGAAAAAGTGCTTATTCATGTTGAACGAGGCCCTAATATTGCTATAGTCCTTTACATATTTCTTCCCTTAATTTTTTAATTATATGTATATTTTATGGTAAAACAAAAACCAGGTAAAGGAGCAAGTATTATCACCCCCTTCCTTAGTGAGATGACTTCCGTAGAAGATAATTATTAATACTCCTTACTCCTGTACTGTTCAAAATTTTATGTTCATACATTTAATTAGTTTATTTACAATAGTATTTTGTAATCCGTTCAAAACAGTTTTTTTAAGTAAGACCTGAAAAAAAAACCTTTTGTAACGTTGACTACGACTTAATATTTTAAAGGACTTCAATTCAAATACGAATGTTTCGTTCGCTGTTTAAAACCGTAGTTTGCAAAGAAAATATTTGTACCGGATTTAAAACTTGTACTTGATTCAATTAAATTTATTGATTCTACAGTTTTAACTTAAAATTGATAAGCTTCCTTATAACAAAGACGTAAGGTTCATTTTAGCAGTGTATCTGAGTCGGCAGTCTACATCGTAGTGATAGAAAACTTGGTAAAACTTGGAGTGTTAAATAAACGAACTATAAATAAGAGAGGGGAGGAAAAATACATTGAATTAAAGAAGTTGGAAAAGTTTCACAATAGCTTGATCTACCCCTAAGATAGGAAGGAAAAGCCGAGACTGGAAAGCATTTTGAAAATTGCATCAAGTGAAGTGCACTCAGTCTGGGATATCGGCGCTGTTTTCATACCATTAGGGATGTTGAACATCTGTAGATGTATCTATCTGAACCAATCTGCCTACTACGTTGACTGACGGTTGATAAAGGAGACAAATTTCGGTGATAACGGCTTTTCTTGACTGATTTTATCAGGTTATGAGTTATTTGCATTATTTTGCTCTCAAATTGTAATAGGATTGTAGGTGAGTGGACCCGATGGTGTTGCGATCAGACATAAGTTTATCCGCTTTTCCTAGTTTTTCAGACTTGGAAAAATCACTCATACACAGACCAAAGGCTATTGGCGCTCTTCATCTGTAGGATTGATGGGTTTTTAAGCCACCAAGATAATAACTTCAAAAGATAAATTTACCTAAACTATCATCGACCACCGTTAATCTTGAATGAAACCTTACTCGTTCAAACTTTTCTCCTTTTTTAGATTTGGATTTAGCAATCAAGATCATATCATTATACACCGTGACTTTTAGGTCGTTTTAAAAAAGCAGCCCAGTTCATGTATCCGTCATAAAATACCTCTAGGCGCGAATATAATTTTTTTATCATTAATTAAAATAATATGCATGAAAAAAATAAATAATACATTGGAAATATGAAACATCCTGCTAAAAATGTTTACGTATCAAACTGTTGAAGATACATGCTACATACTTACTGCGAACATTATGATTGCAATAGTAAGACAGCTGTTTTACGCTAAGGTGAATGACCTGTGATAAGACGCCGCCGCGCCGCCCGCGCGGCCCCTTTGGCACAAGGTTCGGACCGCGCTCACTACAGAGTGTTCGTAAAACTGCCTTGTGTCATAATAATTAATAATATTTTTATTCATTCAAATCTTAAAAAAAACATATTTTTTTATTATAAACGTTTACTAGTCATTGGATACATGAACTGGGCTGCTTTTTTAAAACGACCTAAAAGTCACGGTGTATTAGCTGACAATGTACCTATGTGTAATACGTTTTATCATTCGAAATTTTCAATATTGAAATTGGTATCGCTACAGAATTTGTATTTGTACTCCATTAAGGCGAAGCTATAATTTAAATAAAAGACCACTTAATGTGGTATCCGATTGTGCTCGAATGAGTCTTTTGTTTCTTTTACCTCGCTTTAATTACTTCGATTTAAGCGCCAGTTAGTTGACCGCAGTGTGAAATAGGCTGGTTCAACGAGAACGTACAGTTGCTAGTTTGCATCAGTAAGCTTTTTGTTTCGATCCTTTTAATCTTCTTTTTTTGTATTAATTTTTTTGCTAAAATTGTCCATATTTTAGAATGAAGATTTTGATTAGAGATGTGTTTTTTTTAAATCGGCCGGCCCCTGATTGGAGTCAGAATAAGAGAATTCGAATTAAAAACTTTCTTAGTTGGTTGAAAACCTACCTGGTCTGATTGTACTAAATTTGTTTGTTGTTGCATGTTAGAATAATGTTCATAATATTTGGTAAATTATACGTATTTTTAAAAGGGTTTCTTGATGGTTCTTCTACTTAAGAATGACATTTTTGAACCGCGTAACAAGAACCAGTAATTAACGTTTCCAAAGTGCTTACAAAGGCCTACTTGAAATAAAAACATTTTGATTATGTATCATATTCCAGAAATACCAACTCCTGGTTGTCATCTTTAGAATTCGAAACATATTGGACGTTCCGGAAAATGCACCGTACCATGCCGTTTTGTACAAAAATATCGTCGAACTCGAATTTCCGAAAGGTTACATCATAAAGATGCTTCAAGTTCTGCAGTCTGATCCAGTCGAAGCACACGCCTTCCAATTTTATTCTAATTTAGTCAAGTATTTCAATGCCCCTACAATCTTTCTTGAATCAGAAACTTTCTAGACTTGTTCCTTTTTCTTTAGAATATTCTGAAGTGGAGCCAGGACTTTAGAGAATATTAAGTCTGTAAAACAATGGATCAGCGCTGGCCTTTCGTGTGCTACAGTTTTGCGAACCTCTTTTGTAAAACTGTGGCTTTTGTGGGCGTTGAGCCGTATTGCAGTTTCGCACTTAGCATCTATTCAGAGAAGTGGGAAAAGCAATTTGCGAAATGGTTTAACTGTAATGGAGATGTGATTTTTTAATAGCTTTATTTTAAGGTTATTAAAAATTGAGAATTAGTATTCATTGGTCGGTGCATTATTTTGTTCCTTAACCGAAACTATTGGATATTTCGGATGGGCGTGAGTTTATAATAGAACACGTGGTAAGGGTTCTTGATGGTCGATCCGTCAGAAAGCTTCCAGACCCTTGATTTTTCTGGATTTTCTAAAATTCCTTTAAAATAACCTTTACCGAAACTATCCGAAAGAACAGGATAATCAGAAATAATTTTAAATAACCAAAACGTTTTTATCCGTTTCTATAACCGAAGCATATCCATAACATTCCTGGTTAACATAAAAAAAATGTCAAATAAAACCTACCTGATGTTCTTAGTACATTATTTTTATTCACAAGAACAATAACAATCACTATTTGTCCTAGAGGAACTTTACAGGCTCTTATACCATCAAGGTACGGCCAATAAGAGCGGGATTAACGGAGAGAAACCACGGAGCACAGTTAGTGCTAAATTATGCGTCTTCATAACAAATACAGAAACCTGGTAGTACCCTTGTAAGTTTATGTACTTACAAGTACTTGTATAGTCATCCTTTAGTATTATACATTGCTATATATATTCTGCCATACAATAAACACCCTCAGTTTCGTTTGAAAAGCTAATGATGTTATCTGCCTCCGTCCCCAGCTCTTTGTACTGTTTACAGCGTGATGAGAGTTCAAAATAGACTGGTATACTACAGTGTTATTGTTGTTATCTACTAAGGGACATTCATTACCATTATTCATTGATACCTCATTAATTTTAACGTTTGAAAAACCATTCATTTATTTGTTTTACTTGATATTATTGGCTGAAAATGTAACTTGGTCTTCGGAACGGACTCAGTTATGTTGAAAAAGGTTTTTAGAATTTTAGAAGTTGACCTTAATGCATTATTGGTTAGTACAATAAATTTAAGCACCAATGTAAGGTTTAAATGGTAACTAAGCTCTTTCGTGTTACATCTTGGATATTTATTTGTTTACTTAGAATAGCAAGAGACAGTGCAATAATATGGAGGAATAATCAGCTAATTTTGTCAGTTTTGACATGAGAATCTATGCAACACCGCAAGCAAAATTTAAAATAGCAAGCTCTTTCTTGTAACAAATTGGATAGATAGGCATAAGGAAACAAGTCAGTAGCTAAATTTAGATTTTTTTGTATTTTAAATTACAAAGACTAGTACAAATAATAGTATTAAATTCTGACTCCCTTTTTACAGTGCAAAAATAAATTAGGACTTTAAAATACTAAAGAAAAGACAGCACAGGAATCGTTCTCACAAAAAAACAATACCAAATACCAATGCATCGGGTATAAGTATTTCTATTTTCTGTCTTACTACCAACGTTTGTCCGACCGTGAAATTGTCGCATTCGGCAAAACTTTCGCCCGATTCAATTCCATGCCTGAACTGGTGCAATGATTAGATGGATCGGAGATTCTAATCGTGTTCGAATCACTTATTTTGATTACATCTCTCTCTAAATTCTCTTGAATAAAGTTCGTTGAGTTCAAAGACATTGGATTCTCTGTCAGTTGCTTGTCACTTGTTCTGATGAGCTTTTGTACGGCAGAAATCATTCTGAAAGTGTTCGGATATTTTTTTTTCTTATAAATGTTGTACTTTTTTTGTTAGTTTTATTCCTATTTACTTTTGATTTTGTGAAGTGTGAGGCAGAGCACTGTTGTGGAGTTTGTTGCGACGTTTCTTTTCTACAATGAAGGAACTTCGGAATCGGTGAAATGGGATTTTGAATATTATGAAAGCAAAATTAATGGATTCAGGTAAAAAAAACACGTTATTGGGTACTAGCGACCGGCCCTAGCTTGTCGCGGATGAAATAATACAATATTATACCTATAAAACCTTCCTCTTGAATTACTCTATTTATTAAAAAAACGATCAAAATCCGTTGTTTTATAGCTTTAAGCGACAGCGTCTTTCTTTATACCATGTAGTGATGATGTGGTCGAATAGAACATTATTTTCTAATTTTACAGATTTGTGTCAAATTATAACCTTTAAATCATGCTATTTCAGTGAAAATCAAACTATTATAAACGAAATTTTATTAAACTAGTATTCCAGTTATAAAAATAAAACCTTTTACTACAGAATTTGTTTATTTCCAGACCGCAAGCAGAGCTATCGACAATTTCCTAACTGCGAAACCCAATTGCAAATGCATTTATGACCACGTTGATGTTCCATCAGAATTAACAGTGCCTGCGGGATAGGAGATTGTTTTAAACTAGCTTTCGCTCTCGAGGTCGATTGCGTTAATATTTCCTATTCCGGTATATAAAAGTACCTTTCCTTTAGTATTTACATAGTTTAAGCTAACTTCCAAATAATAGGTTTAAACGTGAAGATATTACAGACAGACTGCTTTTTTAGAGTACATTTTCTGGAATATGTTTTCTAAAGGGAAAATACTGGCAGTACCTACTTGGTAGTTAAGAAAGCGTATACGAGATTACATTCAATGTACAGTTATTAATAATCATTTAGGTACCCTTACCAAGAACAATGTTAGACAGTGCAGTAGCGTGACAGAGTTGGACGTTGGACAATAGACAAGAATAAACTAGTTACCGAAAACACTTTTCATTTTTAAAACTCTAAAGTAGTGATACATCTACTTTATATTATTATTTGATGTTCCCAACTACACCGTTTTACTTTAAACACAGCTCTCAAAGCCAACACTCGAGCAAACATCATCGATTCCTTAAAAAAAAAATGCGAATGCCTTTCCTCACAGACGTAAATGTTGCTCACTTTTTTTGGCGATTTTCCCAAATCAGTGTGAAAATTAAAAATCTCTTTCGAACGTTGCTGGATCTGAAACTAGGTTAATAGAGCACCTCCGCTTCGCAGTTCGAGCCTTACATCGCAAGTTGCGGTGTAATGTTTTTAAACGGTTCTGTGGTCTACCACTACCTTTTTAAGCAAGACTAGCATTCGTGGAAGCGTGATGGTGTATATCCTGCGTAGAGCGGCGTCTCTTTTCCACAATTCAATCGCTTTACTTCAAGACGTTGTGGAGTCTGTAGCTTGAAATACGTTAAAATGAAGTGCATTATGCTGCTCTTTCTCTCCAGTACTTAGTTGTTTAGTGTTGTATCTTCACAATATTAATGTTCTTTTCTTATCCGTTCTTGCTTGTTTTTAACACACACAGGCACGCTTTGTAGTCTAAGTGGTTAGGTGGATTTTAAGAAGGGCTGTCGTACATTCCTTTACATTTTGAGCGTCACTCCAACTAGTTATATCATCTAAGGACTTAAAGTTTTGGTTTGTTTAGTTACCGGAATTATTGATTTTAAATCTGAAGAACCGGAATCTCTCGGATACGGTTTTTTTCCCTCAAACTGAAATAAAACTTATTGTTCATTTTCCTCATCACGTTACCAACCTATACATAGTATACAGGATTACTTAACACATTACAATATTTCGTTTGATGTGTATGATATGTTTTGCGTCAATGTTGTTAGTATCTTGAATTCGTATTTACGAAGGTACCGAACCGAAGGCGTAAGATTATTCAAACAACAAAGATCGAGGATCCAAAGAGCCTGTTAGTATAATATTCCTTTGATCAAAACTTAATTTGTTCTCGGTCCAAGTGTTTTGTTAAAGTTTCCGAAATTGAACTCAGTAGTTACTGTAAGCAGTAATCTGCAATTCACTCGCTAAAGGGCGAAGGGTCCAAAAGGCCCAAATGTTTGGCAAATCCATTTACTGTTGTCTTGGAGGATTACAAAGTCTTCGTTGTCAGTTAAAAGCTTACCGCCACGCCAGTCTTGGAATAGAGAGGTCGCTATGCCGTGTAGGCCTATCATGCTTGCACAGTCACGAGAAAAAACATGTAAACACGACACAGTTGCAGTATGTTATTTATTTAAAACCAGCACTTACACTATTTTTACTTCCACTGTTTTTAGTAGATTTGTTATGCGAAATTTCTGAAGTTATTATGGAATATTTCTGATATTGTAAGCTAAACATAAAATGTTTAATTTGAAAGGAATTTTCACGAGTTTGTAAATCATTTGACTAGGACTTAAACTTCAATTGTTTGTGTCTGAACATCTGCAATTTTATAAGTTTAAGAAGTGATGATACTACAGACATTCAATATAATTTTGTTACATCAAATGCGGAAAAACATCGTTACAGATTTTAAGCAATTAACTTTTCTTTGAAATGCGCTCATTGCAAAACTTTGTATTTAGAAGCTGAGAGACATTTACATACTGGTTTTATTATTAAACAATTAACATTCACGTGACGTTAGATAGGAACGTGTGGAGGAAGAACACATGCTGCGCCGACCCAAAATAATAATTGGGATAAGGGCAAGGGAATGATGAATTAACATTATCCTGGGTTCGTTTTCACGGAACTGGTTACTCGTGGCTCTTAAAAGAGACAATTGGAATAAGAGTAGAGAAGTCTTTGGTCTTTGCCTAGCAGTGGAACATTTCAGGCAAGAAAAAAATTATATTATCCGACCCTTGCATCACGACATTATAGGTTTATTTATTCGAGAAAAACACAAATAATACGATACATCATATTTATGAGTATTCTTTTTTCCTTATTATGTCAAAGCATTGTTTATCATGATACTTGAACTTGTTAGTTTCGTATATTATGGACGTTCCCCCTTGTGAAACTTCAGGAACGCATCCCATCGTAAATGACATAATATCGTCTTTTGATATTATAGTCCTGAGAAGGGACTTCGTTAGTCCTTTGTTTTGTGGTAATCGGGACTACTAACACAGTAATATTTTCTATATACTATCTGTTGCCCGCAACTTCGTTCACGAAAAAAAAAATAGGGATAAAATGTTCTCAAACCTACTGAATACATATAGAAAATTTCAAGAGAATCAGTCTAGCCGTTTCGGAGGGGTACGGTGACTAACATTGTGATACGGGAATTTTATGTTTTATCTGATACAGATAATATTACTGTACTACTACCAACTCTTAACGTAATTGCGGTTGTGGAAGAGAGACGCCTCTCTAGACCGTGTAGTGCGCTGTCTCGCTCACACAACTGCAATTATATTACTTTATGAGGTATTCGAAATTCAGTAAAGGCGTCCGAAATATTCTAAATGGCCTGTTGGTTTAGACGTTAGTGACCCTGACTGCTATACCGGTCTACTATAAACTGGAGACTAGATGGTGTTGTCTGAACGTTGAAGAATATTTGCTTATTAATACATAGAAATAAAGGCATTGCCTTAAATGTACATCAAATAATTATTTTTATTACTTATTTCCATACTTTAAGTAATATTGTTGTTGAGGAAGTTGTACGATTTATCTTATTTCCTGTAATTAAGGTGAGTAAGCAATTTAATTCATTCATAATTAAATTAAAAAATAATGAACCCAATAATTCAATTGTCAATAGAATTATTCGGTAGGTATTTTGCACATTTTCCTCGTTTATTTACGAGAATATGAATTGTCTGTGACTCATAATTTGAAATACTTAAGTTGGTATAAAATTAATATAAATTCAATTTCGAATTTATCGCAATCTTAACTAGACACCTACATGAAGGAATACAGACAGAGAGTACAGTATCAGCATTGTAAATATCAAAATAGTTTCGACATACATAGAAACTTCGTACATTGGACAATAGAACACATTCTGTGATGTTACAACCAGTTTAAGTACCAATCACAAAATTATGACAACACAATAGTACTATTCACTATGTTTAATGTTCGCAAACTCACGCTGTTAACTTGGCATTTGTCATTAAATGTTTAATTGTTCATGAGTTAACTATTTCATGTATTGTTAGGTACTCATTTAGCTTTCGTTGTAAATAATAGGACTTCATGGATAGCCGAGTAGTATAAGGTCACCTCGCCAATTACCACTGCGTGCGACGTGTCGCGGATCAATCCCAAGAATTTGTGAGTTCCACAAAAGCTTGTTCTGAGTCTGGGTGTCTCTGTGCATGTGAATTAAATGTCTGTAAAAGCCCCACGCGGCACAAGGACTAAATAAATTAGTACGGGAGTCGTTTTAAAAAAAATGTCTTATGAATAAAATTGTAGTATCCAACAGTGTGTTTCACTGTCTCTGAATTTTAGAGTATACCGCCACTGTTAATATGCATTAATATACAATAACTAGCTGTTGCCCGCGACTTCGTTCGCGAAAACAAAAAAAACGGAACGAAAAATAGATGTTGGCCGATTCTCAGACCTACTGAATGCATATACAAAATTTCAAGAGAATCCGTCCAGCCGTTTCGGAAGAGTATGGCAACGAAAACTGTGACACGAGAATTTTATATATTAGATGTTATTGCAATCATGCAAGCAAGAGATCGTTTGAGTAAGCACTTCGTCAGGCTTCCTTAGTATATTGATAATTACTTCATTAGTCTATGAGAAAAACATTGCAAAAAAATAATAATGGATATTGACATCATTGGATAAACCTAGAAAAATATGACGAATTCAATGATTCATGAATCTTGCAGTTATAGCAACATAGTATATTTGAAACCGTATCTAATACTTTGAAAAGGCCCTGCCTGATGTCTATAGCGGGAAAGGAACGATACACTGAATTTTTATGGCCAATTCCAATAACCGATCCGAAAATAATTTTCTTGACAAGAGGTTGAATTTTGTACACAACATAGGAAAGTGACGCAGGATAAAGAATCATGGAAGAACTTCGGGGAAGCCTTGGCCCAGCATTGGAAACTACAGGCTAAAAAAAAAACGGCACAATCCAAATCATGATGTACCTACCTACGAAGAATTGAGCATCTCCTCCTTTTTAAAGTCGGTTAAAAATTAGCCACAAATCATGGATTTTTGCTACATTTTTAGATATTAGTTTGCCTGTCTTAAAACTGTGGGGTCCAATCAGAAGAAAAAATATATTTCAACCCTTAAATCTTCGAAGAAGCCAAAAACGACAAACTAAAATAATATTATTTTAGTGTTTATTTAAGGCACTGTTTTTTATACAGTAAATAAATAACTTCGATATAACTGATCGTAATAAATAAAATACCGTCGTTAACATTTGTCGCCTAAATGAGCAATGCCTCGAGATTTTTGTACTCCAAATTGTATTCGGAAACATTCGCCAGTTTTATTACTTGGACACAGAAGTTTTATTGAAACAATTGTTTTTATTAGAACCCTACAACATAACTACACACTTAAAACAACAAACGGTTTAATTTTGTTCAATGTTTATTTGTCGACCCTTTTACCTGAAATTGTTGGAATAGTTGGAAGGGTTTTTGTTTTTGTGGATAAACTTTTTAAACGTAGGTGAGGTGAAAGTTTTAAAGGAAAAGAAGTACCGTTTGGGTAAAATATTTGAAGGAAAACTTTGTTAAAATAATCACTCAAGAAATTGAGTATTCAGTGTACCGACATAGCACCTACTTTTATTTTTTCTTTAATGAATATCGTAATTGTTGTAAAATACTTCGAAAATACTTATAAATAAGCATAAAAAGCCTTTTATTTTTTAAATCGACAAAACTTGTATGGATTGCTAAATAAATATAAATTTACAATAAGTTTATGGATAGAATAGAGACCATTAAGAAAAAAGTCTTTTAGCTAACCTAAAAAAAAATAGGCATTTACGTATTGATTAAGAAGACATTTTTGATTTTTTTTTCTTGATTACTAGGTTTTAAGTAGAAACGCAAACGTTAAGAATGAAGGAAATTTGTTCATCCAACCATATTAATAAAAGCCTTGAGCTTATATACAACTGTAGCGAATTGGAGCTAACCAATTTAGTACTACGGTACCCCATAGGGAAATACAGTAATGAGCTATATGTACACACTGGACGGCAAAGTTGGGTTTTATTGGTATGTCAACAGTAGCAACGGACCAAATTTGCTGTAGGTTCAGCCAATGTAACTTGACCCCTCGGTTCTATGTAATATATACCCTAATTAACGTAGTCCACATCTTATGTGGACTAGCTTTTCCCGAGGAACTAATATGGATATCGGTTATTAGGTATATTAATTTTCTTCGGATCTTTGAATTCAAATAAACTCTATGCCAAGATAGTCCAAATGAGTTTAGTAATTTAGCCCTTACTTACTTAATTTTTTTTTACTATTACACCCGTAATAGTGAAAAAAATTTCAGTGGCATTCACTATGTCCAGCAGTGGACTGTGATAGACTGATGATGATGAAGAGTAATTTTGTTTTGTAAGATTATGTTACAAACCTGTCATTAGAACGCGCAACATCTTGTTGTCCCAATACTGCCAACAGTGTAATAGATTGATGGTCAGAGCTACTTTTGCATGAAAAATAAAGTAATTCATAAAAAAAAGATAATGACTCGGATGATATGATATGATGCATTTCGCATTTTTTTTTTAAATGATTTTCGTAGGGTATTTATTTTACAAATCATTAACAACGTTTTCACAATATTTACAATCTTAACTCTACGTAAAGTTCAATAAATAAGCAAGCAAGTCTCCAGGCATCCACAGCCTCAGTAAAGCAAGGCACATCAAAATCAACCAGTGTGGAAGCTAGAATATTCCTGGTTAATTTATCAGTGCCGCACACAGAGGATATGAATGCAGGGATATTTTCAGTCAGTTAGCCAGATAAGTTTTGGTTGCTTGTCCGGTACATACCCTGAAATAGTATAATGTAATGTAAGCTTCCAAAAAAAGTAGATGACAATAGAAGCTTCATAAAAAGATACTGGTATCTATAATAAGTTAAGTTGAAATTTTCAGAAAAGCCATTCAACTGTGCTACGGAGAATATTGACCGACCAATAGAGTCAGCTTTAATGGAAACCAAACACCACTGGATCTTAATGAAGAGATCGCTATTAATTTCAAGAAAACATCAGAACTTGAGCAAACACTGCAGTTAATACAATATTTACAAACGTTCATAAAGAAGACAAACAGAATGCAGTAAAGATATTTATTTACAATTATACAAGTAACACAAGAAATGTAGGGAAGAAAACCGTGAAAGTAAATAATAAAAATACTGTGTTTATAGAAGAATTCTCTGGTTGACTATTCTGTCTTGAAAAATATTAGTTGGGACCTGATACCACTTCTAAAAGAAGGAGTGGTGCCATTGTAAAAGCGAGGTTTCTCGGCTCGTAACTTGTCACTTCTTTTTGGTTTCCGGGGTGAAATCCTAATGACTTCAACCCACGTCGAAAGCACGGCTTGGGGATATGTCGGACTCCCACCAACTAAAAACACCCCGGGCCCCTTCCACTACCTAAGCCAGAGTCACGGGATCGCGATTCTGGCAATTAATTGGTCACCTAGCAATAACATTTTTTTCACCTCCCCGTCGGCCTTACGTAGGTTAAGTAGTACTGATAACATAAATGTTAAACACTCGGTACCTGCCCAAGCTTCGCACGGGTGAAATACCTACTGGTATATAAACCTTCCTCTTGAATCTTGAAGACAGCGACTTTGTTTTATACTATGTAGTGATACTTGTAATTCGGGCTAATTCATGTACTAACTATTAAAAAAAAACAAATATTCAAAGCATCTTTGATATTTTTGCCATCATTAGCTAGCAATTAGTAATACTAAACATTTTAGACATGTTTTGGATACCGATATTTTCCTTTACTGGTGTCAGATTAAATTGAAGTTGGAAAAAACCTTTAACAACGAAGAGAAAACATAATTTGTTAAATCTTGGCCGCAGGGAGCGAGTTCTCAGGAAATGTACCAATCGGAACAGAAATCAATTTTCTGTTTGCCTCGTAATAATCTAAATTGCTTTCTATTTTAAATTTCAATTCATATTTATTAGTTTTCAAAGAAAAAATTAACAAGTGAATGTTGTTTCAATTTATACTGGTTTATAGGTTGATGGGAGAAAAGGAATTTTTCTATTGAGAATTTACAGTTACTGCAATTTTAACTCAAAAAAAAAAATATTGGAATTGGCCGATAGTGTTAATTCTTAACAAATTAGATAGATTTTGATACCGTGGCCTAACTTTAAAGACGATTCTAGTACCAAAACAAATGGTAAAGAATGCAGGATTTAGAGCCGTTTTTTCCTCATAACTATCAAAACAACACTATAAAAAAAACCTTTTACGATTACAAAAAAAACCGCTTTCATTATCTTAGGGAAACTTAATCTGTTTGTTTATTTTTCACGATCAAGTTCTGCATGGTAAACAAAATCGCTACTTGAAAAACAATTACTGAGATAGCCTTAAGGTTGTATAAACGTATAGCAACTACCTTTAATTAGTAATAGCTTTCAGGGTGATTTACGTTCTTCGGGCGTTTTCATTAGTAAAAATTAGGAAGGTAAACGTGGTGGACTACAAATTTGAGATAAGGAACGCGAAACTAAGTTGAAACTTACAGCTCATTAAGGAAACAAGAGATATTGGATTGACCGAAATGGAAAATGGCTTTATATTGAAGTTCTTTTTTTTAGAAGTTATCGAAAAACCGAGAAAGTATTAGTTTAATTATTCGGTTAACGGCATAGATTTGTTAGATAAATAATATTAACCAACTGCCAACTGAGCTGCATAACCAAATGTTCTTTACACAACCTTACACTATGCATTTTGGATGAAAACGCATCTTTAAACACAATTTGGACTAACTATTTGAAGAATAGGAATAGGAAACTATTTTATTTAGTTCCCTATTTCAATTTTGACGCAAGAAAATTAGCAGCGATTATCAAAAATCCTTCAAAATCGGTCCAACCATTTCAGATTAGCGGACACGAAGATTAAAAAAAATGGTGTATCCTAGATACATTCATAAGAATATAGTGAAAACTTTTATTTTAATATTACAAGCAGACACTCTAATTTTATTTATTTGTATAGATTAAACAAATACATATCCATTAAAGGCATACATATAAAAGTCACAACGTCAGCGTTCTTGCATAAGTGTACAGTTACACAAACATAATTAAGACGGGAAACTCAAAACCGAACACTCGTCGACATTGTCGCAGAGCAACGGAAGAAACGGCATTGTGGAAAAGCAATTGCACTATGAACCTTAGTCTCTGCTTCATTGAAACGTAATCTCGTTCTAATAAAATTCTTAGTACCTTGCACTGTTTCCTTTATTTATGTTGTAAGAACAAGCTTCGTATTTGTTCATTTGTTTTTATCTGGACTATTTTGGTTTCCATTTTCATCAGTTGTCCGGTTGTGTGTCAGGTTTATAAATTTGGAACAACTGACTATCTGATCCGGGCAGCACATTAGGTAAGCTGATTCTATCGTGTCATATTATCCAAACTTTTTGCAAGTCCGAATGGTATCACTTTTCAAAAATAATTTTGGCTCTCTTCTGTGACTCATAAAAAACTTAAACGTCAAAGACGTTACCCATTTTCTTACAACTGTATTATATTTTAGTGTCACTACTACTCGATTCAAGTAATACAGAATTTTTATTGATAGTAATTAAAACGTGGTCACAATTATGTCATGAGCAAACTCGAACATCATAATTCATTTAAAAGTGTTTGCGGTTCCTCGTCACCCGTTTATATTGGTCGCAGCACTTGTTTGTGCTTTATTTTACATCAGCTTAGATGTTCGTTGAAGCATCTCTTATTTAATTAGTAGGTCGGTTAGCTCTCCTACCTGGCTATAAAACATTGCTCAGGGAAGCATGCATTGGTCCCGTAACGAATTTAGGACGATTACGAACGCAGTTTCCAATAATATATTGTTTGAGGCCTAAGTATGTACTTGAATATTCAGTTAGAATGCTAACGTTTTCCAAAGATCGATGGCCAGGATCAAAAGTTTCGTTTGTAATTGATCTTAAGCTGGGAGGGTTGCGCCCGTCAGAGTAAGTACTGGATGGTGAGATATAAATAAATATTTGATGTCCGAATTGAAAATGTAATTATCCCAAATGCCGCTCATTCCGGCCGCGACCGCACTATCCAACTTTTTAATCTTCTGCCGTATTTTACTCCGAGTCATTGTTGCCGTTTTATGTTTCAACTGCTAGAAAAAGAACTGCATTATTAAATTACTAGCTTATTACCGCGGCTTTGCCCGCGTAAATGTCGGTTATAGCTGTAAAACATTAAACAATTTTTACATAGTTGAGTAAAAGTAGCATTAACTCTATGGACTATATTGTAAATTAATGTATCAGTTACACTAAAATAGCTGCTAACAACTAGTAGTATTTCATCATCTTCCTGCCCTTATCCCATTTTACTTGGGGTCGGCGCAACATGTTTTTTTTTTCTCAACATGTTGCTAATAGATTTGGCTATGGTTTTATAGTCGGCCGCCTGCCTGACACTAACCCTCTTTAGGAATGCGATTGTTGGTGGTTTACCCGCCACCATTCGGGTGACCCAAGGTGTTTGGTACAGTGCACTAGGTCTTAAGGTCCATTAGTCACCTTTTACGACACCCAGTGGAGGATATGGGGTGGCGCTATTCTTTATATCCGGACACCACACGAAAACTAGTAGTATTTAAACTCTCGTAAATACAAATGAGGTATACGAACTGCAACATAACGTATATTTGTTAAGCAAATTCGGATCTCTATTATGTGATGAATATCAATGTAAAGGATATCTGTTATAGAATCCTTTGTCGACAAACGAACGACCTTTAAGACCGATTAGAAGAGGCTAAATTTCCCGCGTCTTTCTGTCTCTATGTATGCTTAGATTATTAAAGTACGTAGTAAATTTTGATGAGGTTTCTTTATTAGGTAGGTATAATATTGCTGTATTGCATCCGATTGAAGATAGGTGGTTAGGTGATATAGTATAGAAAAGTCAATTGAGACTGAAGAGTTTGAACATTGTAGCAAGGAATGAAACTACATTCGATGCCAAATGTACAATTTTGTTCATAAAATTAAATGCCCCATTAGGCAAGTTTCTAACCCTCTAGCCAAGTGACATTTAGACAATCGTTAGCGATTGTTAACGTCAGTAGAAAACGCTCAAATGTATGGAGATGACAGGTGTCACGTGATTTTTCAGAACGAAATGTCAATTCCATACAATTGAGCGTTACTTGGCAAGACGGAGCTGATTACGTGACAAAAATAATTATCAGATATTTCCAATAGATTCAAACACCTATTAGTTACTGCATAGTGGATACTGCACTCGCTTTGCTTAACCCAGTCTCGTAACTCTGTTATACTCGAACCATTTTTGAAATCACGAATTCTGTGGTTTTTTTATTTGTTTCTTTTAATTAACTCTTGCACTAAGGAATTTTTACCCATTTGTCGCAAGGAGTTTTACAGACATTTTATCCTAATTTTGTAGAGTTCCGTACCCAAAGTTTAAAGCGAAACCCTATTACTAAGCCCCTGTCGTCTGTCTGTCTGTCTGTCTCTAGGCTGTATCTCATAAACCGTGAAAACCAGAAAGCTGAATTTTACAAATGATGTATTTCCGTTGCCGCTATAACAAAAAATAATGAAAAAAAATTAAGGAAAGAAAGGTTTACGAAAATGTAGGCGTAAAATAATACAAGTTACCTCCCGTTTAGAATCCTACGAAAGTTTATACACTTCCTGGTAAATTGATTAATCATATTATATGTCATATTATATTATTATGGGTATTGTTATTTTCCGGTGACATATACAAAATTGGAGGTTCTACACAGCCAATGATATCCATAGTTAGTAATACTAGCTTCACTAGCTTGTATATCTCCCTTGAATGAGAAAACACCTTTTCCTGCATAGAGAGCGATATAGGGTATCATGCCACGCTAATCTAATCTTGTCGGCTAAAGGATAACTGTCCTATCGTACTAAGAGTAAGGGTGTAATCCGTGCACCTGAGCACTACAAACTGAAAATATCTTTTAGCAGTTTGTGTTATAATAGTTCTGTGACGGAAATTCGGTTATGATACAATTTTTTTTTGTAACGACTTCTGCACCAAGGAAGTTAATTCTTGTCTCGCGAGGGATTTCACGTGCATTTTATTAACATGCACAAAGACACTCAGACTCAGAACAAGCGTTTGAGAATCGCTCAAAGTGCAAGTTATCCGCGAGCAAACATAAAGAAACATATAATATACGTTCGGATTAAAAAACCTCCTCCTTTTTGAAGTTAGTTAAAAATAAGTATTCAAGTACCTTAGTAGTACAATCGTAAGAAAATAAATTACTATGTCCTTGTATTCACAAGCTCACAATATTAAACTACAACTAGTGATTCATTCATTCAATCTTGTGAATTGATTTGAACTTGGCGGCGGGAATATTAATTGACATCAATAAATGGAATGCACTTGTATGCCTTGCATTGGACTGTGATGTAATGGGTACAGAGTGGAGAAATAGTTCCCTGAATAATAAATAATTATTATGAACTGTGTTTTGTTTCGTATTCAATTAATGAATGAAAAAGAAATCTGGTAGGTACCACTGTTCCCAAAATAATATAGGTATAGGTAACATTATTTTTGGGAACAGTGGTACCAGAGAGTATAGACTTAAATCTATGTTGTAATATGAAAATGGTTTGTAATTAGAATGACGCCGCGGTACCTAACCGAATGGGAAAAGCAGGTTATTACTTAGTAAAGGTAGGACTGAAAATCGGCAAAAAAATATTTTTTATCTCCAATTTTTTTGCTTTTTTGGGGGGTTATGCGTACACAGCTAGTATACATATTATATATATTTCTAATAAAAAAAGTAGTGATTCTGAAAGTGATGGAGTATCTATACAACGGACGAAAATCTGCCACTAAAGGATCGTTAAACCTCTTTTTCTTGCCACAAAACCGTTTCGCAGTCGTTAAGGCCCGTTATTTTTTGTTTGTCTATGAACCGAAATCTTCACGAAACAATTATTTAAGAGAATGGGATTCCAATTTGATTTAATAACTAATTCCTAAAATTGTCAAGTCACTGTTACTTTTGATTTCTTTTTACACAATTTTTGTTGATACTTGTGAGCCTAATAAATTATGCGTTAAATATATAAAATTCGATTTACAAATTGATATTGATTATGAGAACGCAAACATTCCTATCATTATTAATCGAAAAATATTGACGTCGGACAAAAACTACTTTTCGTAACTTGGTTTTGTTCATAAATAACATATCATACTTATTTACCCGTCAATCAATGTCAAATCAATCGTATAAGCTGGTTGCAAGGGCATTTTTCTTATCATTTTCCTCAATTTATAAGTGAACCCTAATAATTTAGTAAAGGACGGAATCAATGAGACTACCCCACTATGTATGGTTAAGGAGTGCTGAAAACTATCGTAAAAAAGGTCCTTGTTCAAATTTACTAGCTTTTTCTTGCAGCTTTACCCGCCCGAATGTCGGTTAGCTACAAAAACATTACCCTCCTTGTGACGCAGTCAGGTAAAAAGTAGTCTGTGTTAATTAAATATCTTTATTTTCTCATCATCACTAATTAGTTACAAAGTTAATTTGGTGTTCATAACATAGAAACTGGTCTCTGAATTAGGTAAAACCTGTTCCACAGATCACCAGGCTATATTTCTTTGAAACAATTTTTAAGTATTGAACTTCTAACTTCATACAATATAAGGTCTAACTTCATTCAAAATTTTAACTAAATTGGCCTGTTTGTGAGAAAAGAGTAATAAAAATCCATACCTACACTCTCAAAAACTTTCACGTTAACAATATACATACGAGCGACCCGCTCCAGCTTCGCATTGGTGCATTACAGATGCAAATTCATAATTAGAAACGTTACTCTGGATGTTGGGCTGAAGACTGCCAATCTTAAATGTAAGTGGGCTGGTCACATAGCGCGAATGCATTCTGACCGATGGGCAAAGATCGTCACGCACTGGACGCCGGAGTAAGGATATCGTCATCGAGGTCGTCCGCGGCGAAGGTGATGTGATGATCTTAACAGATATGCAGGTCGCACGTGGCCAGAAATCGCAAAAGACAGGGAGGTTTAAAAGGAGAAAGGGAAGGCCTTTGCCCAGCACTGGGATCTTATTTAGGCTAAATAATACAAAACCTTACTCTTGAAGCATTCTGTCTATTAAAATAACGCATCAAAATCCATTGCGTAGGTTTAGAGATATAAGCATACGTATTACAATATAGTGACAGATAGACAGCGGGAAGCGGCTTTGTTTTATACTATGTAGTGATAGTAAAATAGGATATATTATATATTATCTAAGGGTCTAAAGTTAACTACCGTAAATTCTTTTTGGAAGAATACGGAGGCGTGGCGGTACAAGTAAATGATGTATGGCGTTCGTCATTTGTTTGAATTCTATGTATTTGTTTTAGCCAAAATCAATTTACGAAAGACATTTTACTTACATCTGTTTTGATACTATTTATCATTTTAATATTAATAAATGTTAAAATAATAAAAATTATGCTTTTTGAATGTTTTGTTAAACTTGTTACCAAGCAGAATTTTTATACCTACGCAGAAAATTCTTGTAGGTATACGACTAAAAGGGTTTTGCTAAAAAAACCTTTTTATTGTTATTTTCCTTGAATTCGGTTTTAAGGTTCTTAGTCACAGATATGAAAGAGGTATACGTCACAAAATACTTTTCACCCTTTTTTAGTGGTACTAATTCTGTTTTTTTTTCTACTTGTTGAATACATTAATAAAGATGAATAATATTGTATACGTTTTTTTACAACAGTAACATTTTTAGTTTAGATATTTAACATATAATAAATAGTTAAGATATATAATAAACTATAGTTACTAATTTGACCTTTTAAAAATCTGAATATAAATACTTTTTTATTTGATTGGTCCTGTTTTAGATCTATTAACAATTATCCCTGCTCTTTTTAAACAAATATAGAGACAGCCAAAATGTTCACGGAAGTCTAATCTCTTAAAAGGTGATACACAACATTAATTACTTACGTAATTACAAGGTATTTCGTATATGTATGTTTCTACTACATGTATTTATATATGTTCCTAATAAATAATTAAAATAATTGATAACTACACAAACGATCCCTGTCGAAAATATCTGCGTTAATCCATTGAAATTAATTGTTGTGTTATTGTTGTTTAGTTTACATTAATTTATTAATCAATATGTATTATCACGTTTTATCTATGTGGTTAAAATGTCTATAAATTGTATATTTTATTTTTAGTATCTATCAATTTATGATGACCTATAAAAGTAATAAGTGTTTTATTGGTTACATTTAATACATACAGTATTTAAAACAATATTTATGTAATTTTTTTAATTAAATTCGATATTAAGCTCTAAAAATACAAGGTTTTTAAATTTTGTAATTTACTTACTGACTATATGTATTTTACACCATATAAAAGGATAATTATTTAGTTTAAATGTACCTACTCGTAAAATAAAGTTATAAATATCTATTTTATCGATAAAACAATATTTTGCGGAAAAAAATAACTTAATATTTGTAAAATACAATTATGAGGTATAGTGGTTTAAAGTTCTAAAATATCAATATAATGTACTTTAGGTAAATACATAAGTAACCTAATAAGAAAATTTGTATAGTCTTCATTGTTACTCAAATAATGTTCTTGACTAACCCTTGAACAGCCCGTAACAAAGACGCTTCAATTGAAATAATAACAAAATATATCTAAACCACCCTCATTTGCAAAATAACGCCATAAAAGAAACAATATTAAGCTAGAACCATACTTTGATTGTTGCAAAAATAAATTCTCCTGCGAATTGTCCATGAAAATTATTAAAATATATTGAGGGGTATAATCGGTCCGCACTTTTTCCAAGGGGTAGTTAGATAACGTCACAGGTTCCCTCCCTCCAGCCTCCGGGCTGGGGTCGTAACCTTTACCATGCCTACGTCCTTCGTCACAACAAAATAAAACTCAGATCAATAGAAAATAAATAAAACAATAATAATAACTATTTCATACTTACGGCGCCTAAATTTGTTAATGCTTAGTCGCAAAGACGGCAGTACGACCTCGATTCTCCACTGTCAATTGTCCTCTCGAAACCTCTCCAACAATTTTATAAATTAATCAGCACATAAAACACAACAATGCACGTGATATCGTGAGCATCACTCAGTTTGGCGACGCATCGCAATGGTTACTTAATCATTCCACATGAAACTGTTGTACCGGTTCGGAAGTACGAGGGCAATGTGGATGCCCCAGCGCGGCTTTCAGAGCACTGAAGGTTCGGGCCTACGGGAAAATATCAAGCCTCGACCGGGATTCGAATGAAAATATACAAGTTAGAGTGAGGTGAGCAACGTTTGCTTATTCATTCGTTGCATTGATTCGGCTATGAGTCAGAGCGGGATGACCGCATCTCGCGCGGCACGTGCAGTAACCGTGTGGCCGCTACGAAGTTCTACGAAGTCTGGCGGCGACAGTCGAGTAGACGTACCGCTGAAAGCTCAATGAGCAACCATAATTCATTATGAAAAGGACATTTTCCACTTTCCTTTACCTCATTCGTTTGATGTTCCGTCTAAAGGGTTTTCGAAAATTGGTAAAATATAAATATTTATTATTAATTGAAGTTTCAGTTAAAATTGATAATTTTAATTGTATGTTGTATTGTCTTAGATTTATTATGAAATGTAAAGAAATTAAATCGATCATAATGCTCAATTTAAATTACTAACGTGTGCACTGTTACTATTAATGTACAGATCTTTCTCAATTTCTTTCAGCGTTAACGCTGAGGTTTCAAATTGAGTCACCAATTTTATGAATTTCGTAATTTTCACAATAGAAGACAGAAAAATGCTCCAAATCAAATTACAAAAAAATATATAATGAAGTTATTAATAACTTGCACTACCAAGTACAGACTTAATCACGTTCTAGACTTCTGAGATTTAGGTATAAAATGAATCCCTCTTTTACGATAATTCGAAAAAATCCCACTAATGTATGACTTTTGTGATAAACATTTAATTTAATGCAATTTGACATCGATGCATACGTTTTTTTGCAAGACTTAGGGACCCCACATAAAAAAAATGAATAGAAAGATATCCTTAAAATTCGTTAGTTTTAATGAAGCATTAAAAACGTTTAGGTATCTATTAAAATTTTCCAATTTCGAACTGTCTTACAACTTATCTAACCTATTTTTTATTAAAAAATCGTTTAAATAGGCGACTTGATAGAAGCATTGTTATTCATTCTATTATAACAAATAATTCTAGGAGTACGGTGGTATTTGAGAATTGTACAATAATATTATAAAATCTCTAATACCATGTATCTACAAAAAAAAAATTCTTCTTCTTCTATTCTGATTTATTACAACGGGTAAAGTCACATTAAGTAAAACAAAACAAAAAAGTTAATACATACCGTTATTATTAAACACAAACATAGAATAAGTAAACGCGCGTCTTGATAAACGTAGCGTGGGACGTCCACTGGCCAGATGACGGGACTTACATAATAAAGCCGGCAGCGACTGGATGCATAAAGCAGCAGACCGGGCCCTGTAGCGTACCTTGGGAGAGGCCTATGTCCAGCAGTGGACTGCAATGGGTTGATGATGATGATAGAATAGGTACTTGGAGGCATAACATCATATCTCTTGATCCCATTAGTTCCTTTTCAGAAGCGTCCCATTATCGGATACAAAAGATGATCCAGTTATTGCTTGCGCTTTGTCACTGGCCAAGAACAGTACCAAATCTGCAATTTCCTCAGGATCTAAAATCCTACCTAGTGCCGTCATTGCACCAAACTTTTTCAATTCTTCTTCGCCAATAGTTCGGAATCCTGCAGTTTTTACTGGCCCAGGGTTAACAGTATTCACTCTCACTCCCTTCGGAGCTAGATCTAATGCTATAGCCCTGGTAAAGTTATCTAAACCAGCTTTGGATGCGCAATATGCGAAGTAACCCGTCGAAAGAGGCGCGAATGATCCGATACTAGAAATATTGATGATGTTACCTTTCTTTTTCATCAGATGTGGAACTGCCAGATGAGTAAGTAGACCACTGATCGTAGGTTTGTGGCTATCACGCGCTCGTAAACCTCCATCGCATTCTCATCCCAAATTTCCGCTGTTTCGGCGATACCGGCATTGTTAATCAAAACGTCTATTCCCGAAAATGTGCTTATAGTGGTAGACATTATTTTCTGTATATCAGTGTCTTTGGTGACATCAGCAATGATCCCTAAGACCTTTACTCCATATCGTTTACATTTTGCAGCGATTTCTTGCAACTTGGTTTCGTTTCGAGCTGCTATTACTACATTCGCTCCTTCTTCCGCGAATTTTATGGCTATGGCAGCTCCGATACCCGAACTGGCTCCCGTAACTAATACCACTTTGTTTGTAAAGCTCATTGTTATAAATTATTTGATATAAAATTACATTTCGATTTAAATACCCTCCCTATCAAGCGGGTTTATTAATAGCCACTAAGTTATCTGAAGAGCAAAGTCAAGGTAATTAATAATTTAAGTGTAGACTTGTTGTAATTTCTACGTTAAGTACCATGAAACACTTTGGTCTTGATGATACTTGTCACTTACCTAAACATTTCCTATTTACTGAACTCTTTTTAAATTTTCCGTGCTATTCATCGGTTCTACCACTATCTCTTGAAGTGAAATTGTTGCAGTTGTGAAAGGAATAAAGAGCTGTACACTGTGGTGCGCTGTGACGATTCCACAATGATAACGGTCTACTTTAAGAGGTTATGGTAGATCCCCTGGGCTCGTCGACAAATTACATAGATATCAGATATAGGTAGGTACATATTGAACTAAAAAAGCAAAATCACATCACTATTTAAAGGGGTGTCTTTCCCAAGATTTCTATTCATACAATTTGAAGTTTTATTGCGGTGTTGAAGGCGATTAGACCAGCTTTCAACTACCTACAGAACTCAGAAGCGTATGTCTCCTGAAACGTTCGCAGGCTTCTGGCTTCGGTATTATCATGACGTGTACTCTATAAAGTATTTATGCATAATCTTAATACGATCCTGTGGCCATTAGATTACACAGCATGAGTAAGTACTGATCCACTACCCAAATAATACCCGTATGACTCATAACAGCCATAAATTGAGTACCTATTCTTTCGAAATAATACTTTAGTTTTTTTTACCTACCTATGCTGTTTGTTTAAATACAGTCAAATACAATTACATACAGTCAACCAATAAAATATTTTTTGTTAAGGCGGGGGAAGCCTTTCACACACCCACCTTCTCGGGGGAGGAAGTGGGTAGTGTCAGACTCTTATTGACTAAAACTGAACCACCGTGAAACGGTCCCGCATTTGGCGCGTGGCAATGCATAGCAATTCATCACGGAAAAGTCAAGAGCATCTGCTTCCGCGAATAATATTAATGTCTCCGGACCGATTTCGGCCACGGCGACTAGTGTTACTATGACACCAGCCAGCTACGCAGGACATATTATAGTGCACAAGCATGTGCGCAAACACAGGTACACTCTGTTCCTTTACTCTCATAGCCCGATGGGTCGGCAATCCGACACGAACGGAGAGAGATCAGGCACAGGACCCACGTTTTTACGTGCCTTCCGAAACACGGAAGCTGTGATATTTATATTTAAACCGCACACAACATTCGAAAAGTCGATGCGCGTCGAGGGGATTTAAACTCGAGACCTTTGACTTGGCAGTTCTATGGTCTTACCACTAGGCTATCACAGCTTTAAACTTCCGCGAATATCTCTGATACGATACATAATCCCGGCAGCCTTTAGAATACTGTTAATGGTTAGTGGCCCTGACTGCTATACCGGAGGTTGTGGGTTCGATTCCCACCCAGAACAAATTAATGTTTGTATGATGAGCACGATCATTTTGTTTCTATCTGGGAGTAATTTATCTATAATATGTAGGTATGTATTTAGAAATACATAAGTATGTTTATCAGTTGTCTAGTACTCATAACACAAGTTTCTCTCGTATACTTAATTTGAGACTAGATGACGTTGTGGGAATGTTGAGTAATATTTATTAATTTATTTATAATATACTCGTAAGGCATTATAATATTGTATCGTACAGCTTAGAAGTACCGTGTAAAGTAACTGATCCATAGGCATTGATTATGAGGGGAAAAAAACAGATATCTTTCCACATTGCATTGTCAATAAGGTCACAAGATCAAAAAAAAGGGTATTTTAAAATAATAAGATTAAAACAAATTTATAACAATATATTTATTACCAGTCATAAAAATGAATATGTTTTGTATAATAAAAATCGATTGACATAGGATTAATCTTACCGCTAAATACTGAAAAAAATATTCTTAATGAATTCTAAAATTCTTGTATTTGTCCCAACAAGCGTTAATTTTCAATAGATAGACTGAAATATATATGGTAGGGTACAACGCTATCTCGAAGAAAAAATTGTGTTGTGACCAAATGATCAAGTTTAGTTAATTGATTGTTTAGAATTTTTGGAATATTTAAACAAATATATTAAGTCATTTACGAATGTATTTGCGAATTGAAACAATGCGTAAAATGCTCAAGTATCTCTCACGAGTAACCTCATTCATTTTTAATCAATAATGATAATAACATTATACATTATCTAAATAATTATTTCAACATAAAAAAAGATCAATTGGACATGTTCACATGTCACTTTACAAGTAATCAAAAATTTGTTTATAAATGCTCTTATTGATATAATGTGTTACTGACAGCATAAAGACATACAGTGCTAGAAGGGACTTTTGGGCATGTGGATGACATTACCAAGAGGGTGCTAGTGTGCATATTCTCAACCAGAATCAATTCAATTGTCTCTCAACTGATGACTTTTTATGTATAAAGGCATTACCCCTGATTTTACCCACATGCCAAAAGATCCTTGTTGTTCTACATATGACAGTATCTCGTTTCAGTATTCAGCTAGTAGAGTTCTAAATATCCATAAAAAATAAACAAATACAATACTTAATTGTACATAGTAAGTCCTATTGTTGAACTTAACTGTCTATTATCATACTATTGCTAATTGGTATAAAGCATCCGCGTTTTTAACACTTCAGGTCTACATAATGTATGAGATTCCTTCAAATATAATATCTTATTGTTTCTTTTTAATTAACACATTTAGTTTGGACGGATATTATTTAGTCTTAGATTTTTTCTTACATTATGGATTCAATAACACTTTAATACTAATAATCATATTTTAAAGACAAGAGGCAAGGATGACATACACAGTATCATATATAAAATAAATTTGTTCATTATAATGTACAAAAACATCAAGAAGGCAACAGTTTATATGTGTGTTTGTTACCCCATCAGGCTAAAACACCTGGACTGATTTTGATAAAATTTGGTATACTAGTAGCTGAGGTAGGGTAGAAAATGTCAGCTATAGATAATGGTTAATTGGTTATACCATGCAGAAGCACCATTAACATGGGCCAGGCTGCCTGCAGGGCCATACTAAGAAAACAGACATTTTCTATTATATCTTAGATATGCTCAGATCTATCAACATTAGTGTGATGAACCCATAATGCAAGTACAAAGTTAATATTAAGGCACATTATTACAAATTCTTAACTAAAGAAGCTTGTGCAACCATAGCACAGTGGCTATAGTGCTTAATATAAGTGTTACCGACGAGGTAACGAAAGATGAACTATTACATTCGTCTGCCGAGCAGTAGCACTCTTCCCAGTACACTCCATTCTCATACACACCCCAGTTACAGACACCGGTGACACCTGTCTCTGCTACTGACGCACACCTTCTGATCACTTGACGCCATCTTCCATCCCCTGAAACACAACAAGCAAAACGTATGAGAAGTTTGATTCTAATAAGGTTTTATTGAAGTTTTTTAATGTAAGATCAATTTTGTTGTTATCGTAACTTTTTGCTACAAATTGATGATCTTGAAGTATCATGTAAAAAGTACGTAAAATATCAGTAATGTTAACTTACAAATGAATCCTTTTGGACCCTGCTGTGTCAGCTTCATACAAAATGATCCTGGCATGTGAGATTCATCACTAAAACACTCCACAGCTATGTGGCTCTCTTTATCGAACTTTTTGTAGGCACCGCAGTTATCTTCACCTTTATTATCCTGTGATGATGCACATTGATAACATCTTACACAAAATACTGTAAGAAAATTCAAAACAATGTTTCAGTACCTTGCATAAAACATTCAAAAAGATGTATTAAATAAATTAAAGACCCGATACTTACCACTGGGTAAGATACACAGAAGTGTGACTGTTACTAGTTTTAATAACATTTTGTTGTTATTCAGTCATGAAAAACAAACTTCAAAAAAATATAACGTACTGCAATGTACACACCCAACCCAAAGTTTGTTTCACTTTGCTTAGTGTTGTGCCGATGCACCGGTTGAGCGATTAACCGGTATGCGTTCGATTATCTGAATCGAGCACCGGTTTTCTGAATTAGTTGTTCAAATCATGTGTAGTAAATAAATCAAAAAATAGGACAGCTAAATTTAGGCTAAGCTAAACTAAACAAAGTGAATTGTTTTCTTTAGATTGTTGTAATACTAACTAAAATAATGTTCATAAATAAGCAAACATACAAACATAAATTGATTGTTTTACGATTGGTTCGATAAACGTATTATAATTATATATTCGTAAACTCCGAAAAGAAAAACAATCAAGAATCCACAAAAGCATTTCCTACATTATCAATTAATATGGTTTGTTCAGAAATAGTATCATAAAAACCGTAAATGAACATATCGTAAATTGGAATGGAACCTGTTAAAGTTAACTTCATTCAACTTTTGTTGACTTGTGAAGTTGTGAACTTGTTGTTTGTATACCTTGTAAAATATAGCTTGATACCTGTGACGTTTGTCGGAATGACATTACTAGGGATGGAGGCGTGTTTCGTAGCTTATCGATATCTGTGACGTCATGAGTTTTATTAAAAGTGACATTGTAGTCATTGTCATTGTAAAGATGTAAATTAAAAATAAATGTATTTGTAGTCGATTTAAATTAAATAAAACAAAAATAATTCAAAATAATCGCGCATACGGATCACAAATTCGCGACACTCACTATTCAAAACAGTCTTTTTTTGTCTTTTCGGCATTTTGGCAAACAAAAAAAAGGTAACACCAAACAAAGTAACACAAATAACACCATAGTAACACAAATATCAACAAAACAATGGTAGCGTATACAAGGCGTCTGCATCGCGTCAGCACTCATACTTACAGTATATATAAGTTACTCTATGACTCGTACTGACTCAAAAACGATGGCACCCGCTTGTTTCCAGCACGCGAAACCATTATTGCCAAACTAAATAACTACATTTTATACTAGTGAAATTTTCATAGTATTATTTTATCGATAATCATCTGTCAGTCACTTGCACGCCCCTAGAGCTCTTCAAAGTGCATTTACAAAGTAAGCTAAGAACCAAAAATTATTTAAGAAATATTAAATATCATTTAAATTACTCATATTTTTACTGGTATTTTTATAATTACATGATTGTTTTTAAAAATGCGTTTTACTTTTATACACAAACGTCGTTTTCATGTTAAATAATTTGAACTTTTAAAAATAAAATTTGGGTTGTAGCTGTCTTCATAAAACGTTCGGTAATGTCACAGGTATCAAGCTATATTTTACAAGGTATAACTGAAATTCGTTTATTTACTTTGAAGACTGATATTATTTGACTATTTCATATATTGTCTTCAAAATGAGTGTTAGTTTAAAGATTTTGGTATCCATTTGTTTGGTTCTAAACATTGTGCCTTATGGTAATTATCATTTTAATTGATAAACTAGGGTCACGCCCAAGCATGGTGTTCATAACGATTGTTGATGTTAGTTTTCAGTATCAAGTGCTGGAATTGCCGATCAAGCAATGATCCAAAATGCGCCGATCCGTTCGACAACAGTACTGTGCCAATAACTGACTGTAAACAAGAAAGGGGGCTATCGCATCTACCCGGAGTTCGGCCTTCCATGTGCCGAAAAATCAGACAAAAAGGTTGGATATCACAGTTTTTTTCGGCATGCGTTTCAAAAAGTGTAATATAAAACCAGAATTTATGTTCGGGTAGAAGCTTGCAACTCAACATTGGAGCGAAAGTCTTGAATGTGAATATTGTGGTTTTAAACTTTTTTCCGGTTATTTTTCTATAACTATTTATGTTGGGTTCTGTTTATCTTCGGCTTCTAACCCGTTTTAGAGAAAATATTCATAAAATTAAATTATGACAGTGATGCAGATTAAATAATCTTGGTTTTAAACAAACCATGTTTAAACATGCTAGTCAAAAATTGCACCTTAATTACCGGTTCAAAATATCACATTGAATTGTTTGCTACATCATACAAATTAAGATACATGATAAACTAAAATTGAAGGCTGAATTTACTCTAACTTTTAACCAACAAGTTTTTTTAATTTTATATCCTGTTTTCTGTTTCCAGTGAATGGAGAATGGCGGTACTTCCGTGATTGTGCTTACCTGGGCGAGGTAGGAATACAAGGTGACGAACGATTCTGCCTTATGAGAACTGGCACCTACAATATTTTCATAGAGTACTGCACATGCAATAGCAAAGACGGATGTAACTCGTCTTCAATATTTAGTCCATTACCGTTCACTGCCTTTTTATTAACCACTGCCATTCTTAAGTGGTTATTGTAAAATTTAGTTTTTAATACTATGTTAGGCTGCATTTATTTGGTATCTTATGTTCATCCAGAAATAATAGATCTGACTGGAATCTTAACACAAAATAAATAAAACCTCTATGTTTTTTATATTTTACCTGTGGTAACTTGTTTTTTTAATGAAGTATTTGCTTTGCATTTATTGATAAAAGTCTAAATGTAATGTTAAAATAAAATCTAGGGATTGGTTGGCAGCAATCATATAAAATCTAAATATATTTTGGGTACAATATATTATTTAGCTATTTTACAATAAGCTTCTAGGATAAAAGGTTTGCCTTTGGTTAAAAATAATATTTGTGCCTAACTGCAGGAGAGTAATGAATTTCACTTCATAACTTATTTTGAAATGATTTTGTTTCAAAAAATCTTTGTATGAATTATTTATTATGTTTAAAGCATGTATGTTAGACATATCACTACTTATATTGGAAATCATGTACATTTGAACAGATTTTTTAAAGACAAATAAGTGGTACTAATTCTCATATGCCTTGTTGAAGGTAATAGGAGAGTGACATTTTAACAATAATAGGGATGATAACAGGATGCAGGTGATAAAAAAATGAATCTAATTAATCCTTCAGATAGATAATTAAAAAAAATGAAAAAAAAAACAAAACTGTTTTAAAGTTTAGGAGCTTGTGACGTAACGCATTTGTAAAATTTATACGAAAGAGTTACGTCACGCGTAACTTTCATTGACCAAATTGGTAAATTTTTGTTTGCGATACAAAAGAATAAATACGTATCCAAAATTGCTCATAAAACTATATGACGAACATGACAACGAGAGTTATCATCCCTATAGAACTACTAGATTCTTCTAGATTCTAGAATTCTGTTTGTCATGATTTTTCATACTTTAATTATTAGTCCCGATTTCGGCTTCGTGCCAAAAGATCCTTGTAGCATCCTAACATTCCTAACATAATAAATTATCATTCCCTATGTTGATATTTGGGCTATTCCAATCATCGTATAGCCCATTGGCATGGCCAATCTATTTTATAAATTTGGAGAATTTGAATCTCTTGCAATGAAAGCAAAAGGTAGTTGATGTGTTATGTCTAAAAATTCAATCATATCTTGTTGATAATGTACAGAATTTTGGCAATCTTTTTATGCTTCAGAATTTTGCTTTTAGCACAGAAAATAGCCTAAGTTTCACATGTCTGTGGAAAACGGTATAGGTACCGTATTCCTCTAATGCTTATGATCACAAGTTACGACAAAGATGTTCGTGTATGAAAATGAAATTAGCTTAAATGTTGGTTAACTTAGTATCAAGTATAATATTACAAAATGTATTAAAAACACAAACTTTAAAGTGCCTCTAATAGTGTAGTTATATCTAAGACTGAATTCCGTCCCTGTAAGTAAATTTTCAATTTTTATAATGTTGACGCAAATAAATGATTTTTTAATGAATATTTTGTTTTATTTTCTGAATTAAATTAAGGTTACTAGCCGAGAATGATGTTGTGGTACTGCACTTTGTATTTTTTTTTTTTAATGGTGATACCTAGATTTGTGGGTGCTTAATAAAATAAAAGGTGTCAAATAAAACATTTCTTTACGATAAAGTTTATTAAACAACGTTAGCATTTATTTCATGGTGCTTTACAAGTTTAGAGAATCTATGTTGTCAATTTAAATGCTCATTTACTACATCACCTTAATTAAACACTAAAGGCACTTATCGGAATTAGTGCAAACGTTAAATTGCAAAACAAAACAGACAATTGTGAGGTTTTATGCTCTTATTATTAACTAAACAATATAATTAAAAAGACATGGTAAGAATGACGAACGTAAAATATTTACAGATAAACTCCTTAACCAGCAAGTGAGAAGAAAATTAAAATTATTGTAATATGTAACTTTAAATTACTATAGAAAGAATTGATTCAACACAATTTTTTTTGAGATTTGAATTTGCTGTGTTGCCACTAAGCAGTCCCTCAAAAAAAGGTGTTTTGTGGCAACACAAGAACCCGCGTCTTGCCATTAATATAAAATTATATTATTAAACATACATAAATAATCCAATATTATTTAAAAACAATTTACAACCATTCGATGTGAAAACTTTGTTTAAGTATTAAAGTAAATATTGCGGTGGGCCTCTCTGGTTCTGTGACCTACACTGTTTGGGAAATATCTCGGTATGGTCCCACGGTAGACAATAAAAATATATGTATATTTGTACTATTTATTGCGTTTATTTTTGTGTCTTTTACTTGAAGAGCAGGATGGCTAGAGGTGCAACGAGAAGAGCGATAGTTTTGCCGATAGTCGCGGCACCGTTGCAGCCGTCGTATTCACAGGTCTCACAGAATGACGTCACTTCGTTGGGACCGTTGGACGAGCTAGGGCAGGAGGTGCTGTAGTCGTCCTGACGCTTCCACGTGCAACCACGGCTCACAATCTGCTGGCCGTTGACTGAAAACAGATTAAAAATCAATTAGAACAAGTTAAAAATAATATTTGAAATAAAAAAGGACTTGTGAACCAGAACTAATGGACGTGTAAAGTCACACTAGACACTTTGGTATAGTTTCAGACTAGGTTATTTATTATAGATAATAATTAAGCATAATTCTGAAAGGTACTTTACACGCACGTGAGCACATCTAGGTACTCACGAATTAAACATTTATTTAATTAAAATATGATACACGAATTACAATGGCCTTGGGTAGTTTGACAATGGAATAGGTAACTAAAATACTCGTAATTGTGTTGTGGGAAAAGCGCAAACGACCTTACAAAAAGAGGTTAAATTAGTAGACACTTAAAATTACGCTAGGCACTTTTATTTTTTCATATTTATAGGTATACAAATTGTCTAAATACTCTTAATCACGTTAATTAAAACGCGTGCATGGCATAACGAATAGCTTGTATCAATTATGTTATAAAGATACGTATAGGTATTTTAGATTATTATCATAGTTAACGACCTGAAATAGACAATAAGCTCTTTTATTCCCTTACGTCAAAGGCGATTTTTGTAGTTCCTTATAAGCTCTAACAGCCTATGTATGTGATATTAATTATGATACACATTCATACTATGGCAGTAGGCACAAGGTCGCCCTTGTCACGCCTGTTTCCCAAGTACTTATTAGATGAAACGAATGACATCACAAATTAGCAGTGATTTAGAAGAACAATGGTAGTACCTAAACTCAGGTACATTTTATTTACCCAGGTGCACAGTGGATAAGTGTTTGACATTGAATTTGAAACATTATCTGTGGTAAATATAGCTGTCATTAAATGACAGTAAATGTACTGGCACGCTGCACAGTTTTATTGCACAATTGTTATGCATTGTGCCAGTCTCCGAGTACTTACCTCGAACAAAAGCAAGGAATGCTTTGAATGGATGTATCTGTCTAGGTACTTTAGTATTATTGAGTAAACAAATTAATACATGTTAATTAAGTTATATTAGCACCTACGCCACTTTTTAGACTTAATTAGAGTTTTAGAACTAGATTTTTATGAAACGACCATTACAGTTTTTTGTGTAATTAACCAGACAAAAATAAATTAATGGTCATTAAAATTGTAATTACTTTAACTCGTATCAACATCAATTTATTATAAAAAAACACGTCATTAGTTATAAAAAAATAATATTTTTTGTTGTAAAAAAGGCGTTTAGGTATAAAACTTTACATCATACATGTAGATCACGGATGACACTAAATTTAATAAAAATATTAAATTATTACAGGATGCTTTATAATACCGAGAAAATGTTATGTGAGAGTGTGCACATAGGGTGAGCATTGACCAACAAACTGTAGGTATATCTTATAAATCGTGGGTAACAACGCTTGACTCAACTAAATTTGTAATGAAAAATAGATTTTATGATAAGGCGGAACGGGAACAATTTTATTCGTTAACAAACCTGCGTTCTGCGTTATTTAGGTCAAACTAATGGTTATCAAATGTAAACTGGTCGCGAGTTAGGGCCGCATTAAACCGAAACGTTTAAGTCATGATATGCATTTGCCATTCGATTTGTTGTATTAATGGGGCTTCTAATAGCCTTTATATGTTACATTAATCGACAGGTATTGGTATTCTAGATTCATTTTACCTTAGCGTTAAAATGGGCCTTGCAATAAATAGATTTTGACTTAGTCATACATGATACCTAATTAAAAGTGTCACTTTTTTCGTGGGAAATCATCAAAATATGGTCCGCCCGCTGTGGGTGCAGCGGGAGGGAGTGTCAGATTTTACTGACTAAAGCCCACTGTTCCTCCTGAAGCCCTTTGAGTGCCAGGGTCGCGGTAACTCTTATGAACAGCCCACAGCCTCGGCAGGAGTTAAAAGTCACCTTTAAGTGACACGTTGTCTCTCACATTACAGTGGGATGAAGGGACCAATTTAAGGACTTCACTTAGTAAATAATTAAAATACACTTCACAAAATGCTTTGTAAAGGATGCAATAGTTATTGTACGAAAGCTAAATTAAGCAAGTAAGTTTGGTAATTGAAACTAATTTAAACATAAAAACGATTTCGAGGTGCGCTTATTGTGTAGGTAAATTGTTAACAAAATGCGTGACATACTACCACATAATAGTCGAACGACAAAGTGTTTTGTGCAAGTCTGTAGCTCTATGCACACGTTATTTTACCTTGTATAACGGCTCGTCGATTTATCATTGCACTTCTATGTAAATGTTCAAGAATTTAGACTAACGATACTCCAGGTTACTGCAACATCTCTAAAATGTATTAAAAACTACTTTGTCTACGATTAGCCATGTGATCCATTTAGATTATGTCATATATCGCCTAAACGGTACAGGGCTTACCACCGCCTTTTAAAGTAATACCTATGTGGGACAAAGATGGCGCTCTACGCCGTGTAGTGATCTATCACGCTTCCTCTAGCATTAAGATGATATTACCTATTGAGGTTTTTATAAACATTATAAAAGTAAATACTTGAAATTGAGGTAATGAGCTCATATAGAACGCGTAATAAAAGATTGCGATCAATAAGACAAAACACAATAACAGTTAGAACAATCAGAAATTGTTTACGCCAAAGCCAGGTTATTAGTCAAGGTCATAGTTACCATAAAATAAATGAACTAAGAGACGCGATTTTATTCCTGAGTCTAGTAAATATCTCACTCTTTATCGCCGAGATCGTAGTCATTAGGATAATAAAGATTATGTGACACGACAGGCAACTATTACAAACAATTATGTATGATTTGCTGGGAACGTGTTTCTTCATTAATAAAATATTTCCGTAACAAACGTCAACACGTGCGAATTGTGACTTGTAGGATCTAGATAAAAAGAACAATTTTTAAATGGTCCTGCTCTGTATTATCAGAGTACTAAGCATCTCAAGGCAGTTATTATTAGATCTATAATTAAATTAGTCATCTGAGTCAAGACAAAGTCGGGTCAACACGTTTAACAAAATTAGATCAAATGTTTGTCTTAGATGACAAAAATAACTTCTAAATAGACGCTTTTTTTTTTATTCGTTCTTTCTTCCGCGTTGTGGAATGCCCCGAATTGTTTTTTGAAAACATTAGGCGACTTAATGCTTGTTCGGATATTTAGAAATGCAGATTGGGTGACAAAAGAATTTGTGAGGAAATCCAAAACTGTTTTTCAATTTGGACTAATTTTTGTCAAATGTTTCTTCAAATTATCAGAACCCTATCAAACCAGAAAAACTGACTTAACTCTTTGGCTTATCGGAAAAAAATATAAAAAAAAATCTTTATCTCTACATCTAAAAACTAATTGACAGCCATTTTGAGGTATAAACAGCCACCAAAATTTTAATCTTTTAGGTTCAAGACAAGAATGAACAAGCAGAATAAATTGCAGGTGACGCAAACATTTGACGACCATGAAGATCTTATCTCAGAATAATTATCCAATTATTACGTCAATTGTTTTTAATTAAGTAATACCCCATTGCTAGTCTCACAGAGAAAATCCCACAAGTATTGACTATACGGCGATGTAAAACCAGATATACCACTTCCTTTTTGTAGGGCTTGCAAGAAATTGTGGTTAGGTACGCAGAACCTGGTAAACGTTTACGTAGAAGGATTTCCTGAACAACTTTATAAATAAGTCATAAGAACTCACTTGAAAGAAAGCTGAATATCTCTTAGGATGCGCTTCCTCTTCTTACACCCTTTCTGACTACTTACTTGATCTTACTTGTATGAACTTTTCGGAGAGTATTATCCTTTGCTTTTTGAGACGTCACTATGTCTTAGGTTGTGAAACGTTTACCTACATTTCCAAAAGTGTTCCCAATTGAGGGCCAGTGCAGCTAAGAGGAACCGTTACATTGCCCTTTATGCCTTTAAAATTTATTGATATCTTCAGTTTCATTCTCGGGAACAACTATTGCGATTAAACTGTAGTTTTATCAGCTTTACTTTTTATACTTTGAAGAAATGGTTCCTCAAGATTCACCAAACAATATACCTTCCAGCAAAAAAGATTTCATGAC